>CM076584.1:5592437-6044953 GCA_034641835.2 Pinus albicaulis
TTTGGTTATAACTAGAACGCCTGAAACACCTGCTTTTAATCTTTTAGGGGAATTGCAAAATTTGTATGTTAAAATTCCACTTTTACAAGCATTAAGAGATGTACCAATTTATGCCAGAACAATAAGGGATATTTGTGTTAAGAAACCCGGTAGGAAAACTAAAGATCCCCTTACAGTACATGTGATGGGTGACTTATCTGCATTAATGTCCGGAAAAACCCCTCCTGTGAAATATGGTGATCCCGGCCATCCTACCGTGACAGTTCAGATTGGTAAAACAATGATTCCTCAAGTTCTGGTAGATTTAGGTGCTGCAATAAACATAATGACTCTTGAAACTTCACAAATGTTACAGCTGAATAACACAATCAGAGATACACCCACCATTTTAGAGTTGGCTGACCGTTCTACAATTAAACCTGAAGGAGTTGTTGAGGATCTACTTATCTCAGTTGAATCCTGGAAATACCCAGCTGATTTTGTTGTATTGCAGACTAAAACAAAGCCGGGGGGACATCCCTTAATTCTAGGAAGGCCATGGCTGGCCACAACTGATGCTTTTATCAGTTGCAGATATGGTTCAATGACAATCTCTAATGGTTATGAAACAAAACAACTTACTCTTTATCCTCATGCTACACCAATAATTAATAATGAAGATTCTATGTGGATGGATTATGATGATAATGTTGTTCAGCCTATTCTAACTATTGGACAAGCTTTAACTCTTAAAGACAATACAGAGGATGAGGTAATTAATAATTTTATTTGTGAACCTTCTTCTGTAATTGCTGAAACACACAATCAATTGACTGCAATTTTTGAAACAGATACCCAAGAAAATATTGAATCTGAAGACTTATCTCAGACATTAACCACCATCTCATCTAAAAGTATAACAGTTGAAATTGAACCTGGCAAGACATTAAACATAAATCCTGATCTAACAGTTGATGAAACACAGCAGTTAATGAAGTTATTGCATGAATATAAGGAAGCATTTGCATGGGATTACACAGATATGAAAGGTATTTCTTCTGAATTATGTACTCATCGAATTTACATTAAAGAGGGATGTCGGCCAGTTTGTCAACCCCAAAGACGAATGAACCCTAATTTACGAGAAATTGTTAAAGAAGAACTTCAGAAATTGCTTAATGCAGGATTTATATACCCTATATTTGACAGTGAATGGGTTTCCCCATTGGTAATTGTCCCTAAGAAAAACGGGAAATGGAGAGTATGTGTTGACTACAGAGCCTTGAACAAAGCTACTCAAAAGGATCACTTTCCTTTACCCTTCATTGATCAGGTGTTGGATAGTCTGGCAGGGAAGAAATTATTTTCTTTTCTAGATGGATTCAGAGGGTATAATCATATTAGAATTGCACCCCAAGACCAAGACAAGACCACTTTCACTAGCCCTTGGGGAACTTTTGCTTATAGAGTTCTTCCATTTGGGCTATGTAATGCACCAACAACTTTTCAGAGGGCTTTTATAGGAATTTTTTCTGATATGTTGAATGACTCTATGGAAATATTTATGGATGATTTTACTCCTTATGGTGTGTCTTTTGAAGATGCATTACAAAATCTTGAGAAAGTACTTAAACGATGTATACAAGCTCACCTCTCCCTAAGTACTAAAAAATGTCATATGATGATGAGTGAAGGAGTAGTGCTTGGACATTTTATTTCATCTCAAGGTATTCAGGTAGATCCATCTAAAATATTGGTCATTCAGAATCTTTCTGTTCCTAAAACGCAAACTGATGTGAGAAGTTTTCTAGGACATGCTGGATACTACAGAAGATTTATTAAAGATTTTTCTAAGATAGCTTCTCCATTATTTGTGTTGCTTATGAAAAATTCTGAATTTAAGTGGACTAATTCTTGTCAGAAAGCTTTTCAAGAACTCAAGAATCAGTTGTCTACTGCTCCTATTTTGAGGGGGCCTGATTGGGCCCTCCCTTTTCATATATCTTCTGATGCTTCAGACACTGCAATTGGAGCTGTCTTGGGACAAGAGGAAAATCATCTTCCTTATGCTATCTACTTTATCAGTAAGAATATGACCCCTGCTGAGCTTAATTATACAGTTACCGAAAAGGAGTTTCTTGTAGTAATTTATGCCATTAATAAATTTCGACATTATATCACTGGTTATTCTACTTTTGTGCACACTGACCACTCAGCTATCAAGTATTTAATGAAAAAATCTGTTACAAATTCTAGAGTTACCAGATGGCTATTATTACTGCAGGAATTTGATATCACAATTGTAGATCGGCCTGGTAAAGAAAATGTGGTGGCTGATTTCCTTTCACGGTTAAAAACTGACAATGATATTCCAGTAGATGATTCTTTTCCTGATGAGTATTTGTTTGCAGTTTCTGCTCACTCTCCATGGTATGCAGATATTGCTAATTATTTGGTTGTAGGAAAATTATCATCACACCTGTCATACAGAGAAAATAGAAGAATTGTTCAACAAAGTGCCAGGTACAGCTGGATAAGCGGGTGTCTTTTCTACACTGGGCTTGATCAGGAGATCCGAAGATGCATTAGAGAAGATGAAGTGTATGACATATTGAAAGCTTGTCATGATGACCCTTGTGGAGGGCATTTTGCTGATAAGAGAACAGCACACAAAATTCTGAGGATGGGTTACTATTGGCCCTCATTATTCAAGGATGCAAAGAAATATGTAAGGGCTTGTGACAGCTACCAAAGAATGGGTCAACCCAATCATAGAGATCAAATGCCATTAAACCCCCAGGTAGTTTCTGAACCATTTGAAAGATGGGCCTTGGATTTCATAGGACCCATTAATTCTCCATCCAATCAAAGAACTTATATATTAGTCTATACAGACTATATGACTAAATGGGTGGAGGCCAAAGCACTTATTAGAGCCAATGAAGAGGCTGTCCTAGCTTTCTTATTTGAAGAAATCTTCACTAGATTTGGAATTCCTAGAGAGCTAGTCACAGATGGAGGACCTCCATTCAATTCTCATGGTTTTAAGTCTACCCTTCAGAAATATCATATTCATCATAGAATGACTACACCATACCACCCCCAGGCCAATGGGAAGGTGGAAAGCACAAACAAAGTATTAGAAGCCATTCTAACTAAAACAATGAAGGACAACCGCAAGGATTGGTCTCAAAGGCTACCTGAAGCATTATGGGCTTACAGAACTACTTGGAGAAACACTATAGGTTTCTCTCCCTATGAATTGGTCTATGGTAAAAATGTTGTTTTTCCTGTGGAATTTGAAATCAAAACTCTAAGAACTGCTTTAGCTGTTAACCTTGATTTGACTTATGTGCAGACAGCTAGGTTGCAGCAGCTTCTTGAGTTGGATGAAAAGAGATTAGATGCCATTCACCAAACAACCATGATTCAACAACAGAGAATGAAGTGGCATGATAAAATTATCAAACACAAGCAGTTCCAAAAAGGTAATTGGGCCTTATTGTATGACTCTCGGTTTGAAAATTTTCAGGGTAAGCTACGTACACGTTGGCTTGGACCATATGAGGTAGATGCTATTTTTTCTAATGGAACGGTAAGACTTTTAACAATTGATGATTCTAAAACACCTTTACTAGTCAATGGTCATAGGCTTCGTTTATATCAGTGCCCTGTTTCTAAAGAGGATTTCAAGACTGCTTGCATGACTAATATTCATTATCTTTTTCTAGGGGAGTCTTCTGATCCTCACAGCATTTAATTTTCTGCACTGTATTTTTAGTATTAGATTAGATTTAGAACTAATAATCCCTGTCAAGGGTTGGCATATTACAATTGAATTTTGCAGATTCTAGAAAAGCTCATTAAGGAGGACAGATTCATCATAAGAAGATCTGAAGCTTCAATCACAGAAGCTTGTTCCCTTCATTTTACCCCATTTTCCTAGCAATATCCCTTCATCCCCATTTCTACATTATTGCCCTTTTTCCCATTTTTCCCACTTCTACCATTCCTGAAATATCATCCTTCAGCTAGTATTTCCCATCCCTTACTGCTGAAATTATCCCTTATCAAATACTTCCCCCACTTGTTTCAAACCCAAGTCATTTATCCCATTTTCTTGATTTTTCCCGTTGCTGAAACACCAGTTTCAGCAACCTGTCATCATTAAAACATCATTTCTTTCCACCGCTATACAAGCTTTTTAGTTCTCCACTTTTACGCTTCAGATCCTTTGGGTGAAAATTATTCAGTACTGAGCAGATCCTGTTACACTCCTGTTCTAAATTTCAGAGAAATCTACAGATTCTTCCATGTATATTAACCCATTCTGAAGCACTCTACACTTCGAATTATTAAACCAAAGGTAAAAATGTAAGGTATGTGGTTTTAATGTAATGCAGTTAAATTATATTAAAGAGAGGATCTCGCTCATAATGGTTGCAATCTCCACACACCCAATCATCATTGCACTATACATAGGGGGGGGGATTTCGAAAACTAAATAATCATTTCACATTAACCAATCCTCCGTCACTCTTCATTCCATCTCCGCTGTCATAGAGACTCTGCATCCTCTGTTGCAAAAATTAGCTTGAACAAAGCCTGTGTTTCTGTCTTCCGTGCCTCTGCATGTAACTCGAGCTAGTAGCCATGGGAGGGTCGGCTATCAGACACGAGCCTGGTTCGATAAATCTTCTTCAAATGTTCCCGGAAGCCTATCAAATTTTCCAACAAGCAGGATGGACAACATATTTTGAAAGGTTGGGAGAATTTGATCAGGAACAAGTCTTAGAGTTCGCACAGAACCTTCAGGGGAATTTCTCAGTGGTTCAAGGGGTCCGCATTTCAGTTACAGAGGAGGACATAGTTCAAGTTTCAGGTTTTCCGGCTATTGGGACTCGCTGGTTCAGTAGGAAGCAAGTGATTTTAAATGCACAGCAAGATTTTCTTCGTCTAGATGAACCAGTTGAACTTAAAGGCCGCGGTGTAAGTCTGCATTCACTTCCTCGACCATGGCCAACAATAGAAGAATTCATCAAGCACTACTTGACATGCGAAGGGCGTTACCAGGTAGTCTACCAACACGACTTCGTTTTGATGAATCATTTAAGGAATGGTCGATTAGTTAATATTCCCTATTATCTTCTTGGTTGTATCAAAAACATGTCCTATTATTGCAGACGGGCTAAATTCCCATTGTTATCCCTCACCCATCATCGTTTATGCCAATTGTTAATTCAGAGGGGTTTTGCTCAGCAAAACCCCCCTCTGAATATTCCACTCCTTATTCCCCAACAGGCTGAAATTCCTCAGCAGCCCCAAATCCCCCAACAAGCCGAAAGTTCCCAAGAAACTCCTGAGATTCCTTATGAAGGGCAACTGGACGATATCCCAGACTCCCCAGTAATTCCATCCTCAAAGCCAGTTGACCCAACCCCAAGTTCGTCCCACTTAGTAGAGTCAACCATTCCCACTATTTCTATCCCTAGCGATGACTCTCTAACACCCCCATCCCCGCCTACTTATAAAAGGAAGAAAAGAACCCCAACAGTCTCTGTCTCAAAACGACGAACAAGGGCCAAATTCCAAATTTTCAGTTCTTCCGAAAGCCCTTCCCCCAGAAAAGAATCTTCCCCTGCAAAGAAAAGGAAAGACAGTGACTTCTCTGCTTTCCTACCAAAAACGAAAATGAAGATGACTGTTGAAACAGGAGTTACTCCCATTTCCCCTGACCCCGCCACTATTCTGTTGAAACTTCAATCTTCACCCCCATTTCAAATTCCCCAACCCGTCTCGTCCGGTGGCACTGCCACACAAGAACCAATGCCCCGGGATAATACGACATCGTTTATGGCTCAAACAATGACTGTTACACAAGAACCAGTCACTTACCCAGAGGCTGAAACACAAGAACCAGCCACTGTGGTACAAAAATCATACACCAAGCATGATGATACAGGGAAACCAGCTGTAGCTGCTCCACAAGAACCAGCTACAGCTGTGGATCAGCAGACAACTCCAGTAGAATCAACCAGCACATAGGGTTCACATACTATGGCATCTTTATTGGAAGAAAATGAGTTTTTGAAGTCTGAGCTAGAAGTCTATAAGAATGAATTAATCATGGCACGAGAAGCCTTTGATAGAGAATTGAATCTCTATATGCTAGCACACACAGCATCAACACAAAATAGGGAGCCATGCAAAGAATACATGTGCCATGCGTGTGGTAATATTTACCAGCAGGCAGGCTACAAAGTAGTCAAAATTCAGGTATCTGAGGCATCTACATCAGCTGCAATTAAAGAAGAATGCCCTACTGCTCCACAAGAACCAGTAGGGCTCTCAATAAATTTAGAAAAAGAAACTAAACCATAGATATCTCACCCTGTGCTGGTCAGCTCAGCCACTCAGACAGAAACACAACCACAGATATCTTGTCCTGAGCTAGTCAGCTCAGCCACTCAGACAGTATCACAACCACAGATATCTTGCCCTGAGTTAGTCAGTGCAGCCACTCAAACAATGTCTCAACCCAGTACTTCTAATGCCAGGACACAGACCCTGCCATGGAACCAATTAGAACTGATGAACAAATGGAAGAAACAATATGCTGAAGAACAAGATACAATATTATAGCAGCATAAGTTAGCATGGCAGAATCACATGTATGCCAACTGGGATAGTTGGGAACAGACATTGCAACAGCTCAGAGATTCCAAGAAGGAAGTCAAGGAATCAAAGGAAAAGATGGTTTTGATGTTTTCATTAGTGCAGAAGTTGATGGCTACCCGCAAACCCTCTGTAAATTACTCTCTCTTCCTTTCTGAACGTTTAGTTTATTTTCAATTGAAGGCAATAAAGGATGGCAGACCTCATGAATTGCTTACTTCAGAACAATTTGTTGAGACTTTCGCTGAGGCCCCTGAAAGTTACCAGCATTTGTTGTGCGAACTTTATCTCCATAATGAGGCCATTCCCGACAATAGAAGAGTCAATCTCATTCCAATTGCAGGTGATATACAAATAAGGGCATTTGTTTCATTTTTGGCCAATCAGCTCACCTGGCAAACTGCGTTTATTGCAAGTAGTCATAATGAGGAGAATAGGATCCTTTGGATTAGACCGAAACCTTTAAGTCCAGCCATGTTTATAGCACAATATCACCAATTCTTACAGAAGCCAGGAATGCATAGGTACATGCAACAACTACAGGCTTCAACACTTTTGAAGTGTCAACAACAAATCAGAGTAAAGGAAGCTGCTGCATTGAAGGCCAATACTATGTTTTGGCAGCAGTCATGTAAAGAAAGACAAGACTATCACCCTTTTAGCCCTGATAATCTCCAAGCTGCACTTTCCAGGGTACCTAATTATATCAAATGCATTCGACATTGTGGAGAAAATTGGATTGGTTACCATTTTCATTTTCCAATTTTATGGCTGCCTTCAGAGAAATATCAGTGTCACTATCAATTGGCTGGCAGAGATGAAGCTGTAGCATGGCAGCAATTGCAAAACAATAGAGGATTCCGAGCTCCTACTGATGCCACCTTCTCCAGCTACTGCTTGAGCAACTTGCATGCACAGAGCCAGTACTCAGACTCTGACTCAGACTAGGAGATGCCTGAGGACATGCAACATTTTCAGCTGGGGGGGATGTTAGGACCTCACTATGTATCATTTTTAATATATATTTTGACACCATATTACCTTTATAACCATGCTTAAAAAGGATTCTATCATCATTTTCATTTACTTTATCCCAAGGTATATAAAATCCTCTTCTTTATTATATGTTTAATCTGTTTACATATAATTCCATATTACTCTTATATTTTATCATTAATCGAAGTGGATTGTTGCTAACATAAGTCTAAAGATCGCAGATAAGTTATATGCTGTGCTGGAAAAAACGACCGTTGCTGAAACAGTCAAACTTCGTTGCTGAAACAGTCGACTCCGTTGCTGAAACAATCGACTCCGTTGCTGAAACAGCCAATCAGCACGCAAATTCCGTCACTCGTAATTTGCGATTCTGGAAGAGTATTTTGTGGAACAATGGCAACAGCATGAAGACGTGGTTACATGGATTATTCTGAAGATAGCATTCTTGTTGTATCTGTTGTAACAATATCTTTTTATGGAAGAACAAAATAGTCCTGTTTTAAGAAAGAAGAACAGAATTGGGATAAACACAGATTCGCTCTCATGTAATTGTAAGAGATGTCTCCTCTTTAAAAAGAGGAGACATCATCATTAGAGGGGAGTTCGAGTTTGAAAGCTACAGGAGAACATTGTGTTTGAAAGGCTGGAGCTAGGCTCCATTTGTAATGTATCATTTCTTTTGACAGATGAATAAAATTTCCTTTTGAGCGCTCCAATTTAATTCTTTCCCTGGGGAATCTTGTGAGAGGGAAAGGGCCCGCCTTCCTCACAAGATTCACCCTTCTGTCCCTGTAGTTTGTTTAATTTCTTTATGTTGTTTGCACTTCACTTTGATTCTGTTTGCTGAACACCAATTACACAGTTCTGTAGTTCATTGAGTACTCTGTTTCCTTAACGCTGCATGTGTTTAGTACATTCATTCTTAAGAAGTTGAGAGATCCATTTCTGTTAATTGTTTGAATGTATGATGCTGGGAAGCAGGTGCTGAAGGTTCCTGTACAAAGGAATAGGGTCCTGCTCCCACTAATTGCCTTTCTTTTCCTGCAGTGTGATTAGAACATGAGACAAGTGTTGAAGGTTCCTGTTCATGGGAATAGGGTCTTGGTCTCTTGAGTTATCTTTTCTACAGAGTGACTAGTGTCAGGCAACAGGTGCTGAAGTTCCTATTTAAAGGAATAGGGTCCTGTTCCTGTTATGGTTGATTGGTTTCCTTTCCAGCAGATTGATTTCCCTTTATTTGGATTCTAAACTGCAACCTAGGAATTACTTCTGCTATAACATAATTGACTTCAGCTTTGATTAAATAGAGTGTGAATAATTATATTTGTATGATTGGTAATTGTGTGGCTTTCTACAACATTGTTTTTGCTTTTGAAATTGAGCATATCCAGTGCGTGATTGTCTTTGGAATAAAAAGACTTCCTCGGGTTGACAATTTATGTGGAGCTTGAATTGTGAAAACAATTAAAGCAACCAACACGGAGGAGGCAGGTTATCGGGGGTGCAACTTCGTTGAATCACAGTCGTTAGATGGGGTCCTCCAGATCGGACGGTTCGCAGCAATTCCACTACCCGGCTTTCGTCTGAAGATTAATGCACGAAATGGCGGTTTTCAAAATAGTGCGCTCGGACACGCGTCACCCAACGTATGGAATCGTTGGGTCTGCGGGAAATACCACCGGCTATGGATGGGTGGTGCGGAATGAAACCACCGATCTTATGAAACTGCACAGGCGGGGTGGGGACCACTGCTTCGGGTGAGCACCACGCCATTGGATCTGGTGCTAACGGACGACTGAGATTCATCGATCAAACCAAATATATTAAAACCCCCAAATGCGCGTTTGCAAAGGTTTTTTGATGATTTTTCGCGCGGAGAAAGGTCTGGAGGGCTAAGCGCCTAGTGGATTTGGTGCTGGTCACGGCGCCGGGTCTTATGGGGAAGGAAAAGGGCGCGGGGTTATCAGAAGAAGGGCTAGGCCTGTCATATAGTCGGAAAGTGGGTTTTTAAACCCTTTTAGTGCATTCCAAGGCCTAAGGAGGGTAACGGTAGAAGGTTTAAGGGGAATTTTGAGGGAACAAAGGTGATGGAATAATCCAAAGGGGATTTTGGGGAGATTAGGGGAGGAATTGGGGAGAAGACAAAGGGGAAACAAAGGTGACAATGTGGTGTTTTGCAGGGGTATAAAGGGAAATAATGGGCTTTTTGAGAAATGAATCAGTAGGGGAACCATATGTTAGGCACAGCACACAGAGACTCCAAGGAGGATGAATTTTCAGGGGAAAGGCATTCCTTGGAGGCTCCAGAGCCAACTAGCCCCCAGCTTGCTTGTCAAGAATTTCATAGGGGGGCTAACAGGTGAAAGAATAATTTTATCCAAAAGATGGGAGAGAAAAAAATAAAAAAATAAATAAAAATAAAAATAAAAAACTCCCTTGTTTAGAAAATAGGAACAGAATCTGGTGAATCTGAGGGTTTTCAGTTAAATGAAAAACATGGTGGAGAAGGTACATTGGCAACAGATTTAGTCGTTTCCATTAGAGAAGACAATGAAACATCCCGCATATCCTACGGAATTATAATTTCATAATTTCAGATCCTGTACCCTATCAAATCACCGTATTATGTGTTGAACCAAATCATATCAACGATTATTCTATTCAAACTGAACTTTGTCTCAGGAAATACACAAAATTATCACAAGTTAATTCTGATTCTTGTTGACAACTGTTTAAAAATGTTGGCATGAGAGAATTAAAATATAGATATGCATGTAATTCCAGAGATAATCTTAGTTATCTCGATCCCTTTGAATCCAGCGATCAACTTTTGAAATTGAAACCCTACGGCATAAAATTTAAGTCAACTGTTGTAAGTATCTCCCAATATTTGAGATTTATCACCAAATATATTGGGATTGGGTTGGAATGGAACATGGTGATTAACTGCAGATCTGCTTCCCTCAAATTGACATTTACGATTTCTAGTTTCTGCCTGTTCATTTTTATTTATTTATTTATTTTTTAGTTAGTAGGTTTGCTTAAACTAGATTTCAATGTTTTAATCATAGGAACCCGCATCTGAGAATAGACTTTTTAATTTTATTTTAATTTACTGCAGGGATATGCAAATGAAATGGAGATTTCCCTCATCGACTGCAAAATTTTATCAAGGACTATGGCTCCAACGTCGGTGGAAAAAGACCTATCTAGGTACAAAATACAGTTCTTAAGGAGCTCAGCATTGGGAAATGAGGTCCAAAATCGAGAGCTGCATAAACATCATTAAGGAATGTGCAATGACTATGGAACAATATTCTAATATAAAAGACCGAAATTGCAAAAACTTGCAGAAAAGTCATTGCTGCTTGAGAGAAGAAATTTAGTTTTGTTACTTCTCCAAAGGCTAGAGATTTTAAATAGCAATGCTCATACAAAAAACCAGAAGGTGGTTCTAGAGACCCATGTATTATATATATATATATATATATATATATATATATATATATATACATACATACATTGAGAGCTGATTTCTACTGCAGATATCAAATTACTTTAGAAATTGTAATTTTTCTAATGCATATATCAAATTATTTTAGAAATTGTATTATGAATAACTAATCTTGAGTGTAATATTCATTTTCTTTCAAATGTTTTTTGTAGGGCATACCAATCGATGTAGAGAAAAGAGTCCTACAATCAAATTTCCAGCCAAGAATTTATAGTTTTATGGATACAACATATGGCATTCATAAATTTTGTATTTCTTTGGACATTTCTAGTGATGCAGAAGAAATTAAGAATTTGTCCCATCCTAGTAAATTCTAGGGATCAAAACATCAACTTTCAAAGGTAAATGAAGTTCATCATGGTGCTAGTGATGGTTATGGATGGAGTCATAACGGTATGATAGAGTTTAATTTTGTCATAGAACAAAACATAATCAAGAAGGTTTTTAAGTCCACAAAGACTACAAAACTCATGGCTCACAAAAAAAATACGAGAAAAAACTTAATACTTTATGGGCCTATAGGTCCTAGAGGTTGAACCTTCCTATGATACCAAGTGTAGAGACCAACCCTATATTTTACTAGATGAGCGCTAGGCTTTAATTTATTTTTATTTATTTATTTTCTTTTTTTAATAATACAGTAACTAGGAATTTAAACCATAAGCATACAAGTTTGAAACTCAGTAAAATTAAATCACTTATATCAAACGTCCATAAATTTAACTTCATAACACATACATCTATTTAACGTGTTGATTATAGGCACAATGAAGTCATAAAAAAAAACAATATAACTAAGACATGTACCGTTCACCCTTAGATAAGAGCCAAACTTGACTTGCCGCTACTTGAGCTCCTTTGTTGTCTTCTACCTCCAAGCCTGAATGTTGTCGTGCTTAATCTGAATGTAATGACCCACCGGTTGACCTCCCAGCCTACTCCTTGGGTACTCTCCTTCCCTGCGGATCATAATAGATGACCTGCATCTATTATGACAACAGGGAAGGAGAGTACCCAAGGAGTAGGCTCTGGAAATAACTTCCTCTTCTGTGATACATCCACCCATGGCAAGATCTATAACAATACTAGGAACAAATGATTTTGTAAACCATTTAGTCAACATTTGATCAGGGATCTTGAAATTTATGAGGCGAAAATGATGTCACCATTCGTGAATGTGATCTGAAATATGAGTAGTAGTTGACTACTTCAATGAGATGAGTAGGTGGGTGTTGGTTTAATACCATACAGGTAACTGGAAGTGAGTGAGGAAAGCCATAGATAAAGAGTTGAAATCAAAGAAAATTCCTCGAGGGAGCTCAATATACCACTTAGTCACAGTACCAATCAAAGTACCTGTAGAGACCAACCCTATATTTTACTAGATGAGCGCTAGGCTTTAATTTTTTTTTCTTTTTTTCTTTTTTTTTTAATAATACAGTAACTAGGAATTTAAACCATATGCATACAAGTTTGAAACTCAGTAAAATTAAATCACTTATATCAAACTTCCATAAATTTAACTTCATAACACATACATCTATTTAACGTGTTGATTATAGGCACAATGAAGTCATAAAAAAAACAACATAACTAACACATGTACCGTTCACCCTTAGACGAGAGCCAAACTTGACTTGCCGCTACTTGAGCTCCTTTTTTGTCGTCTACCTCCAAGCCTGAATGTTGTCATGCTTAATCTGAATGTAATGACCCACCGGTTGGCCTCCCAGCCTACTCCTTGGGTACTCTCCTTCCCCGCGGACCCCCGAGCTACAATGGGGTTGTACAACGAAGGAATGTGCTAGCTGATAGAGGTGAGCACCTCTTGGCTCAAGAGTCCCCTCTCTATAATACTCTACCTCACCAAACTCAACTATAGCTCGTAACCACAATGACATAATATCCTCCATCTAACAATAGGGTAAGCAAAAAGTCCCATTCTCTTCGCTTTCCCCTTCTTTTATAGAAGGCTTCATAAGTGACACTTGGAATTTCATGCATAAATAATTATTTTTTTATTAATCCAAAATTTGATTATTCACCCACCCATGTGTCACCCTCTCATCAAGGCTCTCCAAAAATAATTTACTTAAAAATTAATTTAAAATAGTATTTTCCTCACCCCAACAAGACTTCCTATTTCTTCTCCTAGCTATCTCTTGATTCCCCCTTTCCTACTCCTTAATTTGTGTTTATTACTGAAGTTAACTGATAAGTCTCAGATTTGGTCCCCTAACTACCTCCTAATTTAACTCAATTTGCCTCTTAGATGAATATTCTTATGTTAGCTCTTTCCACATGGAGGTTCTCTAAATTTCTCCAATTTTAATTTATTAGTCTTATTTTAATTCACCACCCTCTTCTCTTAGTGAATTTTTTAACTATTTTATGGTTAACCTTTATACTTAACTCTATCTCCCTCTTTCCCCCTTTTTCTTAATTAAGTTACTTTTGTACATTATCCACTTAATATATATATATATATATATATATATATATATATATATATATATTCAACATGGAAAGTGGTAGAGTTCTCAGGGTAAAGTATTTTATTTCTTCCTATTCTTCACTTACCCTAAGTATTATTCTTGATTTAATTTCCTTGGTTCTAACATCATATATCACTTGTTATGAAATAATAGGATTTTTATGTATTAATTATATTTATTAGTTTCTTTAATGATGAAGAGGGTGTCAAGTTGGTCATTCCCTTCAATAACTTCCATTCGAAGTTTCAAGGGTGCCAAGTCGATCGTGTCCTTCAAGAATTTCTCTTGAAGTTCCAAGGGCGCCACGCAACTTGCCCTTCAAGCATCTAGTGGCTATGAGGGGAAAGTATAGGTGCAATGACAGAGACTGTTATCATCTCATATGCCACCTGCTATAGTGAGACTAATGGTGTTTGGGATCAAGGAATCCGCCTTGATGCGCGCCCCCCAAAATTTCCTCGTAAGCGACCCAAATTTGGGACCTGCCCCCACGACATCATGATCTTCAAGGCGAAGGTGTTTCAACCTTTCTAGCCTAAGTCATAGCGGGAGTGCTAGCGGGTGAGATCAGGGACACTGTCCCACCCCTCCCATGTTCCATCAAATTGTACAACCCCATCACCCATATGTGAGTCATTCGGTCAAGCAACCAACATGTTCCTGCAATCACTGACATATCATCAACAAGTTTCAAACTGGACTTAGAATTTTAAATAAAAAATATTAATTTCTATCAAACTAGATGTCGTCAACTCATCATATGCAAGTGCCTCTGGTGGTTTCCTATCACACCCAATAATAATCAGTAACAAAGTTTCTCAGTGTTAGTCATTATCATAATATCAACATCAACATGACCTAGTCATTCACATCATTGTTTATTTTGAATCAGAACTAATGTAAGTAGCTAACATATGGGACACATCCATCATGGTTATCATAATCATAACATCAATGATAAACTAACATATCCATAAAAGCCATCATCATCGTAACATCAATAGAAAACATATCTATCCATAAAATCTATCATCATCATGATATCAATAGAGAACATGCATATCCATTAGTGCTACAATTATATCAATAGAGAACGTACATAACCATTAAAGCTATCATCATCATAGTATCAATAAAGACATACATAACCATCAAATCCACTAATAATAGAGTCATGTGTCCAGATCCTCAACCTGAGGTTCTCAAAGAATAAAGTGCGGGCCTTAGGGCTAAATAATGTTAAAATTCATAACACTGTCAGTCAACTAGAGTAGGGCACTACATACACCCCCTCTTAATAATATAATTCGTCCCGAAGTACTTGGAATAGATAAGGAAATCGGTGACGCATCTCCTCGGCATCCTCCCAAGTGGCTAAACTAGGACTATAATTGTCCCACTGAACCTTAACTTGGTCCAATAATCGTCTTCTAAGATGCAAAGTTCGTTGGTCCAGTATGTGAACTGGTTCGACCATCACCGTACCCTCGTATGAAACCTACAAGTGACCTAATTCAATAACATGTGAAGGATCTAAAATATAATAACGTAAAACAGAAAAGTGAAACACATCATGAATATGCGCTAGGGATGGAGGTAAGGCAAGCCTATATGCTACTGGCCCTTTTCTTTCTAAGATTTCAAAAGGTCCGACAAATCATGGAGAGAATTTTGCTCCCTTTCCGAATCTTATAGAGCTCTTTTGGGGCCTTACTCTCAGGAACACCCTATCTCCCACTTCATAATTTCGGTCTATTTGATGAGTGTCAACATAACTATTTTGTCGGCCTTGTGCTTCTTTTAGCCTCCCCTTTATCATAGTCATTTGTTCTTCCATCTCTTGCACCACTTCTGGTCCTATTAATACTCGGTCCTGTAGTTGGTCCCAACTGAGAGGTGTTCTGCACGGTCTTCCATACAAGAACTCAAATGGTGCCATCTTGATGGAACTTTGATAACTGATATTGTAAGCAAATTCCACTAGGGGTAAAAACTCCTCCCATCTCTTTTGTTGGTCCATCACATACATCCATAGCATGTCCTCGAGGATTTGATTAGTCCTCTCTGTCTGACCATCTGTCTGAGGGTGGTATGCAGTGTTGAAGTTCAATTGGGTTCCCAAGGCTTCTTGGAAACTAGTCCAAAACCTTCTTGTAAACACTACTCCCCTATCTAATATGATCTTCCTAGGAACTCCATGCAATCTCACAATCTCATCAATAAAAACTCTCGCTATCTCCAATGCTTTATATGTAGTCTTAACTGGTATAAAATGGGTGCTCTTAGTCAATGTGTCCACCACTACAAATATGGAATCATGTCGTCTTGAGGTCATTAGTAGCCCCACAATGTAGTCCATTGATATAACTTCCCATTTAGATTTTGGTATCTCATGGGGTTGCAATAACCCTACTGGATGTCTGTGTTTAGCTTTTACTCGCTGACACTATAAGCATATTTCTACAAATTTTACAATGTCCTTCTTCATTCCTTTCCAAAAGAAGAGTGGTTTCAGGTCTGCACTCATGTAATGTTCCAAATGGAGAAGAGTAAGCTTAGTAGGGAATATCTTAAGATATTCCTCTATGGATTAATAGCACTATGGAAACACACCACAAATTCTAAACCAGAGATAGAATGAAGGGGCTTTTACTGAATGTGTCACCTCTAAGGCGAGGGTGAGATCTAGAGGCTACCTGGCCCGTTTCAGACTCTGTCTATAGAAAGTTGGTGAAACATAGCAAAGGTACCAATAACACACTCCTATTGGAGTTTTCAGCCCTTGGGATCCTTAGACCTTCATATCTAAAGAATTGATCCAAAAGAGCAGCAAAAACCAAACAGGCAAGGAGTGGGAAATTCCACTTCTGGGAAAATCTGCAATAGGCTCAAGGGAAACGTTGTATAAGAAAATCAATGAAAAAATAACATAGAAAAGGGCTGGCTTCCCCTAGCTTAGGCTGTGTGGGACCTCCATGCTGAATTTTAGTAAAAAAATATGAGTTTAGAGACCTTAAACAGATCTCCCACAAACAACAGTAGCTGAAAATCAGTCAAGGAGAGAGCTGAAATGTAAGAGAAACCCCTCTTCAGGAATTGCGCAGTTTCTGCTGTAAAGCACTAGAGATCAGCCATTAAAATTTTGTTTTAGTATATCAGAATAAAATTAGACTTATAATGGAGTTCCTCAAGAAGTACAGTAAATTACATGAGGCAAGAAGCAAGAATTCTTCAGAAATAAGAGCTCTAATACATGTAAAGTTGTAGAAATGAATTTACAGTGTTTTCTTTGATGTGCTTCAGCAATTAGATGTTAGAACTCAGATCTACAACATATCTATGGCTGAAACATCAGATCCATACCATATCTGGAAACTACACAACCCTCTTAACAAGATCCCCTTAGGGTTTTGACCAAATATTGCATAATGAGATGTGGATCTAACTTTTTGTACACAGAACTACAAAAAGCTTCAAGAATTTCTGAAGATGATTTTCTTTATATTACATATCATATCTGAACAATAGATATCAGCAAGCTACTCTATAAATCTTCAAGATGAGAGGCAAGCCTCAATCACCTGAGATCTTGTACAATGAGAGATCCAAATAACAGTAGAAACTGTACATGAAAATAACGCAGTTCCCTAAGGAGACAACAGTGTAGTTTGAACAGAATATTACAGCAGATAAAATATGCATATCTGAAATAAAAATACAATAGATACCCTCTTCCGGGTGATCACAAGACACCCTCCCTGAGAGGAGACTCCAAAAACAACTAGATCATTGCAGATCTAGAACCCCACTTACTACACTTACAGCAGCAACAAAACCCTTAATGAGCCAGCGCTATCTATGCAAGCATAGCTTGGCCTCCAACTAGATAGTGGTTCAATCTAGCACACTTCCTCCAAGAGCTATTCAAGGAAGGATGGAGGATTCCTAAACAGGAGATCCTCTCTTTCTCTTGCTAAAAAACGCAAAGAAATGGAGCTGCCTTAGCAAGCTCAAAAATGAAATATGATCAATAGCCTCTTCATGAGCCTTCTCCTCCCTTACATAAGATTTGAGTCTCTTGGAAAACCCTAAGCCACTTCATCTTTTTGGTTCCTTTCACACTTGGAAACCCCTTCTAGAACAACGCAGTCCATCAAGGAGGTTCAATGAACCTAGACAGTGTTATTGACTTGGTCAAATAGGATCTCCTTTGGTGGTCTTGGCCCTTTCACACCTGCAAGATTTTATTCCAATGGCCTAAATATGTCTCTTTTCACATAGGCACTGATTTATTCTTGATTTGCAAGAGGACTAAGCATCCTCCTTTACAATTTATTCATTAATCATGAAATACAAAATAAAAAAGGCAAAATTAATGTTCCAAATTATCGGAAGCTAATTTAGGAACATTACAGTCTCCCCCTCCCAAATGTTGCTTGTCCTCAAGCAACTACAAGGATGCTGCAAAACTTCCCCTTCTTCTCTTGTGGCCACCTCATCAAGTAGTCTCCTCCATTGCTCTGAATTTTCTGCAATATCTTTGTCCTCCCAATGGCCCTTCCTTAATATGCAAGTTTGCCCTTGATGGATAAACTCAAAGGCTCTCATCATGAAGAAATGGAAGGTTGTTGTGGAAACCTTCTTGCTGATCCATGGCCTCCTCAAGATAGAAGTGATGACTATCATGGGGTTTTCATGATCCATGAAAGACTCCCATCTCCATGCTATCATAAAAATGAGTGGATCACCTTCCAGCTTGGAAATCCATAGAAGATCTCCTTCCCAATACATATGAGAGGCATGTCACCAACCAACATATGGCTCACTTTACAAAGTGACAAGTGATCTATCATAGTGGCCATACAAAATCTCATGCTCCCATGGAAGCATGCAATGCAAAAATAATGGGGAACTCCTTCCCCTAAGGGCACATTCAACAAGTGTGCCTTTCTTCCAACTATGCCCCCAACAAAGATAAGGACATCTTCAGCTTGTGGGATCATGATTAGGATCATGCTAGCTGCCATGTGTGATAAATGAGAAGGAAGATGTTCCCTCATGTGCAACCAGCACAGTTTTATCCTTAACTTCCATAGAATAAGATATGACAAGTGCCTTCCCCAACACTTGTTTGTTGCCTCATGTCTTTAGAATGCTTGGAGAATGTACATCATGGTTTTTGTAAAAGAATCACACCATGAGAAATATAATAACTTTCCAAGGTTCTCCAAGGAATGACCTGCATCAACATAGTTCATGGCCTTGAGTGGTCCATGAAACCCATCATACTTAGTGCCCCATCTTGGCACCATGTCATGCAAATGAGTGTTAGAAAAATATAAGCATATAGGAGATACATAATAATTCTCAAGAGGATGAGCCTCTCTATATACCTGTTTTACATAAGTGGAATAACTCATGGATGAGTTCCCTCTCACACTCAATGGGTAAGGAGATGTGTATGATGGCTCTTCCCAAGAGCTATGCTCCTCCTCCTCTACCAAGTAGTCCATGCAAATCTTCATATGAGAGTACAAATCTTCCTCGAAACCTTCCCATATGAAACCACCCAAGAGAGTATGATATGCTTTGACAAAACAAGTGGGTTTGGAAAGCAGGATTTCATAGATGGCATCAAATAGTCCCCCCTTGAGTTTGGAGTCACTAACCAAAAGAATAAGATTATAGAAATAGATGACCCCATATTCCACCTTGAACCTTTCATCCTTCACTTCCCCTTCAAGAATCCCCCATGTGAAAAGGTCCTTGGAGTATTCCATCATGAGTTGGGAATCCCAACAAGGATCCAAGCTCTCCAAGAATGACAACGCTGTAGAGGTCTGAAATGCAGCCCCTGTCTTCTCATGGCTCCCCTCTTTGACATACTTGATATCAAAATCACATGTAGGAGCATCATAATCTTCCCTTTGCTGCCCCATTTACAGTTGTTCTTGTACAAGACAAGATTGGAGCATATGGAAATCAACTTCCCCTCAGAAAGTCCTTGTTTTCCAAAACCTCCTCCTTTTGGCTCATGTATACAAGAGGGTTAGGATCCCCTTGCCATCTTCAAAAATATTCTTTGTGAATGAAGAGATCATGGGCTGCCCCAAATATATGGAGTTGCCATGTGCCCTCATGCTTATGCAATCATAGATCTCTGATTTCTCCTTTCTCAGCACAGATATATGAGTGGGAGTTTGCAATGTCCCTTTAAGGAAACTGCTCATCTCTCTCCTGAATGCTTGAGAGATTCTCTGCGCTGTGCTAGCTTCTCCCAAGTCTCCCTCCTTAGCCAAGTATGTATATGCTACCCATAATTGAGAGAACACTTTAGATTTCCTCCTATCAAGAGGTGCTCCTAGTAGAGTACCTCCTTGCAAAGAGGTGTCAAGGCATAGAGTAGAATGTGGATGTAGGCAGACAGATTTGTCCCTACCTTCAATGCATAAGTCCTCTTGCCTTCATTGTGCTTCCAAGCTTTGAAGTAGAGAAGAGTTCATGCTCTCCACCTTGTGATGCCCTTCCTCCTCTTCTACCTCCCATATCTCCAAGACCTCATCATTAATCAATGATAGTACATGCTCCTCATGCATGAGATCCTGTGGAACTCCTTGCAAGGGTGCAAGAGTTTCTCCTCTTGGAGCAAGTGCTCCAACCTCTTCCTCATGAAGTGATTGAGGTGCCTTTGTTTTGACTGCGTTATCATCTCCTGCTTTCTCCTCCTCTTCAATAACTGAAATTGTCCCATCATCAATGAGAGACAATTGATCTTGATCAACTATCGAAGGAGAAACCTTCATGCTTTCCTCTTGAGAAGAGGACCCTTCACTCAATGGAGATCTTGCCCTTGGCAAGGCATCGAACAAAATTACACCTTCTTTTTCCCCCTTCATGGAGGAATAACTGGAAAAATTCTGAAGTTATGGTGATATGGCTGAGTGCACATATCCATGCAATGAGGATTCAGAATGTTCCTCATGCACAAATCTTGTAGATCTGATTGGAATATCTTCTTTTTGAAACTCCTTGGGAGCTTCACTACTTCTTCTCTTTTCTTCTTGCACATCCTCCTTGGGGAGGCTCTTCTTAGATCTGAAAATAGATGATATTAAACTCATCTTCTTCATTTTTCCCTTGCTCTTGATTCACTGATAGCTTGATCTCATAGGCTGTGCCAGAGATCATGCTCTGATACCACTGTAATGTTCCAAATGGGGAAGAGTAAGCTCAGTAGGGAATATCTTAAGATATTCCTCTATGGATTCACAATAGTATGTAAACACACCAGCAATTCTAAACCATAGATATACTGAAGGGGCTTTTACTGGATGTGTCACCTCTAAGGAGAGGGTGAGATCCAGAGGCTACCTAGCCCGTTTCAGACTCTGTCTATAGAAAGTTGGTGAAACATAGAAAAGGTGCCAATAACACACTCCTATTGGATTTTTCATCCCTTTGGATCCTTAGACCTTCAGATCTAAATAATGGATCCAAAAGAGCAGCAAAAACCAAACAGGCAAGGAGTGGGAAATTCCACTTCCAGGAAAATCTGCAATAGGCTCAAGGGAACACTGTATAAGAAAATAAGTGCAAAAATAACGCATACCAGGGTTGGGTTCCCGTAGATTAGGCTGTGTGGGACCTCCATGTTGAATTTTAGCAAAAAAAAATGAGTTTAGATACCTTAAACAGATCTCCCACAAACAACACTAGCTGAAAATCAGTCAAGGAGAGCGCTGAAATGTAAGAGAAATCCCTCTTAAGGAATTGCACAGTTTCTGCTGTAAAGCACTAGAGATCAGCCATTAAAATTGTGTTTTAGTATATCAGTAGCAAATGAGACTTATAATGGAGTTCCTCAAGAAGTATAGTAAATTACATGAGGCAAGAAGCAAGAATTCTTCATAAATAAGAGTTGTAATACATGTAAAGTTGCAGAAATGAATGTGCAGCGTTTTATTTGATGTGCTTCAGCAGTTAGATGTTAGAACTCAGATCTACAACAAATCTATGGCTGAAACATCAGATCCATACCAGATTTGAAAACTACACAACCCTCTTAACAAGATCCCCTTGGGGTTTTGACCAAATATTGCATAATGAGATGTAGATCTAACTTTTTGTACACAGAAATGCAGAAAGCTTCAGGAAATTCTGAAGATGATTTTCTTTATATTACATATCAAATATGAACAATATATATCAGCAAGCTACTCTATAAATCTTCAAGATGAGAGGCAAGCCTCAATCACCGGAGATCTTGTACAATGAGAGATCCAAATAGCAGTAGAAATTGTACATGAAAATAACCCAGTTCCCTAAGGAGACAATGTTGTAGCTTGAACAAAATATTACAGCAGATAAAATATGCAGATCTAAAATCAAAATACAATAGAGACCCTCTTCCGAGTGATCACAAGACACCCTCACTGAGAGGAGACTCCAAAAACAACTAGATCCTTACAGATCTAGAACCCCACTTACTACACTTACAGCAGCAGAAAAACCCTCAATGAGCCAGCACTATCTATGCAAGCATAGCTTGGCCTCCAAACAGATAGTGGTTCAATATAGCACACTTCCTCCAAGAGCTAGTTAAGGAAGGATGGAGGATTCCTAAACAGGATATCCTCTCTTTCTCTTGCTAAACAACGCAGAGAAATGGAGCTGCCTTAGCAAGCTCAAAAATGAAATATGATCAACAACCTCTTCATGAGCCTTCTCCTCCCTTATATGAGATTTGAGTCTCTTGGAAAACCCTAAGCCACTTCATCTTTTTGGTTCCTTTCACACTTAGAAACCCCTTCTAGAATAGCGCAGTCCATCAAGGAGGTTCAATGAACCTAGACAACGTTGTTGACTTGGTCAAATAGGATCTCCTTTGGTGGTCTTGGCCCTTTCACACCTGCAAGATTTATTCGAATGGCCTAAATATGTCTCTTTTCACATAGCCACTGATTTATTCTTGATTTTCAAGAGGACTAGGCATCCTCCTTTACAATTTATTCATTAATCATGAAATACAAAATAAACAAGGCAAAATTAATGTTCCAAATTAGCTGAAGCTAGTTTACGAACATTACAACTCATCTTCTTAACACCAGGGTGTGCCATGTATATTGCACGATGTGCTTCATTCAAGATCAACTGGCGTACATCTTCATTCGGTAGCACATATATCCTTCCCCGAATTCGTAGAAGTCCATCACTATCAAGGAAGTAGTCTTCATATTTTGGGATCCTTATTTCGTCCTCCCTCAAACTCTTGCTAACTTCCTTGTACCAGGTGTCCTTAAATTGCAAGTCAAACAACTTCTCCCTCAAATTTTACTTTAAGGGAATCACAGAAAATATTCGAGGCCTCCTACTTAAAGCATCAACCACCCTATTTACTATTCCTTTTATGTAATTAATATCAAAATCATATTCACTGATTAGCTCGGACCATCGTCTTTTCCTTGCATTTAAGTGGTCCTGAGTGAATATCTGTTGTAGCCCACAATGGTCAGTTCTAAGTTCAAACTTCCTTCCTAGAAGGTAGTGTCTCCAAATCTTTAGTGCATAAATGATTGCTGCCATTTCTAGATTATTGGTTGCGTAGTTCTCTTTATGGGTTCTAAGTTTTCTTGATGCATATGCTATTACTCTTCCCTCCTGCATCAATACACAACCCAACACTTGCTTGGAGGCATTGGTGCAAACCAAAAATTCTTGTTCCATATCTGGCACTTTCAAAATTGGTGTTGTCGTTAATAATACCTTTAACCTTTGGAAAGCCTCTTCAGCTTTTTTAGTCCAAATGAATTTCTTGTTCTTTCTTTGGAGCTCGGTAATGGGGCTTGCTACCCTCGAAAACCCTTAAAAAAATCTATGATAATACCCTGCCATGCCCATGAAACTTCGTATTTCATGAAAATTGGTTGGTGTTTTCAATTCCATGATGGCCTTGATCTTTATCGGGTCTACCGCGATACCATCCCCAGAGATAATGTGCCCAAGATAATGAATCTTTGATTGGTAAAAGGAACACTTTGAAAACTTTCTGTACAATTGGTTTTCTCTAAGACATTGAAGAACTATCTTCAAATGTTCGTCATGATCTTTTGGGGTATTTGAGTAGATCAAAATGTCATTGATAAATACTTGTACAAAATTTTATAAGTAATCCCGAAATATTCCATTCATCAAACTCATGAAAACACCCGGGGCATTTGTCACTCCGAAGGGTAAAACTACAAATTCATAATGCCCAAATCTTGTCTTAAAGGCTGTCTTCGAGATATATTCTTCCTTGATTCTTAATTGATGATATCCTAACCTCAAATCTATCTTTGAAAACATAGTTGCCCCCTTCATTTGATCAAATAAGTCATCTATCCTTGGTAACGGGTATTGATTTTTTATCGTCACTTTGTTCAACTGGTAGTAGTCAATGCACAATCTCCAAGACCCGTCCTTCTTCTTAACGAAAATTACAGGAGCTCCCCATGGAGATATGCTGGGTCGTATGAACCCCAAGTCCAACAATTCTTTTAGCTCTAGAGCTGACATACGATAAGGTGCCTTTGCAATAGGCTCAGTTCCTGGTTTAAGGTCGATGGTGAAATCAATTTCCCTTTTTAGGGGTAGGTGTTACACTGAAATTGTCATCCTGACATTCTGCCATGTGTATGAGCTCATTATTACTCATACTTCTCCCTTTTGCAAGTCTAACATATCAGTTCCTCATGTCAAGCCTTGAAAATCAGAAAAATTCCTAAAAGTCTCCTAAACTTTGGTGCTGCACTTTCTGGCTATCTTTCCTGCAATCCCGCACGCAATGTTCAGCTTTCCTGTGTTCCTGAACGCACTTTATCTTTGTTATAGGTGCGAACCCCTGTAAGATTAAAAAGGCGCAAGTAAATCCCAAAAATCTCAATTAAAGTAAATTTTGGAAGCTTCTAGAATGGATCTTGTGGTGGCAGAACCGCTCTTGTGAGGTGCATGAATCCCTTACCTTATGGAGCTAACCCCTTGATGTGAGGAGCTTATCCCTTTGAAGGAGGATTCTATCCCTTCATACTTGGAGCAGAAAACCTCCTCTTTTCCACTATAAAAAGAGGCATTGGGTAGCCTCAAAGGGAGTTCAAGCTTAAGAATATTTGAGGTTAAGTGTTGTTGAGATTTAGACTCAGTTAACTAAGACTTTTGTGAGGAGAGATTACATACCTCTATTTGTCTTGGTTGGAGGAGTGCAGAGCTTATCAAAGTAAAGGAGACTCCTGCTTCGGACCCCGGAAAGTCCTGTGCAACATCAAGGCTCGGGTTGTAAGGATTTTCTTCTTTTGAAATTAATACAAATATACTCATTTTTCTCAATAAGCTTTCAATCAATGGTTTATTTCATAGATTCCTTGATCACTATGATAAGCATGGTTTATGATGATTTCTATACAGGTGCTATGTAATATTTTGCTTGTTTGTGACTGCAAGTTTACGAAGAAAACTCCTTCAAGCGCGCGAGGGACAACAATGACTTCAAACAAGCACTGGACAAATGGTAAGTCCTTAACACCTCTATAGAGCTTTTCGTAGATCGTATATGCTTAGAGAAAGATTAGTCTATTTGGCTATTTGTTGCTAGATACTTTTAGTACTAGGGAGATCGGTCTTGTCCGCAAGACAGATTAATCCTCCAACAAATTGGCGACTCCACTGGGGAAAGAACTTGTTGTTTTTGGTTCTCTTTTATTTTGATTTGAGGAAATGTTTTTCTTGGTTTTTGATTGATTGACATCTGCCTGGGTAGCTTAGGTTTTCTCTGTTTTTGAAAATTTTGAAATCCTTTAAGTTTTTCTCTAGTTTTTCCTGGGACCGCACTTTGCCTTGTTTTCACAGTGCGGGCAGTTTCGCACTTTTCCTGTGTAAACAATGCGGGACCGCACCTGTGATATCCTGGAGCCTGCGGACCCTGTTAAAGTTTTGAAAAACTTCAGATTTCTTTCTTTAGTTTATCTTGATTTTGATTTTCAGTTTTTGTTTTCTGCTCAGATTGATGATTGTTTCTGTCAAAATCTTTCTGTTAATAAATCTCAGCAGTATTGGTGTTTTGATGATTTTCTAGAAGTTTTGCGTTTTGGATTGCATTTCACTCGGTCTTTGTAGCGATTTGAAGCATTTGACATTTTGAAGTACCTCAGATTACCTTGGTATTTTTGGTCTTTTTGTTGGATCTGCCCTGATTGTGAAATCATCCTTTATTGAGGAATAGAGCTACCTGTTTCTTTGCAAATCTTCGAAAAGGAACTTTGTTATTGGTTTTTGAATTTCATTTTTTATAAAAACATAATTGAGTGTTTTCGATCTCTTTGTTATTCTGGACGAATAGATCCTTAATTTGTTGAACAACTAAGTAAAAACATTCTTCAAAAAAATCTTAAAGTTTTTATTCATTTAGATTATTAAAATTTGTAGTTTTGAGTGCTATTAAACTTTGTAGATCTCAAAATTAGTTTGTAGTTTTGAGTGCTTTTAAAATTTCTAGCTTTCTTTTGAAGGAAAATTGTTTTGTAGCTTCGAGTTTTTGGAAAATGAAAGGATTTTTATTGTGAGCTTTGATAATATATTGGAAAAGACAAAAATATTTTCTTTCAAGTATTCTTTATGTTTAAAGAAGGAATTGTTTATTAAAAGAGTTGCATTCTCTAACTTTTCCTTAATTAGAATTTCATTGAAAGAAAACAATCTGATTATCATTTTTAGGTTCATTTTTAGTGTCTTTTGGAAATCGAGTCTTCACACCATCAGAGTTTCATTTCCGCACCCATTGACTTAAGAAACAGCTCTTAAAAGTAACGCTTAATTAAAATTCATCTAGCAATTTTTTTATTTTCTAGGGATTTTATCACCAACATAGCTTAGGCTAGTATCTTGGAGAAGGGAGTAGTTAACTCTCCAAGGTAGTAAAAACAAACAAGTAGACAAATCTTGCAGTAGGAGATAAATCCAATTGTAATTTGTATAATCTGGGAAGCTTCTCTTAAAGAATTCAATCACGAGATCATGTCCGAACCTTTGAGACAATCAATTTTGTTTCATTGGGGAAGATAGAAGATTTTGCGCGTATTACAAACGGTAAACCTCGGATTAACCATTGTCGAGGAGCCTAGGGTCACTTGTCGGTAAACCTCGGATTAACCATGTCGAGGAGCCTTCAAGGGGATTGAGCTTGCTACTTTTCCCTTGCACGTGAAATCGGATCGTAGACTGTTCCCCCAGTTATATTTGTTACTGTTGGTAACCTTAGCGTCCATTATCTTAAGATTATTTCCTAAGGTGACGGTGAAGGAAAGATCTCACTGTACTTGGAGCAGACGTCAACTAGACTCACTTGGACTATATGGGGGGTTCTCTTCACACGAGATGGTTTTGTGAGGAGACTTGTGCCAGTCTGTTTCATTAAGCAGGTTGGCGGGGTAACTGTTCCAACCGCCCTTTCTGTGTTAAATTTCTACTAAGTTGGATTTCATCACCAACTAGTGTTTTTAGTATGGAAAGTTACTGTTTGTGTGTGGTTTGAAGTCTTAGATTTTTAAGTGTGTGATTCAGTTGTTTGTTTCTTTAGAGACTTTAGGTGTTTTCATTGAAATTTTCTTTGTTTGTGTGTGATTAGTTAATATTTAATCGTGGCGGAATCGCCGAAACAATCCCGGAGACTACAAGGGAAACCCCCTGAATATTCACCAAGTCAGCTTGAAGGGCTTCGTTCTCTGGTATCATCCAGTAGTGTTAGGATTAGATCAACAGAAATTGGAAGTTCATCCATAGTTTTCCATCCTGATCATCAAATACCTACAACAGAATACATTCAAGAACCAATTTCAGTTTCTGAAGTTACTGGTAGTATTCCTGCTTCCAGTGAACTGGCTGACAAACCTGAAATCTCTGAACCTGAAATTGAACCTTCTGTTTTGGACACATCCTCAGGATTTATTTCACAAACTTCTAGTGATCTTGGTTCACCTAGGGTAAGAAATATTATCACTGACGATCTTCCGGCTGGTCTTATTTCCATTGAAGAACTTACTAATCCAGACAAATATATATCTCTTCCCGACTCCCCTCAATCCTTAAATCTTAGGGAGCGTGAATATATTTTCTACAACCCTATTTGAACTAGTGCTTGGTATCTATCTTTAACAAACTTTTTAGAGAATCCGGATCTTGCTTTTTCTCCACCTCGAGTTCCATTTCATCCTACACCCAGAGGTTACTATCCGCCATCCATTATGGTCGGAGAGTCATCCATGTTTTCCCAGACACCGGAATCATTTTTACACGGTGGTCCTTCTGTTCCTTCGGGATATCAGGCTCTGTCTGGTACTTTCTCGGGAGCAGCTCCTCAACCAATTGAACACATGTTGTCATCTGGTAATAGTGGCGTTAAAACTAAAACGTCGAATGCAGTGCAAATCTATATGATGTCTGGTAATATTCTGAATCCTCAACCTCAAGGCAGTCAGTTACCACCTGGAGGGCCAATACAGGGAAATCCGTTACCGCCTGGGGGGCAACCTCAAGGTAGTCAATTACCACCTGGGGGGCAACCTTCAAGTAGTCAGTTATTGCCTGGGGGGCAACCTTTAGGAAGTCAGTTACCACCTGGGGGGCAACCTCAAGGTAACTTTTTCCCAGGACAAACTGTGGAATCATATTATTTTGGGGGACAACCCCAAGGGCAGTACACACCTCAAGGGTATCAACCTTCAGGACAGTATATGCCCCAAGGTCAACCTCAAACTCAATATGCTCCTCAGAGTCCTTATCAACCCCAGCTTCAGTACGCGCCTCAGGGTTATCAACCTCAAGGTCAGTACCCAATTCAAGGTTTCCAACAGCCTTCTGGTCAGCCATCCATTCAAGGAGCCGGAAATGTACCACTTACTTATCAACCCTACGTTCAACCAGGTTATGGTCCTTACGTTCAACCTTCTGCGGGACAATACCCCGGAATGAATATGGTGTGGGATCCGTCCCAATATCAACAGCCTATGCAGCATAATGTGCAGTTGCCTTATCAGCCTGGACAGCCTTTAATTTCTGGTCCAACTCAGTAACCTATCCAACCTACTATTCAACCTTCTGCATCTAGTACTGTTCAGCAAGCTGGTCCTAGTTCACCTAAGACTCCGCCTCAAACTGCTGTAACTGCTGCTACGACTGTTCAACCTGTAACACCTGCTTCTAGAGTATCCGTAACCCCGAGTTTATCTATCCCTGCATCCGTGCAAATCCCTCAAGTCTCTGTACCCCAGTCAGGATCTTCGGTTCAGACTTCGGTTCAGATGCCTACGGGACAAGCTGGTATGAGTACAGTTGTCACAAGTCAACCACAATTCATGTATCAACCATACCAGGGACAACCACAATTCGGTCCCTATATACAAAATCCAAACTATCAGTATCAACCGTACCCTGGCTATACTTATCAACAACCTCAACAACCCCAGTTCGGTCCGGTTAATCCTAGTTTTCCAGGAGGTTATACAATTCCTAATGCAAATCCAATTCCAAGTTATCCTGGATATCCGCCTCCTGGAATTGCTTTGGCTACTCAAGGTTTTCGCGACCCTAACCGTCAGTTACCATTTATTGCAACTTTGGATTTACCTGATTTGATGCGCCTTACAAATGATCCAATTTTTTATTATCCGTATTGGCCGCCAATGCCGCATAAGTTGCCCAGTGATATACCAAAATTTTAAGGTAATTCAGGAGAGGATCCATCAAATCACGTCATGACTTATCACCTTTGGTGTGCGTCTAATTCAATCATTGATGATTCGATTCGCTTACGTCTTTTCCAAAGAACTCTTATTGGTCTTGCAGCCAAATGGTACATTGAGTTACCACGAGGCTTGTTTCATAACTTTAGTCAGTTAGCAACTGCCTTCTTAACTCATTTTCAGTTGCCAGTCAGATACGAAAATGGCACGGAATTATTAACTTCACTGAAACAATCCACATCTACATATATTTCTGATGATATTCATGAATGACGACGCAGGAGACGTTTGGTGAAAGTTTACATTCCGGATCAAATTTTGGCGGAATGGTTTGTTAAATCATTGTTACCCAAGATTACTGAGGATGTAGCTAAGGCTGGTGTTGTTACTGAAGAGCAAGTAATTGCTCAAGCTTAGTACCTTGACCTCGTTTACACGCAGTCAGGTACTTTACATGAAAAAATCCCAGACCTTCCAAAACAAGGTCAAATAGCTGCTGCTCCTTGAGGGTCTCATGCCGCTGATGGTATGATTGGTATGGTAAATACTAAAAGTAAGAAGAAATCCTCAAAGAATTCTTCTCCAATTATAACTTTACCTGATTCCTCGAAAGGAGAATCTTCCCCCGAAGTTTCTGCCGATATTCATGTTGTGGAGACATCTACAGCTAAATCTAAATCCGGTAGTAAAAATAAAGGGAAGAATAAAAACAAAAAGAATTCGAAAGAAAAAAATGATAAAAATGAATCCAATGACGAAAAACGTAAACCACGTTATCCTTGTTACATTTGTAACGAAGATCATTTTACTAAGGAATGCCCACATCGGGCCGAGGTTGCGAAATTCGTCAAAGGTTCACAACCTGCTGTCTTGAAGGATCCCTTTTTGACTCAAGATAGTAAGATGGTTGGTTCTACCTCGACTGCTTCAGAAGAACCAAATTTGATGATGTCTCATGTAAGGATTGCGACACGATCACAAGATTATAGTACTAAGAATCCTATTGATGGTAAAGAAGCAGAATCTTCTAATGCAAATACGTCAACTACACCTCCTCCTGTTTCTGGTCCACTGCAGATTGAGAAACCGAATCCAGACTTAATAATAAAACTGCCTGCTAAAGGTGTTCTTCGTAAATCAGCTTTCAATCCACATGTGAGAGCTGCTCAGAATTACAACATTGTTGAAGACTTAGCTATTTCCCCTTCAGCAATGTCAACTTTGGAAGTGCTGCAATCATGCCCAGCACAACGTAAATTGCTTTTGTCTGCTATAGGAGCTGTTGATATTCAGGATTCTAATCTTATAATCTTCGATCTAGAAAATAGTACACCTCGCCTACCTCACCAAATGGCTTTCCAGATTCTGGTGACAGTAAAAAACAGACCGATCTATCGAACTGTGATTGATGAGGGAGCTTCAACGTGTATTATGTCGATTCAGTGTTGGAAATCGCTTGGTTCTCCTACACTGAACCAATCTCCGACGATTCTTAAGGCTTTTGATGGTCGAGGTTTCCACCCTTTTGGTATTTTGCAGGATTTACCCATAGGAGTTGAAGGTAAAATTGTAAATCTAGATGTGGAAGTGGTTGATGCCCCTCTTGATTACAACCTTCTTCTGGGTCGTAGTTGGTCTTATGCTATGACTGCTATTGTCTCTTCGGTCTTCCGACTCATAAAATTTCCATATCAAGGAAGGATCGTTACAATAGATCAGTTAACTTATTTTTCTTCCGACCCAACCTCTACAGAAACAATCCAGCATGTTGGTAAAGCGGCTATCCCATACAAGGATGTTGGAGTAGGTTTGATTAAAGATTCTGGTTTGCTAGGAACTTTTTCCATTCCTCCTCCTAACATATCGCCTTCTGTTGCAACTATTCATATGATTTCGTCAGACTCTGTTATGTTTGATGATCCTTGGATCGTACCTTCCGAATCCGAGTTAGATTCAATTGATGGCATGATGCCTTTGAGTCCATTTGAACTTGCATATCAGGTTGTACAGTCATTTTCCGACCCCTCTTCAACCGAAATTGATCCAGTGAATGGGATCCATGAGGAATCACTTTCTATATCTAGTTCAGCTACAACGGCATTTCCTGAACCTATTCATTCTGATGAGCAGATTCGTGAATTATTGTCTGTTGACGATTTACCATGGGAAGATCTACATCACCAATCTTCGTTCTTACCTGAACTAGATCATTTTGAAGATGATTTCGCTTCAATCTTTACTGCTGAATATGTCAAATAACCACAGAATCCATTGAAAACTCCTGATTCTGAGTTAAATTTGGAAAATATTTCTCGAACGATTCCAGTTGACATTTCAGTAAAACCTGGAATAATTGAAAACATTCATATAGGTGCTTCCTGTACTGAAGAAGAAACTCAAACTTATAAAGCCCTATTTCAAGAATTCCGTGATGTGTTTGCCTGGTCCTATGAGGAAATGCCAGGAATTGATCCGTCAATTGTTGTACATGAAATCAAGACTTACCCAGATGCCAAACCCGTCCGTCAACGTCTACGTCAAATGCATCCTAGAAAAGCTGCTGATATCAAAGCAGAGGTTGAAAAATTACTTCACACAGGTTTTATTTATCCGATTCCCTTAATGGATTGGGTATCTAATATTGTTCCTGTGACTAAAAAACAAGGAACGATATGAGTATGTATCGATTATAGGGATATTAATCGAGCTTGTCCTAAAGACAATTATCCAACTCCCTATATCGATCAAATAATCGATGATTGTGCCGGCAGTGAAATGTTTTCCTTTATGAACGACTTTTCAGGGTATAATCAAATAAACATACTCCCTGTTGATCAGCCAAAAACAGCTTTTATTTGTCCGTGGGGGACATTTGCTTACTACAAACTACCCTTTGGATTGAAGAACGCTGGAGCAAATTTTCAAAGGGAAATTTCTTATGCGTTTCATGACATTAAGCACATTGTGCAACCGTATCTCGATGATTTACCTGCTCATTCATCACGCAAGGCTGAGCATCTTACACATTTACGTGCTATCTTTATGAGATGTCGGCATTATCGAATTCGGATGAATCCACACAAATGTGTTTTTTGTGTTGAGTCAGGTCGTTTACTGGGATTTTTTGTCTCGAAAGCAGGTATTCGCGTCGATCCGTCGAAGGTCGAAGCTATTGTCAAATTACCTCCTCCTTCGACTTTACGCCAACTCCAAAGTTTGCAGGGGAAAGCAAACTTTTTACGTCGATTTATTCCTAACTACGCCGAGCTTACAAAAGGTTTTACCCGGTTGCTAAAACAGAACATTCCATTCTTTTGGGATGAGATCGCTAATCGATCTTTTGATGCACTTAAACACGCGTTGTACATGCACCGTTATTGCATCCTCCCAACTACAACTAGGATTACATTTTATATCTCGCCGCTTCTCATTCCACCATTGGGATGGTGTTAGTTCAGGAAGACGAATCTCAGTTGAACATGTGATTTACTATCTTAGTTGAAATCTGCATCCGACTGAGATTAAGTATACGCATGTGGAGAAATTGGCTTTGGCAGCTGTTCAAGCTATCCAACGATTTAGACATTACATATTGTTACGCAAAACTACGGTAATTTCTGATTGCAACCCTATGATGTAAATTTTGACCAAACAATTGCTAGGGGGCAAGTATTCCAAATGGATAGTCATCCTGTAGGAATTCGACTTGGAATTTGAAAAATCCAAGGCGAAGAAATCCTTAGTCTTTGCGGAACTAATGTATGATTTCCCCTCTACTGATACTGAAACTGTGGTAGAGCAGCCCATTGTGGACGAATCTCTGTTTCTTATCAGTACTCTTGATCCATGGTATGGAGATATTATTGTTTATCTCCAAACCCAATCTTTTCGGCCTGAAATCTCGTGATCTCAGCGACGGAAGATACATTTCCAATCCCAACAGTATAATATTATTGGTGATGCACTTTATCATCGTGGAGCGGATTCTGTTTTCCGATGCTGTCTTATTCATGAAGAAGCTGAAAAGGTTTTAAATGACTGCCATTCTAGAGCATGTGGCGGTCATATGTCTGGGTATGCCACAGCCCAAAAGATATTGCGCGCTGCTTATTTCTGGCCGTCGTTATTCAAAGATTGTATTTATGCAGTCCGAAAATGCCACAATTGTCAACTTTTTTATCGTAAGATGCGCGCGCCTCCCGCTCCTCTTCATCCCATAATTGTTGTTGGTCCTTTCGCAAAATGGGGTATTGATTTTATTACATGTAACCCTCACTCGGTCGGGGGGCATGCATATATTATCTTAGCAATAGATTATTTTACTAAGTGGGCCAAGGCGACGCCTACATTTTCTTCTGACGGCAAGACTGCTGCAACTTTCGTGTTTAATCACATAATTGCTATGTTCGGTGTTTCTCAAGCCATTATTACTGATCATGGAAGCCATTTTCGGAATGTCATGTTGACTGAACTGACAAAACAGCTTGGCCTGCGCCACTATAGTTCCACTCCATATTATCTACAAGCCAATGGTCTGGTTGAAGCCATAAATAAAGTTTTAGTCACCATGATTAGACGAATTATTGGTATTCACAAGACGAATTGGTATTCCATGTTATTTTCAGCACTTTGGGCATATCGAACCTCAGTCAAAACATCAATTGGTTTCACTCCCTTTCAACTCGTTTACAGTTTTGAAGCTGTGTTTCCGATTGAATGCGAAATTCCATCTTTGAAATTAGCCATAGAGTTACTCCCAGCTACGTCTGAAGAGGAGAAACGTTTTTTGTACTTGGCTCAATTGGATGAAAATCGGAGAAACGCTGCAATAGAAAACGAGGCTCATGTCAAAAGAGTAAAAGCTCAGTATGATAGAAGTGTTACCCCTCGAAATTTTTCAGAAGGAGACCTAGTCTTAGTTTATGATCAAGCCAACGATAAGCTAGGAGCTGGGAAATTTGTGCCCATGTGGCATGGTCCTTTCATTGTTAAGCGAAAGCTGGCAAAAGGGGCCTATGAGCTAATAGATTTTGATGGTATCCCTTTAGATAAGCCCAGAAATGGGTTATATCTGAAGCGATATTATGTTTAAACTTGGTATGGAGATCTTTTAGTCTTTAGGTTAGATTTCTTTACTGCTGGTGTGTCTTAGATCAGAAAGGTGTGCCTAGTTTAGAAGTGTGTTTTTATCACTATTCCTGCTTATCTGAGTTTTACTCTTGATATTACAGATGTCGACGTCTCTTCAAACCTACATTGGTTTTGCTGATGGTGCTTGTCGTAGTACACGGAACATTTATTCCGCAGCTTGGGTTATCTATTTACCCTCTGACGAGTTAGTTTCCATGCATGGGGTAAGCCTTGGTCAAACAACGAATAACATTGTCGAGTATAGTGCAGTGATTGAGTTATTATCTGAGTCCATATCATTTGGGATTCGGAGTTTTATTGTGAGGTTGGATTCTAAACTTGTTGTATTACAACTTAACAGGTTTTATGCCATTAGAAATCCAGTGTTGTTACGGTTATTTTTAAGAATTCGTCTCTTGGAACGTGAATTTGACTACATTGAATATCAACATATTCCGAGACATTTAAATACATTAGCAGACGTAGTTGCTTCTAGTATGATAAATCGACATTTGCAGTGATCAAAACAGTAAAACAAATAACATTCATAACATGTATACAGATAGCCGGTAAATAGTGATATATCATAGGATAGAATTGTTTTCAAAAAATATACATCGTCTTCGATCATAGGTTGGAAACACCTTATGATCGGCAAATGATAACACAAAAAGTCAAAAATATGATTCTACAACACGATCATCCCATCACTGATGGTGATCACGATAAGAAACCACTGCCCGAGCCACCTTGCACAGGAACCTCCTAAAAGGTCCTGGAATACCAATCACGTATCTCTGCAATCTGAGTGGAATGTCATCTATGTCTGTCTCCGGAATGTCTAGAGTCAAACGCTCTAGATGATGCTCTAAATCAGTCAAGATTTCGGCTGATTGGCCTGCTGGAGCTGGTGCGGCTATAACTGGTTGTCTTCTTTCATAAGGTTGGAGATGGGTTGGTCGCCGTGGGCCCACATCTGTATTCAAAAAAAATTTGGTTATTAATTTTCAAGACGATTTAAAAATAATTTTTTTTTTAGAAATTAGAAACTGTTGAAAAAATATTTTTACCTGAGTCATCCCACTGTTCCCCTGCTGGGAGAGTCATCTCTCGGTTGCCGCAGAAATCTATCTCGGCGTATGGAAAGTCCTTTATGACAAAAAGTTGGCGATCCAGCCAATGAAAATATGAAGAAGGAAATCGAACAATCTCAGTGCCCTCAATACCGTGACGGGCCATCAGTGCAGACCAACGAACCATCCTAGGTTCTCTAAGTCGACCGACATCAATAGGGATACTCTGTGGAGCTAGCATTGGAATCCTCTCTAGAGAAAAGGAGACGACAATGGATCCATATCCAAAGTTATTTAGTTTCCCATTTTTTTCTCTAGTTAGTTGGCCTTTTATATTAGCCAACACAGCGTTACACCAGTTGAAAATGGTGCCGCGAAAACAGTCCACAGCAATGCGCATCTGAGAACCGGTAGCTACATGCAATGCTTCACTCCCGCACAGCCTGGTAACAGTAAATGCAATAACTTTCAGCTCGGGATGGATGATAGTTTTTATATCAATCCGTTTGTCCCTGGGGTCTGCTTCATCATTACAGAATTCTTGTCGAAGACTAGCGACATTCTGGCCACCTAGCCTAGTCCCAAACAAGGAGAGTTGTTCGCCCCTCTTAGACAAACCAGTCAGAAAATAAATGTCCTCCAGCTCGATTTCGAGCCGGTGGCCACCAATAATGAAACACTGGTCCTGCACGTTCCACCTGTTAACCAGCCATGTCAGGAGCTCTACCTGTGCTCTCATGCCTTGGATGGCCCATAATTTATATAAACCGCACGCTCTTAATCTTTGCATTGTGGGCATATGGAGCATTGCGGCGTCATCCACGTCCTTGTGTTCATGTTCTCTCCAAATCAATATCTTGTTAATCCTACAATACATAAAAAGATAGATTAGAACAATCTAATTTGAAAATTTTTGAGCGGGAAATGAGAAATTTGAGTTTTAAATTTAAACTCGCAGGGACCGCACTTTACCTTTGTAAACAGTGCGTAGGAACGTACGCGCTCTGTAAGGAAAGTGCGGACCCATGACTTTTTTCCTTGTAGAGAAAAGTCGGGGTTCGCAGGTACCATGTGTGTCACCTGCGGACCCCCGCGGGCGATTTTTGAACCATATTTTTCCCTTAAAAATAAGATTTAAAGCCTAAAAATGAATTGTAAACAGATGAAATGCAAGATTAAGAGGTCATGGATTACCTGGGATTGATGGTTCTCGATTTCAACGGACAGATTTTCCAGAATCTTCGCAGGAACTTTTTTACCCAAAAGCTTCTACTTTTCACTCTGAACTTGAACGGTAAAAATGAAGTTGAAAAAGTCCTTTTTATAAGTTTTTTCGAATAGATGAATTTTTAATTTATTTATTTTTCACTTTAAAAAGGGTATTTTTGAAGCATTTTTACTCATCTTAAACAGGTATGTGTAATGTTTCAAGTTTTTGTGCAGAAATTGGATTTTTCAGGAGAGTTGATCATTTTTCAACAAAAAACATACTTTTATCACTTTTTCGGACTCTTTCAAAAATTCACGAAAAAGAGAAACATTGGAGTCCTCTTTTAAGCCCTTTTGAGACTCTCTAAACATGAAAATATCGCCGAGTACTTGATTGTTCGAACTCGTTAAAGTAAATGAATGATCGTCCCTTTAGTATAAGTTTACCCCTTTTACGGACTAAAATGGACTATTTACGAAAAAGGTATACGTTGACTAATTACGGTCAATAGAGTTCTCTCCTGCATTATTTTATCCTTTTTCAGGCCTGAGAGACTAAAGTTACGAAAAAGTACACCCATGGAGTTTTCTTAAGTTTTTTCTTCTGACTCCCTAAAATTGAAAAACACCGAGTTTCTCCTATACTGGACTCGTTAAAATTTAACAGTAAAGGACCTGTTCAATTTCAAACAAGAACAAACCACTCCTTCTTAGGGTTCGAATCTTAAACTAAGTTGGACTCATCCGAAGGATGAGCTTATAAACAAGCAAATGTTATCCTCCTCAAGCTTGTCAAAAATAAAGAGGTACTTGCCAGAAATGGTGGGGGAAAAGAGAGGAAAATGGGCGTGTTTGTTGTATTTTGATTCTTTGAAAATTCATTCAACCACTCTTGAACATGAAACTTTCATTCACCTGGGTTGGGAAATCCTTTGCCTAACAATTAATCAAACCTCATTGAAAGTATTCATCTGGTTTCTGGGTATTAGCTTTGGGTCAATTGTCTCCAAGCCATCTACAGTGTCGTTATGTGTTCAAGAGGACAGTTCAAATAAACCATTCATCTGCAAAATATCTGTCATCCATTTTGACCATCCCTGAGTCAGTCCTTGATAATATATTTTCAAAGTTTGATCTATGATTTCGTGTTGTGGGCTTGCCTACGACGGATCACTTTCTATCGACGACAACTCATTATCTGGGAAGTTGATCTAGAAATCGTCAGTACCTTGAAATCTGCATGCCTTAATGGCAGGTTTCTCGCTTTCGACGACAGGTTACATCATCGACCTTCGATCGAATGATTCCGTGAGATGTTCGACTTCAGCTCATTCATTCACATTTCATGGATTGTACTGGGTACTTTGAGAGCCATTGACATTACTGGTGGTTACTCTCACACTTGTTAACAATTTACATCATTGACTGGTAATCAAGTGGTTTCTACCATGTTCGACTTCAACACATTTAATCGCATGGATATAATCGTACTAGTTCGAGATGCGGAAATCAAGACCCTGGATCTAGTTTCCACCATCCAGGCTGCGAGGAATTTTGTTATCATTTATACAGTGGACTATTTATAAACAGATGGCTGCGTCCATGCTGTGTCGACATATGTCTATACTGTGATGTATTCAAAATCATTCCTGTATCAGAACAATTTAAGTTAGTTCTAGTTAGTTTTGATCTGAGTATGGGAATGCCTACCTCAGCGATGATATGTATACATATATATTTTGCATTGAATGTTTTTACAGGTTCCGACTGGGGTGTCCATAGGATGATCCTTGAAATGATAAAGTACTACACTCTTCATATATGACAGACTTCAGTTTCATCTATTCCAGACTTTGCACTTTAGGGGGCAATCTGTTACACTAAAAATTGTCATCCTGACATTCTGCTATGTGTATGAGCTCATTATTACTCATACTTCCCCCCTTTTGCAAGTCTAACATATTAGTTCCTCATGTCAAGCCTTGAAAATCAGAAAAAGTTCCTAAAAGTCTCCTAAACTTTGGTGTCGCACTTTCTGGCTATCTTGCTTGTGGTCCCGCACCCAATGTTAAGCTATTCTGCGTACATGAACGCACTTTATCTTTGTTATAGGTGCGGACCCCTGTAAGATTAAAAAGGCGCAAGTAAATCCCAAAAAGCTCAATTAAAGTAAATTCTGGAAGCTTCTAGAATGGATCTTGCGGTGGCAGAACCGCTCTTGTGAGGTGCATGAATCCCTTACCTTATGGAGCTAACCCCTTAATGTGAGGAGCTTATCCCTTTGAAGGAGGATTCTATCCCTTCATACTTGGAACAGAAAACCTCCTCTTTTCCACTATAAAAAGAGGCATTGGGTAGCCTCAAAGGGAGTTCAAGCTTTTAGAATATTTGAAGTTAAGTGCTGTTGAGATTTAGACTCAGTTAACTAAGACTTTTGTGAGGAGAGATTACATACCTCTATTTGTCTTGGTTGGAGGAGTGCAAAGCTTATCAAAGTAAAGGAGACTCCTGCTTTGGACCCCGGAAAGTCCTGTGCAACATCAAGGCTCAAGTTGTAAGGATTTTCTTCTTTTGAAATTAATACAAATATACTCATTTTTCTCAATAAGCTTTCAATCAATGGTTTATTTCATAGATTCCTTGATCACTATGATAAGCATGGTTTATGATGATTTCTATACAGGTGCTATGTAATATTTTGCTTGTTTGTGACTGCAGGTTTACGAGGAAAACTCCTTCAAGCGCGCGAGGGAAATCAATGACTTCAAACAAGCACTGGACAAACGGTAAGTCCTTAACACCTCTATAGAGATTTTTGTAGATCGTATATGCTTAGAGAAAGATTAGTCTATTTTGCTGTTTGTTGCTAGATACTTTTAGTACTAGGGAGATCGGTCTTGTCCGCAAGACGGATTAATCCTCCAACAGTAGGCCAGGTAATTCTTCAGGAAATACATCCTTGAATTCAACTAGAATTGGATGTTTATCAAAGTTTTCAGAATCACCCTTATCATTTAGAGCTACCATTGTCAACATTTGACACCCCTTTCATCTACATTTCATTAGTTTCATGGAGGAGATGAACCTTAGGGACACCCCTCGGTTCTTTCCCCTGAATGATTTTCTTTGTCCATTATCATCTGTGAAATATAGTACCTTGACTTTGCAATCTAGGAGTGCCTCGTGTCGCTCCAACCAATCCATTCCTATAACTATGTCATAGAATCCTAATATCGTATAGTATAAGGATACCTTGGTTTTACATACACCCAGGTCCATCTCACAATCCTTTACCATCTTTCCTACATTTCTTTTCATACCGCATGCCATTTCTACATGTCTAAAATCATGTTGAGCAATTGGTTTATGTTTAATACTTGATAATGCATTTAAAGAAATAAAAGAATTAGTAGCTCCTGGATATATTAAAATGACAAAACTCATACCATCAATATTACCTGAGGTTTCCAACATAGTGGACTGGTGTTCGACATGATGATTTTTCACCGCTGCATGGATGCGATGAGCCTTCCCCAGGTCCCCCACCATAGATGCTTTCTAAGTTGTGTTGGTATTACCTATCTTTTGAGGATAATCCCTCTCGTAGTGAGGACCTCCAAAAGTCCAACACCCCCTCTTAGGAGCTTGGCTTCTACTATTGACTGAACTGGGAGTTGGCCTAGAGCTCTGTTGGAAAGAGCCAGACTGTTGGGATCGATGCTGAGGCGGTGTGACTTGGTGTTGTCGCATAAGACGATGATGTTTTTGTTGACGAGCTTGCTAAGGTACCCTATTTAGCTACTGAGTTGGATGGCTATATGGTGTTCTTTGATTTCCGGTAGATCACTTTTGATGATTGAGCATAGGACCCCTTTGAAAATTTCTACGTTCCATACTATTTCCATTAGTTACTCCTGATCCTGTAGGCCTGTTTGCCTTATTGGTTCCACTATTCATGATCTCCTCATTTGCGATAATTGCTCGTTGAACTGCCTCGTGCAATGTGCAAGGCGTTAAGATCCTAACCTTAGCCTGAATGTTACCATTTAATCCATACAAAAAAAATTTCACCTTGAGTCTTTCTGTGTTTAAGTGAGAGGCATAACGGAGTAATTCCATGAAACGAGCCTCATACTCTGGTACTGAGTGAATCCCCTGCTTTAATGCATTGAATTCATTTAATTGCCTCTCAAGAAATTCCTCTGATAGGTAGCGTTCTCTAAAATTTTCTTCAAACAATTCCCAAGATACTTCTAAGATATCCATCCCCAATTGGGGTAATAATGACTTCCACCAAAATAGTGCATTTCCCTTTAGCTAGAATATACCCATCTTGGCCATCATGTTTGAGGTATACTCTCTCAGGGTAAAGCACATAGCCATGTTTTCTAACCATTCCTCTGTAGATTGACCATCTGTGGACCCCCAAAACTCTGGAAATTTTACCTTTTCCAAATCTCGACGTACATCATTTCTTGTAGTGTTTCGGGGTGCTTCACTTTGTATGACTGGTCCTCCATGCTCTCATTCCAGACGGTTTATTAATGCCTAGACATGTGCTGGAATGATTTCATTAAGTTTAACACTTCTCCTGCTAGTATTTGTTCTTGTGTTGATATGTTTTCCTCATCATTGGGTGGAGTGGCAGGAGTTGGCTATTGTGGTGGCGCCACGTTGCGCCCTCTAGTTGCCCCACTCCTTCTTGTACTTCTTCTAACCATGGTTCACCAATGAATCCTGCCAACATTTAACACAATTTTCCTTATAAGATAAAACCAATTAATTAAAATTATAAACAACACAAGTGGTTCTATAAGATATAATTCACTCATCAATTTCAAACCTTCCTATAAGGTTTAATGATAATGATACAATTTATATAACTCATCATAATAGGTTTAGACTACATTATGTCATGTAAATGATAGAGGTGGTTGGTAGCATTATTATAATATAAACTGAGATTTTCATAGTAAAGAGAGAGAAATTAAGTTTCTAATTGTTTTATGATGTCTATAATGGAAGTACAACTTATTATTAATGATATGCACAGATAATTATCAAGTGTAAAAACAAGTATTAATAATCAAAGAATATATAAGAATAAATTCCATTATTTATATAAGAAGTAATTAAATAATTAAATGAATGTAATGATTCTGAGAATGTTAAATTAGTAGAATCACGTAATTGAGATGGCTGGAATGTCATAGGAATTAGTGCAAGAGTTACTTGGGACATTTTTCCCTTCTGGTAAATAAACAATCTACCAAGAGTTATTGCCCACCCTTTTTTTTTCTTTTTTCTTTTTTTGTCTGACTAGATAAAACATAAAATGTGCATTTATTCTGTGATGTAAATGTATTTAATTTTGAATTTGTCGGGCCAGATTATCGAGTTATTCATTCAAGGTGCGATATCTATAGAACATGCCACTTACTTTATTTTAATTTATTTCTTCCATAAACTCATGACTCATTCTAAATCAGCTATTTTAATTTAATTAAAATTTTCAAATCAAGGAATTTGTTTATTAATTTAATCAAAATTCCAAATCAAATTTTAATTAATTTTCAAATCAATTTCTTTATAATTAATTCTAAAATCAATATCCCTTGAATATTTGTTTCATGTGTAAACATGAAATATATATATATGAAGTTAAATGTCCATAATTTAGATAATTTAGAAATTATCTTTGAAAGTAAATACATTTAAAAGTTTAAACTACAAAACTATATGAAAAACTATTACTTTAATACACAGGATAAATAAATTTAAATTTTAAACTACTACACTATATGAAAAACTATTACTTTAATACACAACATAAATAAATTTAAAATTTTAAACTATAAAAACTATTACTTTCATACCCAACATAAATAAATATATCCCAAAAGCATTGAAAGAGGTTGTTGGGTGGGGTCTAGGCATAGTTTTTAATGCTGAGCAACTGTCCTCGCTAAGGCATAAAGAAACTTCACTGTATACACAGTTAAAACATGAGTGGGTGAATAAACCCAACCCTTCTTGCAGTTACAGTGGACACACACTAGAGGTCCAAGAAATACCTCGTCTACGTACTGGAATGGTAAAGTTGCATATATCATAAATGAGCTTAATGCCTGTACCAATTATAAATAATGGAAGTGTTTTGTATTCTACGGATTTGATTACACAGAATATATATAGCACACTTCGAAAATTGACACACAACGGAACATACTGACTACACAAATTGGTTTTTCAAAAATATTTAAAAGCGTAGTATGAAAAACCAAAAATTACAAAATATATCACACATATCTCAAACTTATTCTTATTCTGAGCGGGTCACGGGTGAGAGAATTTTGAGAAATTTTTCTGGAAAAAGAGAGAATTTTGACACCACATGATTATAGAATCAAATTGACTTGCAAGCCTATCCAAGTTCATGCGTGGAAGAAAAAATTTCCACACATTCTAGAGATTTGGAATGGCTTTTAGAATGAAATTAATGAATGTGAAATATACTTAAAAATAAACTTAAAATTTCGAAGATGTGAATTAAATTTAATTACAATGGTGAAAGAATAATTTCATTCAGAAGATGTGAATTAAATTTACTTCAATGGTGAAAGAATAATTTTATCCAAAAGATGTGAGAGAAAAAAATAAAGAAAAAAATAAAAATAAAAATAAAAAACTCCCTTGTTTAGAAAATAGGAACAGAAGCTGGTGAATCTGAGGGTTTTCAGTTAAATGAAAAACATGGTGGAGAAGGTACATTGGCAACAGATTTAGCCGTTTCCATTAGAGAAGACAATAAAATATCCCGCATATCCTACAGAATTCTAATTTCATAATTTCAGATCTTGTACCCTATCAAATCACCGTATTATGTGTTGAACCAAATCATATCAACGATTATTCTATTCAAACTGAACTTCATCTCAGGGAATACAAAAATTTATCACAAGTTAATTCTGATTCTTGCTGACAACTGTTTAAAAATGTTGGCATGAGAGAATTAAAATCTAGATATGCATGTAATTCTAGAGATAATCTTAGTTATCCCGATCCCTTTGAATCCAGCGATCAACTTTTGAAATTGAAGCCCTACGGCATAAAATTTAAGTCAACTGTTGTAAGTATCTCCCAATGTTTGAGATTTATCACCAAATATCTTGGGCTTGGGCTGGAATGGAACATGATGATTAACTGCAGATCTGCTTCCCTCAAATTGACATTTACGATTTCTAGTTTCTGCCAGTTCATTTTTATTTATTTATTTATTTTTTAGTTAGTAGGTTTGCTTAAACTAGATTTCAATGTTTTAATCATAGGAACCCCGCATCTGAGAATGGATTTTTTAATTTTATTTTAATTTACTGCAGGGATATGCAAATGAAATGGAGATTGTCCTCATTGACTGCAAAATTTTATCAAGGACTATGGCTCCAACGTCGGTGGCAAAAGACCTAGCTAGGTACAAAATATAGTTCTTAAGGAGCTTAGCATTGGGAAATGAGGTCCAAAATCGAGAGCTGCATAAACATCATTCAGGAATGTGCAATGACTATGGAACAATATTCTAATATAAAAGACCGAAATTGCAAAAACTTGCAGAAAAGTCATTGATGCTTGAGAGAAGAAATTTAGTTTTGTTACTTCTCCAAAGGCTAGAGATTTTAAATAGTAATGTTCGTACAACAAACCAGAAGGTGGTTCTACAGACCCATGTATTATTATTATATATATATACATTGAGAGTTGATTTCTACTGCAAATATAAAATTACTTTAGAAATTGTAATTTTTCTAATGCATATATCAAATTATTTTAGAAATTGTATTATGAATAACTAATCTTGAGTGTAATATTCATTTTCTTTCAAATGTTTTTTGTAGGGCATACCAATCGATGTAGAGAAAAGAGTCCTACAATCAAATTTCCAGCCAAGAATTTATAGTTTTATGGATGCAACATATGGCATTCATAAATTTTGTATTTCTTTGGACATTTCTAGTGATGCAGAAGAAATTAAGAATTTGTCCCATCCTAGTAAATTCTAGGGATCAAAACATCAACTTTCAAAGGTAAATGAAGTTCATCATGGTGCTAGTGATGGTTATGGATGGAGTCATAACAGTATAACAGAGTTTGATTTTGTCATAGAACAAAACATAATCAAGAAGGTTTTTAAGTCCACAAAGACTACAAAACTCATGGCTCACAAAAAAATACAAGAAAAAACTTAATACTTTATGGGCCTATAGGTCCTATAGGTTGAACCTTCCTCTGATACCAAGTGTAGAGACCAACCCTATATTTTACTAGATGAGCGCTAGGCTTTAATTTATTTTTATTTATTTATTTTCTTTTTTTAATAATACAGTAACTAGGAATTTAAACCATAAGCATACAAGTTTGAAACTCAGTAAAATTAAATCACTTATATCAAACGTCCATAAATTTAACTTCATAACACATACATCTATTTAACGTGTTGATTATAGGCACAATGAAGTCATAAAAAAAAACAATATAACTAAGACATGTACCGTTCACCCTTAGATAAGAGCCAAACTTGACTTGCCGCTACTTGAGCTCCTTTGTTGTCTTCTACCTCCAAGCCTGAATGTTGTCGTGCTTAATCTGAATGTAATGACCCACCGGTTCACCTCCCAGCCTACTCCTTGGGTACTCTCCTTCCCTGCGGATCATAATAGATGACCTGCATCTATTATGACAACAGGGAAGGAGAGTACCCAAGGAGTAGGCTCTGGAAATAACTTCCTCTTCTGTGATACATCCACCCATGGCAAGATCTATAACAATACTAGGAACAAATGATTTTGTAAACCATTTAGTCAACATTTGATCAGGGATCTTGAAATTTATGAGGCGAAAATGATGTCACCATTCGTGAATGTGATCTGAAATATGAGTAGTAGTTGACTACTTCAATGAGATGAGTAGGTGGGTGTTGGTTTAATACCATACAGGTAACTGGAAGTGAGTGAGGAAAGCCATAGATAAAGAGTTGAAATCAAAGAAAATTCCTCGAGGGAGCTCAATATACCACTTAGTCACAGTACCAATCAAAATACCTGTAGAGACCAACCCTATATTTTACTAGATGAGCGCTAGGCTTTAATTTTTTTTTTCTTTTTTTCTTTTTTTTTTAATAATACAGTAACTAGGAATTTAAACCATATGCATACAAGTTTGAAACTCAATAAAATTAAATCACTTATATCAAACTTCCATAAATTTAACTTCATAACACATACATCTATTTAACGTGTTGATTATAGGCACAATGAAGTCATAAAAAAAACAACATAACTAACACATGTACCGTTCACCCTTAGACGAGAGCCAAACTTGACTTGCCGCTACTTGAGCTCCTTTTTTGTCATCTACCTCCAAGCCTGAATGTTGTCGTGCTTAATCTGAATGTAATGACCCACCGGTTGGCCTCCCAGCCTACTCCTTGGGTACTCTCCTTCCCCGCGGACCCCCGAGCTACAATGGGGTTGTACAACGAAGGAATGTGCTAGCTGATAGAGGTGAGCACCTCTTGGCTCAAGAGTCCCCTCTCTATAATACTCTACCTCACCAAACTCAACTATAGTTCGTAATCACAATGACATAATATCCTCCATCTAACAATAGGGTAAGCAAAAAGTCTCATTCTCTTCGCTTTCCCCTTCTTTTATAGAAGGCTTCATAAGTGACACTTGGAATTTCATGCATAAATAATTATTTTTTTATTAATCAAAAAATTGATTATTCACCCACCCATGTGTCACCCTCTCATCAAGGCTCTCCAAAAATAATTTACTTAAAAATTAATTTAAACTAGTATTTTCCTCACCCCAACAAGACTTCTTATTTCTTCTCCTAGCTATCTCTTGATTCCCCCTTTCCTACTCCTTAATTTGTGTTTATTACTGAAGTTAACTGATAAGTCTCAGATTTGGTCCACTAACTACCTCCTAATTTAACTCAATTTGCCTCTTAGATGAATATTCTTATGTTAACTCTTGCCACATGAAGGTTCTCTAAATTTCTCAAATTTTATTTTATTAGTCTTATTTTAATTCACCACCCTCTTCTCTTAGTGAAATTTTTAACTCTTTTATGATTAACCTTTGTACTTAACTCTATGTCCCTCTTTCCCCCTTTTTCTTAATTAAGTTACTTTTGTACATTATCCACTTAATATTATTTTTATTTTATTATATATATATATATATATATATATATATAACATGGAAAGTGGTAGAGTTCTAAGGGTAACGTATTTTATTTCTTCCTATTCTTCCCTTACCCTAAGTATTATTCTTGATTTAATTTCCTTGGTTCTAACATCATATATCACTTGTTATGAAATAATAGGATTTTTATGTATTGATTATATTTATTAGTTTCTTTAATGATGATGAGGGTGTCAAGTTGGTCATTCCCTTCAAGAAATTCCATTCGAAGTTTCAAGGGTGCCATGCCTAATAGTTTATTTGTGATGCCAAGGGTGCCAAGTCGATCATGCCCTTCAAGAATTTCTCTCGAAGTTCCAAGGGTGCCATGCCATTTGCCCTTCAAGCATCCAGTGGCTACGAGGGGAAAGTATAGGTGCAATGATAGAGACCGTTATCATCTTTTATGCCACCTGCTATAGTGAGACTAATGGTGTCAGGGATCAAGGAATCCGCCTTGATGCGCGCCCCCCAAAATTTCCTTGTGAGCGACCCAAATTTGGGACCTGCCCCCACGACATCATGATCTTCAAGGCGAAGGTGTTTCAACATTTCCAGCATAAGTCACGGTGGGAGTGCTAGCAGGTGAGATCAGGGACACTGTCCCACCCCTCCCATGTTCCATCCAATTGTACAACCCCATCACTCATATGTGAGTCATTCGGTCAAGCGACTAACATGTTCCTGCAATCACTAACATATCATCAACAAGTTTCAAACTGGACTTAGAATTTTAAACACAAAATATTAATTTCTATCAAACCAGATGTTGTCAACTCATCATATGCAAGTGCCTCTGGTGGTTTCCTGTCATACCCAATAATCATCAATAACAAAGTTTCTCAGTGTTAGTCATTATCATAATAGCAACATCAACATGACCTAGTCATTCACATCATTGTTTATTTTGAATCAGAACTAATGTAAGTAGCTAAAATATGGGACACATCCATCATGGTTATCATAATCATAACATCAATGAGAAACTAACATATCCATCAAAGCCATCATCATCGTAACATCAATAGAAAACATATCTATCCATAAAATCTATCATCATCATGATATCAATTGAGAACATGCATATCCATTAATGCTACAATTATATCAATAGAGAACGTACATAACCATTAATGCTATAATCATCATAGTATCAATAAATACATACATAACCATCAAATCCACTAATAATAGAGTCATGTGTCCCAATCCTCAACTTGAGGTCCTCAAAGAATAAAGTGCGGGCCTTAGGGCTAAATAATGTTAAAATTCATAACACTGTTAGTCAACTAGATTAGGGCACTACATACACCTCCTCTTAATAATAGACTTCGTCTCGAAGTCCTTTGAATAGATAAGGAAATCGGTGACGCATCTCCTCGGCATCCTGTCAAGTGGCTGAACTAGGACTATAATTGTCCCACTGAACCTTAACCTGGTCCAATAATCGTCGTCTAAGCAACAAAGTTTGTTGGTCCAGTATGTGAACTGGTTCGACCATCACCATACCCTCGTCCGAAACCTACAAGTGACCTAAGTCAATAACATGTGAAGGATTTGAAATATAATAACGTAAAATAGAAATGTGAAACACATCATGAATACACTCTAGGGATGGAGGTAAGGCAAGCCTATATGCTACTGGCCCTTTTCTTTCTAAGATTTCAAAAGGTCCGACAAATTATGGAGACAATTTTGCTCCCTTTCCGAATCTTATAAAGCTCTTTTGGGGCCTTACTCTCAGGAACACCCTATCTCCCACTTCATAATTTCAGTCTATTCGATGAGTGTCAGCATAACTATTTTGTCGATCTTGTGCTTCTTTTAGCCTCCCCTTTATCATAGTCATTTGTTCTTCCATCTCTTGCACCACTTCTAGTCCTATTAATACTTGGTCCTATAGTCAGTCCCAACTGAGAGGTGTTTTGCATGGTCTTCCATACAAGAACTCAAATGGTGCGATCTTGATGGAACTTTGATAACTGATATTGTAAGCAAATTCCACTAGGGGTAAAAACTCCTCCCATCTCTTTTGTTGGTCCATCACATACATCCGTAGCATGTCTTCGAGGATTTGATTAGTCCTCTTTGTCTGACCATCTGTCTCAGGGTGGTATGCAGTGCTGAAGTTCAATTGGGTTCCCAAGGCTTCTTGGAAAATAGTCCAAAACCTTCCTATAAACGCTACTCTCCTATCTAATATGATCTTCCTAGGAACTCCATGTAATCTCACAATCTCATCAATAAAAACTCTCGCTATCTCTGGTGCTTTATATGTAGTCTTAACTGGTATAAAATGGGTGCTCTTAGTCAATGTTTCCACCACTACAAATATGGAATCTTGTCGTCTTGAGGTCATTGGTAACCCCACAATGTAGTCCATTGATATAACTTCCCATTTAGATTCCGGTATCTCATGGGGTTGCAATAACCCTACTAGATGTCTATGTTCAGCTTTTACTTTCTGACACTATAAGCATCTTGCTACAAATTTTACGATGTCCTTCTTCATTCCTTTCCAAAAGAAGAGTGGTTTCAGGTCTGCACTCATGTAATGTTCCAAATGGGGAAGAGTAAGCTCAGTAGGGAATATCTTAAGATATTCCTATATGGATTCACAGCAGTATGGAAACACACCAAAAATTCTATACTAGAGATAGACTGAAGGGGATTTTACTGGATGTGTCACCTCTAAGGAGAGGGTGAGATCCAGAGGCTACTTGGCCCGTTTCAGACTCTGTCTATAGAAAGTTGGTGAAACACAAAAAAGGTGCCAATAACACACTCCTATTTGAGTTTTCAGCCCTTGGGATCCTTAGACCTTCATATCTAAAGAATGGATCCAAAAGAGCAGAAAAAGCCAAACAGGCAAGGAGTGGGAAATTCCACTTCCGGGAAAATCTGCAATAGGCTCAAGGGAAACGATGTATAAGAAAATCAATGAAAAAATAACGCAGACCAGGGTTGGTTTCCCCTAGCTTATGCTGTGTGGGACCTCCATTCTGAATTTTAGAAAAAAAAAATGAGTTTAGAGACCTTAAACAGATCTCCCACAAACAACACTAGCTGAAAATCAGTCAAGGAGAGAGCTGAAATGTAAGAGAAACCCCTCTTCAGGAATTGCATAGTTTCTGTTGTAAAGCACTAGAGATCAGCCATTAAACTTGTGTTTCAATATATCAGCAGCAAATCAGACTTATAATGGAGTTTCTCAAGAAGTACAGTAAATTACATGAGGCAAGAAGCAAGAATTCTTCAGAAATAAGAGCTCTAATACATGTAAAGTTGCAGAAATGAATGTACAACGTTTTCTTTGATGTGCTTCAGCAGTTAGATGTTAGAACTCAGATCTACAATAGATCTATGGTTGAACCATCAGATCCATACCAGATCTGGAAACTACACAGCCCTCTTAACAAGATCCCCTTGGGGTTTTGACCAAATATTGCATAATGAGATGTAGATCTAACTTTTTGTACACAAAACTATAGAAAGCTTCAGGAATTTCTGAAGATGATTTTCTTTATATTACATATCATATCTAAACAATAGATATCAGCAAGCTACTCTATAAATCTTCAAGATGAGAGGCAAGCCTCAATCTCCTGAGATCTTGTATAATGAGAGATCCAAATAGCAGTAGAAACTGTACATGAAAATGATGCAGTTCCCTAAGGAGACAACACTCATTTTACTTAATGATAATTTAAATCCCCATTTGATTAATTCCCCACATTTCATGAAGTAAAAAACCCTCAAAATAACATTTTATCCTAAGTAGAAGTGATGAAATTATCATAAATGCAAGTTTTGCTTTGATCTTCACTTTTATTGGTAATAATGGTATGTTTTGAGAATTCACTTTTCCCCTTATCATATTAACACCTAACATATGTTATTAACTCCTTATTAATTATCCTAGTCCTATTAATATAGTTCCCTTTTATTTAATATCCCAAAAACCCATTTAATATAAGCTTTTGTGTCAAAGATATTAAGTCCATGTTGAAAAACATCCCGAAGTTACCCCTTTGACACAAAACTACCCATAAAAATATTTCCCCTCTCCCCTATAGTTTTAGATCTTTGAAAAATCTGAAACTATATAATAAAATACACAAAAAGCTTTAAACATGTTTATATGTGTTTAAAACAAAAAATATAAAACCCGAAGTTTAATTTAAGCTAAACTTCTAAGAAATCCTATTCCCCTGTTTATGTTCCCTTTCCCGATTACCTAACCTAAGGTTAAAATCTTAAATCTATTCTTTTCCCGACATATACCCCTTTCACCAAAGTTCTAACCTTGGTTAATAACCCTTTAATACTTCGCCATCCACTTTATTCCATGTATAAAGCCTTTCTATATATAACTCTTGCTAAAAAACCCTCATCGCTTTCGGATTTAATATTGACCATCCGATCTTCTCGTCCCATTAATCCGATGGTTCTCGTCGAATGCGATGAAAAATCCTCAGCCCCTTATCTTTCCCCCATCGCATGGATTATTAGCCATCCGATCTCCAAGCATCCCTAATCCAACGGTCAGAAACAAATCCAATAAATCCTTCCCTACCCCCACCATTTCCTATCGGATTAAATTTAAACCGTCGATCTCCCCTCATCCAATCAATGATACAGATTATAGTACCTGGACCCACTGCATTTACCCCGCAAATTTTCATCAAATCCCGACCGTTTGCTCTACTCCGCCACATCCGACGGCGCACGTCTCATTTCGCATTTTCAAAGTGATCGACCAAGTTCCCAAAATATTTTGCGAAAAAAGTTGTTTTGATAAACCGTCGCCCGCTACGTGTCCGAAATATACTGGATCACATTGCTAAAGCCAAAAACCACTTACTTCTCAGAAGCAATGCGAAAACCATTACCTATTTTTTCTTTCAAACAAAAAACCACTCCTGCCATGTCGACGTGACCTGCAATAAATGTTATGATTTTGATAAAACTTAAGATTTCGGACTTAAGTATTATTGTTTACATTGCATTTTGCACCTTTGACCTCTGAGAATTTGCTCACAGACACCATTTCTAAACTGATCTTAATTCCAGAAACCACCTCCCCTTTAAATTTCGCCTCCGAAGAATCCCAGTGCCTGATATCAAACCAATTCAACCAATTTTAAGATTGTTACCATCTGCTATCCCATTCGACCGCAACAATACCTGTTCAAAGGTATTTATCAGTAATTCAAACCTGCCAATTTCATATTTTTAAAATAAAATAAAATTAATTGGAATTAAAAAAGCCAAAAATTACTCATATGAGAGTACTTAAACCTTGAAGAAACAGGGGAAACCCTGTCAAAATTTTCCTAAAATTGGCCACTTCCCAATTAATAATTTTAACCATCTAAAATATATTCCTACAGTTAAAATACCTTAGAATTGCTGAAGAAACCTTTGAAAATCCCTTTCTCGCCTTCTCCACTGTACAAATTTGCTTTTTCCTCATAAACCCTCGTCCAGATTCCGATTTTTTCCCCAAATCTACTTAATTAACCCTCTTCATCCATAAAAAGTAGAACAAACAGTTTAATCTTGTTCAGTTTCTTCAAAAATGACTAAAAAGCAGGTAATCCCTAAAACTAGAGGTCCTAAACCTTAGAAGCCTGCCTCCAGTAAGCTTCCAAATCCCAAAACTCCCAGAATTGATAAACGTACCCCTGTTTTAACTGTCGATTCTACTGAAGTGGTCAGACCTTTACAACCTCCTATCACCACTGAAGAAAGCAAACCTTTAATTGACTTAGATTACAAAATTGCTGATGCCACCCTTGAATTTGATCTTCTGAAAGTGCATAACTGGTGTCAGGAGAAATTTGAAAAGAAAGTGGCCAATGACATATCTGTATGGCATTCCAATTTTCCCAAGTATGTGGTTCCCATCACTCATCCTACTCAGGATTTCATAAGGTTGTGTCAAATGCATTACATTCCTGATCAAAGGTGCATGGTTAACAAAGATAGTGAGGTCTTATTTTATATAACTGTTGAATCAATCAATGACATGCTCCAGTTAAGCCATGATCCACTAGCAGTGTCATTATCAATTGAAGACCTGACCCAAATGTATTTAGACCTAGATTTCCCTAGGAAGTTCCAAATCCTTCAAAACTTCATGCCCAATCATGTTGATCTTCCTAAGGTGAATCCTCCTTATAATACCTTTGATTTTCCAAAAGGCTCCAGACAGGTCATTTCCATGCTATCATTTATTTTGGGTTATGTTAATGATGAATTCACAGATGCTTCCATCTTAGGCTTCCTCTCCTCCTTGTCACTTGGACAACAGCCAGAGTTGATCTTTGACTTTGCCAAATTTATTGCTGACAATATTCATTATCAGCTAATAAAGTTACCTGATGAAGGAGCGTTCGAATATACTTCATATCTGTTACATCTCTTCTTGTTCTTTCAAGAAGATAATTTTCCCTTTGCATTACAAAAAATGGATATGGAAGGAAAACCACTTTCAGTAATATTTTGGACCTCTCTTCTGAGAAGGAATAGCAGTGAGTACAATTACAGTGATTTCAATGACCTATTTATCAGACCTGCTATCAGTTTATTGGATAAAGCAGAACCACCAAGAATAAATGAAGATATCAAAAGAATCTTACAGTTGTCTGAAAACTGTAAAATGGGTGATTGGTATTTATACAAAAATCACACTGAGATTAGAGTGTATGGTGCAATTTTGGCTCCATTAAAGTTACAAAAGTTTCTAACTACAAGGATCTTTCCTCTAGAATACATAATGCAGATTTTGAATGCAGATGAAGTAAATTTTATAGCATCAAAAAAGAAGGCACAATTCAAACTGAAAATTCAAATTGGTTCTTTCATTGTTAACAACAGAGATGCCTTGAACGAGGTAACCAACAAACTATCAGCATTCAAATTTTAGGAAAGTTTTTATTGGAGCGATGACCCTCAGGGTATTCTGAGCAATCTCAGGGTCAAATGAAAATTGCCCCCATTCCTCCATGAATCTAAGCCACTAATTGCAAAATATGCCAATCAGTTGGAATGGGTTGCAAATACTTTAATTGATGATGATCAGGAGAAGCAGACAGATAATTTGGACAGTACACAGGTGGTTACAGTTAACCAACCAGCGGAGGCATCAAATAAAAGACCAAGGAAAGAAGAAGGATATTTGGCTGAAACAATCATTGAAAAAAAATTCAAAACAGTCTATAGCAAAAAGGCCAAAATGACTACTTTAGAAGGAGTCATAGATGTGGATGATACTCATGATCAACAGACAGATGATGAAGCCACCATGATTGTGAATGAGACACTCAGAGAAATTCAGAAGGAACAGGTACAAGCATAGGGTAAAGGCAAAGAGATGGTTGAAATGGAAATGGATACAGAAGCTCCATCTTCTTCTAAAACAAATGAAGAAACTGATTCTGATATTCAAAAGAGGTTCAAGCTAATCAGGGAGAAAAATGAAGAAATAAAAAATGAAGTTTATTCTAAACTTCTGAAGGAAAAACCAGGAGATAAGGACAGATTAGTAATAGCATTTGATTACTCAACCAACCAAATGATCATGTCTTTTCTCCAACCAGTGGTAGCACATCCAAAATCAGCTTCAGACTACAGAAAGACAGAATTTGCAGTAAATGTTGATACTATTCATGAACTGGATCAAATAGAGTTTCACAGGAGTGCATCAGAAATGTTATATTCAAAGGTAGTAAGCAAAAAAATGAGTGCTACCATGCTCCAAAAGACTGTATCCAACCTGCAAACTCAAATGAAATTGTATAAGGCATCATTACATGCCAAGGATTTAAGGATAAAGTCCTTAGAAGATTTGGTAATTGAAGCAGGACCAGATCCTTCTAACACTAAAGTTTCTAGAAAATTGATAAAGCAGAAAAATGATGATATTACAGCCTTAAGAAAACATCTTAAATTGCCACAGAGTGAGCACCCTTAGGAAAAATAAGTCCTTCAAGAAAAAACAGAGAAAGAGGAAACTATGCAACTTGTTTTGAAAATGACAGCCCAAATAAAAGAGATGGAAAACCAAGTACAATCTTTAATACAAGAAAATGAAAGTTTGAAGAAAACTCAGCAAGTTTCCATTCCTACAGTTATTCCAACTGTAAGCACAGTTGTTCCCTTGACATTGGCAGAACATTTGGCACCAAAAGGAGTGTTGGCAACTGCAGTGTCAATTACTTCTAAAAACATCTCTGCCACTTCTTCATCAACATCACAGGTAAATCCAACAGAAGAAACAGTTTCCATAGTCAAAGCTATGGAAGACATGTCCATAAAAGATAAAGAAATAATCAATTTAAAAGGCACCATCAAAAATCTTGAAACATCCAACAGAGATGCCTTAATCACTTCCAAAGGACATGAGCAAAGGGCCAACAGATTGCAGGAACAGGTTAAGATTCTTCAACAGCAAGTTAATCTCATTGAGCAGGTAGCTTACATCAAGAATCATCTTTGGAATAACATCATCCAGGGCATACATTCTCAGTGGCCTTCAATTCAAATAATTTATGAGAAAAAAGAGTTACTTAAAGTAGCACAGATAGAAATACAGAAGACAAAAGAAGAACTGGCTGATAAGCCTGCTCAAGCCTTAAGACTTATCACATTCTTGAATAGCAAGCACCGAGAAGAACTTGAAGAGTTAAAAATTCAGGATAGAACTAAAAGTATACTCCAAATCAAAAAGGTCCTAAATAACATAAACATGATGAATAATTTGGAGGACAGGTGCAAAGATATGAACTTTGCAATCACCAGATTTTGGGCCAAATACACAATATTATCAGAAGCAGACTTACCATATATTCATGCATTGAATGAAAATTTAAAGCCACAAAAAGATTATGATAACAAAATCAGGGCATATGCCAAAGAATAGGTCAAAAAACCTTTACCTCAAGGATCTCCTACTGGTAAAGTCATTTTGGAATATTTTGAAAACTTGTTCTTTTTGCAAAATGAAATAAAACATATTTTCATAGTAAAGCCCAATTTTGCAAAGTATACAAAGGCAGATGAAAGTTACAGGAAGCTAAAGAGCATGAAAATTCCCAGTGTGGAGAAAGGGCAAGAATTCACTGATTTACTATGAAAATTTGTAGTCAAGGTACATCAAGATGAAAAATCAGTGATTAAAGAGTATCAGTGGTCAAAGTGTATAAGTAAAAACAAGATTTTACTGCTAGTTATTTTTAATTTACAGTAGTAAACAGTGAAAGAAAGCAGAGTAAAAGAGTATCAGAGAAAAACGTAAAAGAAGAAGAGTACACTACAAGTCATATTCCACAAGATAATGCCCCAAGTGCCAAAAATACTTCCAGCTAAACAAAAAATTAGTTTGAGTAGATAAATTGTTATATTTTTCTTGTAAAAGAGGACAGCTTGCCCATCTGTTTTGCAGTTGTCCCTCTTCTTATGTAATAATTCCTATTTTTTCTTGAGATATTCTCTCAAACTTTTGAGATATTTTGTAAAAAAAAAAAAATTATAAATACTTCATCATTCGAAGTATTTTGTGTGGAATAAAATTATCAAGACTACTATAGACTTTTTTGTTGAAAACATTGGGATTTTATGTGAGTTAAGTTGAAGCAGCAGGCTGGAAACTGAAGCAAATAAACATCATAACTAATGATCCTCGTGCTGATCAGATGAGTATTGTATCTTCCAATTTTCATTGTTTGTTTCTTTAAGTTTCATTCATACATCTTGTGTTATTTTCAATCTTAAATGAATAACTAGGAAAGATATTACAGAATTAGTGTAAAAAGCTCTCTGTTTTTACTAGCTTTCATGTTTATGTTTTCTGCTGATTTCCAGACTTTATAATTCTTAATTTCTCTTTAGTCTCGTTTGACCTCAATTTCCCTCTTCCTTTTTTGTGATCTAAGGATTCTTAACGGCCCTTAGTCCAGATCATACCATTTCATCAAAATAGCCTTTTAAACCCTCTAAAGATCATTTATCTTGCCCTTAGTATATTTGTTCTTTTGACCTTAGTTTTATAGTCTTGTTTGCTATAAATTTGACTCCATTTCCCAATGGTTAGGTTGATCTTTCTATGGTTTCCCTTGTAGTCCTTTATTCCTACCAACATTCAAAAAATAAAACCAAATTGTCCATTCATAGCTAGCCTAAAATCCATTACAAAACAAAGTTAAATCTTTAGGAGAGATCCCTCTCCGGAACTCAGGAATGCTAGATCCTGAATTCTAAAAGAGGTTCTTGGTTACCCCTAGTTTTCTTAACTACAAAATCCTCATCCCACAACCTGAGAATTACTAGGGTGATAACAGACTGGCGACCATATTGGGGATCAAACCCAGAATCTCTGGTTTTAAGTTTAATCTTGAAGAAATATTTTTAACCATATCTTTTCTACTTTAAGATTAAGTTTAAAGGTTGTGGGTATTTACACAATAAACATTCTAGCTCCCAAGAAAGTCTATTACACTAGATCCAACCCTGATCCCAACCCTCCAGATATAGTAGACAATCCGGACCAGATAGGAAAAAAGAAAAAACAAATTGATAGTTTAGAAACTGAAGTACCTCTGAAAAGAGATGATTATTTGCCCAAAGAATTAGTAAGCTTATCAGATATTGAATTTGATTTTAAGTTTGAAAAATCTTTATTTAGAACGAAGTCTAAAACTGATTTAAAGGAAACTGTTTTAGATCCTGTTTTTACTTCTTTTGTGAATGAAAAACAGAAAGTTATTTCAACACCTATTAAATCAGACAAAATTGAAATTCAAAGTCCAGTAAAAAGGGTAAGTGTAACTAAAGTCAAAGACATTGATGAAGCTATAAAGTTAGCCAATTTTTTGTCTCAATTTAAACCTCCAGTTTCTCAATTATACACCACCATCTTTCTAGCATCAGATTCTACTCTGTATGCTACCACCTCATTTACAGATGTTGGAACACCTAATCCTCCATGGGTAGGTGTGGAATGCGAAAAGTCACAATGGTGTCCAAGTGACCTTGGAATGTGAAACCAAGAGTCACACCATTGTACTATAAATGTACATCATGTATAATGGAAAAATAAGAGAGCTACACACTTATCCTTCATTGTGTGTTGAGTATCTTGTTGTGTGTGTGTTTATTCTTCTCATACACCATGTGTGTGTTTAACATGGTGTTTAACATGCTATCAAAGTTGATAAGTTCATAACCATCTCAACCTTGAGTGAGCCATTTGTGTTTATGGCCTGTGTATATCTGCAAAAATTCTTGGCATTTTTGCAGCATTCAGAATTTTTCTGCAACAAACATTTTGCCGCATTTAGAAAGTGGTTTGAAGAAGAGCAACATTGGTCTTGAAGAAGAGCAACACTGTGCATTCTGCAGCACTCATAGATTTCTGCAGGTTTTCTAACTGCTCATTGCAATTCTGATTTTTTCCCTGCAATTTCTGCATTGAAGAGCTGCTGGAAAATTGTTCAAAGTGGGTTTATAAAAGAATTATGGGTTTTTTCATTGAAAAATTTCTACAATTATGGGTTTTTCTGCTGCTGGAAAATATTCTCTGCTGCTGGGCCACTAGAAAAATTTCTGGGTTTTTCCTGCAAATTTCTAAACTTGTTTTAATTCCTCTCTGCTGTTTTAAATTATATATATATATATATATATAATTTCTGCAATTCGGCCCCTACACCCTCCACACCCATTCCCACTCGCTCACCTTATCCCACATCTCCTTCTGCCACACATATACTCCTCCCCCTATATATATATATATATATATATATATATATATATATATATATATAATTTCTGCAACTCGGCCCCTACGCCCTCCACACCCATTCCCACTCGCTCACCTTATCCCACATCTCATTGCACCACCTGTATGCTCCTCCCCCCCCCCCAAACCATGACCCCACTAAACCTCACAGCCTGCAACTCGGCCCCTATGCCCTCCACACCCATTCCCACTTGCTCACCTTATCCCACATCTCACTGCACCACCTCGGCCCCTACGCCCTCCACACCCATTCCCACTTGCTCACCTTATCCCACATCTCACTGCACCACCTGTATGCTCCTTCCCCCCCCCCCCCCCACTAAACCATGACCCCACTAAGCCTCACATCCTGCAACTCGGCCCCTACGCCCTCCACACCCATTCCCACTTGCTCACCTTATCCCACATCTCACTGCACCACCTGTATGCTCCTTCCCCTCCCCCCCCCACTAAACCATGACCCCACTAAACCTCACAGCCTGCAACTCGACCCCCAACCCAAACCCCCCATCTCATACTCTCAACACTCTTGTTCGCTCAACCCAACCCATGGCCTTCGGCCCTTGCCCCTACGCCCCCTGACAACAGTCCGCTCCCTCCTCACATCTGAGCCCTCACCTCACGGCTCTCCTCCCCAATGCTCCCTCACAACCAGCCCTCACCCCGCCCCCTAAGCTACGCTCCCCCCTCTCCTTACCCTCTTGATACCTCACAAAACCTGCGATCTTCCCAACCCATCCCAGCACACCACTCACACCCTCGACCCCTCTGCTCCTACGGTACCCTGCCCACCTCACAACCCTTCGCATCCAACACTCTCCCCTCCCCTTCCAACCCACGCCCCCTCGCATCGCTCGACTCTCCTACTCCTTCACTCGGCCTCATGGCCCTATTCTCCTGCACTCACCCGTCCCCTCTACACTCAAACCTGTCCCCTCTACTACTCTACGGCCCTCCCCTCACAGCTGTTCCCCTCTCCCCTAAACCACACCCCCTCACCGCCCTCTCCACCTGAGCTCTCACCCCATACGCCCTTACACAGCTTCCCTATTCCCCCTTACCCATTCAATACCGCCCCTCACATAACTAATATTGCCCCCATTTACAATACCGCTCCCCATTTTTTAATTTCACTCTTAATTTTTTTCCCCCTCCCTTTTAATTAATCCCCTTCCCGCACAAATACACTCATTCCCTTCTTAGTTTTTAATTTAATTTTAAATTTTTTAAATATCCCTTAGTTTCCCCTCCCCCTCTTCTTTAAATTTGTTTTTTTTTTTTTTTTTATTAAAAAATTCCTTCCCCTTTTATAATTAAAAAAATAAAAAATAAAATAGCAGAGAGATAAGAAGAGGAAATGAACAGCATAAAAGAGAAAATGGCATATGAGTAAATACACATAGAGGAGAAAAGTGAAATTTGCATTGTGATTTGAAGGGTGATTTTCTGAAAGAGTTTGACAATGTGAAGACAAGTTTTCCATCATTTTTAAAACAACTCTTTGAAGGAAAACAAATTAGCTGCCTTAAAGGCTTCTTGCACAAGTGTTTTTGCTGCACATTCATACAAATATTTTGTAGAAATATTGTATTGAGCTGACATTGTATTGTGAGTGGAATTTGCATCTTCATTCATAGTTGCAATCAAGACTTGAAGTGTAAATTTGAGTTTTTGGAAAAATTGTTGATGTAAGTCACTGTTGCTTGCCGGTTAGACATCCAAGTCTATACCTTGAGGTCCTCCATCATTTGAGGAGCAGATTTTGTACTTTGAGATTTCCATAGTTGGAAGTTCTCTTGAGTCATTTGTATTTGTTTGAAAGAAAGTTGAATCACATTGTAAACGAGTGCATTTTCGGTTGAAGCCGACACCCTTTCATTTTTTGAGCCTAAGTTGTTGAAAATGGCTAAAATCAATGAGGCATTAGAGTTGTTGAGTAACCTCATTCATTCCAATGTTGATGATATGATAAAAATGAACAAGAATGCTCTTTGTAATATTCAAAGCTATTTGCAAGATGCACATGAGAAGATTGAGTTTTTTCAGTTGGAATCTCAGCTCCAACAAGATGAACTTCAGCAAAAGAGTCACCATTCTGAACCTGTTTCTATTCATAACATTGTAAAAGACTCCCATCAACAGAAAGTCAGTAAAGTTGCAGTTGATTCACATTCAGTTCCTTGTACTAGAGCAGATTTACATGCAGATGCAGCAGTTCAACCTGCACTTTTCAAGCCCATCATCAGACCTTGGGAAGAGCTTGTCCACAACAAGCACAGAACTGGTCTTGGATATGACAAGGATGTGTCCTTTCATATTCCAGACTACACCAAGTCCATCATATTTTAGAGTGTCGGATTCTTGTATGACAGTTCACCTACAACTGTTCCAGATCTTGCTCCATTTCCACAACAACAACAGATTGTAAAATGCCAACACTGTGATCGAGTTGGCCATATGAAAGATCATTTTTTTGATCTTCATCCATGCAAGCACTGTGGTCGGCACACTCATTCTTCACACAGATGCTTCAGAAACAAGCCTCCTGCAAGAACAAAGATTCATCTTGGATGGATCGCTTCTTGGCAATGGGCATCAGCAGCAAAGAAGATGTTTAAGTTGCATGTCAGAACATGTTCTAGAATATTGAGCAAACTTGCAGTTGATTTTTCGCCATCATCTCACCTTGTCCCTGATAGGGGGGAAAATGATGGTCATCTACAAGCTTCGACGCCATATCAAGCGAGCCTGAGCCAGAATCTCTCATTCCATGTTCAGAGTTGTAGCCAGAGACACAACAGTTCAAGCGAGCCTGAGCCACAATTCATCATTACAGATTCAGAGATGTAGCCAGAGACACGGATGCCCATGAGTATGCCTTTGGTTGGTGGACAACCTTAAACCATCATTTTTGGTTGTTGGTCATCCTTAAACCATCACAGGTTGTAGACCTCCCTTCTTTTAGGTTGAAGGTCTCCCTTTCATATATGAGGGACACTTCCTCTAGCATAAGCCTTCATCTTTTTGCCAGCTTTGGTTGAGTTCCAGGAAATGCTTCAAGCATTCCAGTGTTGTTGGTCATCCTTCTACCATCACAGGTTGTAGACCTCCCTTCTTTTAGGTTGAAGGTCTCCCTTTTTTATGAGGGACAATTCCTCTAGAAGAAGCTTTCAGCTTCTTGACATTTCTGGAAGAGTTCCAGGAACTGTAACAAGTACTGCGTTCCAGTGTTGGTGGTCATCCTTAAACCACCTCCTTTTGCCAACATTTTAGAGAGTTTCTTCAACCCAAGTGCTGCCATGTATACTTCGCAGATCTGAGATTTGTATTACAACTCTCTTCTTGGACTCACACATACCCCTTCGGATTAAGGGGGGGAATGTTGGAACACCTAATCCTCCATGGGTAGTTGTGGAATGCAAAAAGTCACAATGGAGTCCAAGTGACCTTGGAATGTGGAACCAAGAGTCACACCATTGTACTATAAATGTACATCATGTATACTGGAAAAATAAGAGAGCTACACACGTATCCTTCATTGTGTGTTGAGTATCTTGTTGTGTGTGTGTTTATTCTTCTCATACACCATGTGTGTGTTTAACATGGTGTTTAACAATAGATTCCACTATCAGTTCACCCCCAGAGCCAGTTAGTCCTGAGTTGCCTTTGCAGCCTAGGATCATATATTCATCATATCCTCAATACATTTCTAGTTCATCCACAGATCCATTCATCCCTGAGCTTCCCTTGCAACCTAAAGTAGTATTTCCATCATACTCTAAATCCACTACAACTACCACCACCATAAGCACTAGCCACACTATTTCTTTTTCATCCGCTTTACCAAGCTCTTCAAGTAAATCAACTGTTGTAATCAACACTATCCCTGCCACTACTACTGTACCTCCCATTTTAGCAAGAATCCAAGCCATGGCAGCCAAATATGCTCCCTTGGTTTTACCTCAAAATCTCCATGACATGCCTCAAAATTACCAAAAAGATATCCCATTTTTTGATAATTTTTCACAAATCACTGCACAACAACATATCACTAGAATGAATGATTTTTGGGAAATTTATGAAATATATGAGTCTGATGTTAGAATGAGGTTATTTGCATAAATCTTAACTGCAGAAGTAAAAACATGGTTTAGAAGTTTAGGTGCTGGTAGTATAGCAGACCTAGTTGCATTCCATAGAGCCTTCCTAAATAAATGGGAGAAGAATAAGAATCCCATGCAAATTTTATCCGAGTTTGATGCTGTTAAGAGAGCCCCCAATGAGTCTGTCCAAGATTTTTGCACCAGATACAACAATGCTTACAATTCTATTCCTGTAGACCTTAAACCCACTCCATATTCCGTGCTGCTCAAATTTCCTGACTATTTTGATGTAGACATGGCTTATCAACTTAGAGAAAGGGATGCAGACACCCTAGAACAAATGCAATTAAACGTTGTTGGAGTAGAAATCAATATCCTTGCCAAAAAAGCTAGAATGAGAAACGAGAGGAGGGTTAATATCAAAGAAGAAGCTTCAAACTTAGATGGAAAATTTGATTTTATCAACAAAAAATTAGAAAAAGTAGTTGAGAGACTAGACCACATTGAAAGAAAACCACAATGGGAGAATTAATCCCAAATTAGGAATCCCAACTACAAGAAAAACAACAATCCTGGGAAAGGTAAAGAACCCTCCCCAGATCAGAACATAAGACCCCCATTCCAAGAAAAATTTGCAGAGAGTTCACAAAAAAATGTTGAGGAGGAGGAAGACATCAACATATTTATGGGGATAGATGAAAACAATACAATTTTCCTCACTCAGGAGGACTAGGAACTCTTTGAGCTACAACAGTTCAAAGTGGAATCTGGTGAATCCTTCGATTATAAGCAAGGTTATGACTTCGCAATCAATGAAATTCACAACCAATATAACCTTAGGATCAAGAAAACCAATGAGCCTACTATAAAGAACAATGCTCCAACCCAACAAAGCCAAAACAAAAAGAAGATTGAGGCTCCCAAAACAAAACTTTTTCAGATTCTTCCCAGAGAAAATAAAAAAAATTTGAACCCACCCAGTCTTAAAAAACAACGAATTCCAAAGATTGTAGATATTACTGATGAGGTGGCTCAATCATCCAAAGATGCCCAAAAAGCTAATACTACAAAGACCACCAATTCAGTAACAGTCAATGAGCCAAAAAATAATCCAGTTGATTCAAAATCATCAAATCCTAAATCTTCTGCTGAGAATCCCAAATTTGATAAACCATCTGCTAACACTCAAACTGTTCCTGAAAAAACAATTAAAGATAGCAGAAACCAAGAAACTCAAACAGAAGACAAAAGAAAAGCTCAAACCAAAGGTAAAACTGTTGAAACACAAGAAAAATAATCACAAACCACAGTTCCAAAAGATGAAATAATTCAAGCCATCAAATCTCAGTCAACATTTAACATGTAATCTAAAATATCCAAGTTAAATATAGTTGTTCCCTTAGTTGAATTGGCTAAAAATGACTTGTATAGATCTATTATTTCTGAAGCATTGAATGTAAATGAAAATGAGGACACAATTAATATGAGTGAGGATAGGCCTGAATTAATCTTTGGTCCCAATGTAGATGGTAAGCATTCAGATGGGTCAGTACCTCCATTTTATTTAAGTCTTAATGTACATGATCAGATATTACACAATGCTATGCTAGATACTAGAGCTTCCCATAACCTAATTCCCAGAGCAATAATGGAAACCCTGAATCTAGACATAACCCGACCATATAAAGACCTGTTTTCATTTGATTCATCCAAAATTCAATGCATAGGGTTAATTAAAGATCTGTGTGTAAACCTAGTCCAATATCCTGGTAAAATCATGATCATGGATGTTGTGGTAGTTGATATCCCGCCAAAGTATGGAATGCTTCTTTCTCGCTCATGGGGAGCAAAGTTGTAGGGATCTCTACAACTTGACATGAGTTATGCCACTATCTCGGTATTTGGACAGCCCAAAAAGCTTTACAGAGAAACCTTAATGAAGTTCATGATCAGTATTGTTGACAAACCCACCAATTATCCAATCTATTCAACTCCTACTGATCTTGATTCCTTTATTCTCAATAACTCTGATCATAATGACAATCAAACTGAACTCACTGATAAAAAGCTTAAAATAATGGATGATTACATTGGTCATGAGGCTTTATGGCATTTAGATTTTGATGGATCTGTAAATAAATCAGGAGCTGGAGCTGGTGTATGGATTACCAATATTGAAACAAGCCATTCTGAAGGACATGCCTTTAGATTGAATTTCAAATGCACCAATAACATGGCTGAATATGAGGCTTTAATCTTAGGTCTGCAAATTATTAGAAAATTGGGAGGGCAAAGAATAATGGCAATGGGAGATTCTAAATTAGTTATCAAACAAATAAACGTAGAATACTCTGTTCACAATCCCAGACTAGCCAGGTACAGGGACACAACACATGATTTGGTTGAATATTTGTTAGAAAGCAAATTTGCTATCATCCCTAGAAAACAGAACATACAAGCTCATTGCTTAGCAACCTTTGCTAGCACTTGCAAATTTCCATTTTCACCATTACAAAAATACACTGCTGAAATCAAACACAGACCTATTGTCCCAGACAATGTAAAATACTGGCAAATTTTCTCAGAAGATGAACAAATCTATCACTTTTTGAATAATGAGCGAGAGTTTCAACATTGCCAAATCGATAACGATTGTAATATAGATTCACCTTGTAACATAGATTCAAATTCTTGTCAAATAGATGATTTATATAATTTAGATGTACATAATTTTGATAGACCTACTATATTTACTCAAAGTGACATAGATGAATTGGAAAAAGTAGATATAGAGGAAATGATGGAAGATTAACCAGATTTGATTGATTTGAAGCATAACATTTTACCCAGAGGTTTAACTCCCCTAGAAGACTTGTTCAATTCCAATGATGTGCCCAAAAGGCCAAAAATGGAACCAGTCAAGTCTAATATAGAAGAGTATAACTTAGAGACAAATGAAAAACCAAAAATGAACAAACTATCAAAATCCTTATCATCAGAAGAAAAGGTTAAATACATAGAACTTTTGAAAGAATATCAGCATGTTTTTGCATGGGGTTACGAAGATTTGAAAACTTACAACAAAGACATAATTCAACATAAGATTCCTTTGAAAGAAAATCAAAAACCTTTTCAACAAAAACTAAGAAGGATTAATCCAATTTTGTTACCTTTAATCGAAAAAGAAGCTAAAAGAATGTTTGATGCACAAATAATTGCACCAGTCAGATATTCTGACTGGGTATCTAATTTAGTGCCCACCAGAAAGAAAACATGAGAAATTCGACTATGCATAGACTTTAGAAATCTTAATAAATCTTCCTTGAAAGACAATTACCCCTTGCCTAAAATGAATCATATTTTGCAGAGGGTGGCAGGTTCTTCAAGAATTTCTTTACTAGATGGTTTCTCTGGTTACAATCAAATTCTAGTTCATAAATATGATCAAACTAAAAATTCATTTACCACTCCTTGGGGCACGTTCATGTACGTGAAAATGTCTTTTGGATTGAAAAATGCAGGAGCTACTTTTCAAAGGGCAATGTATATTGCCTTTTCTAAAGAGATCCATGAATTTTTAGTTATCTATCTTGATGATATTACTATCTTTTCAAAAACAAATGATGAACACTTAGATCACCTGAGACAAGTTTTTATCAAATGTAGAAAATATGGTATATCTCTTAATCCTAAAAAGACTCTTTTCGGACTAGAAGAAGGAAAATTGTTAAGTCACATAATCTCCAAAGAAGGCATTAGAATAGACCCTGCAAGAATTGAAGCCATTTTAAACATTCAACCACCAAGGAACATAAAAGAACTTCAAGCATTCTTGGGTAAAATCAATTTTCTAAGAAGATTTATCTCTAATATGGCTGAAATAATAAAATATCTCAACAATATGCTTAAAAAGGACTCTGCAATAAAATGGACAATAAATGCCAAACAATCTTTCGAATCCATAAAACAGGCCTTGACAAAAGCACCAGTCCTCACTAGCCTAGATTATACAAAAGATTTCATAATATTTCCTTTGCATCTGAACACACCATAGCTGCAGTTCTTCTGCAGAAAAACAATCAAGGTTTTGAATAGCCAATTGCATTCTTTAGTAAAGCCCTCAGAGATGCACCTCTGAAGTATAATATAATGGAAAAACAGGCTTTAGCCCTGATTAAAGCCATCAATGATTTTAGAGTTTACACACTTCATTCACACATCATTGCATATGTCCCTAATGCAATAATCAAAGATATTTTGACACAAGATGGACCTGATAGTAGGAGAGGAAAGTGGATAGCCACTATCCTTGAGTAGGATCTGGAAATCAAACCAACTAAGCTCATTAAAGGACAGGGTTTAGCCAGATTGATGGCTGAATCAAATTGCAATGCTTTAGATATTAATTTCATTGCACAAATAGATGACCAGGAGGAGATGGTGACTCCATTGATCAGTGAGCCCTATCTAGACTCACCATGGTACTCTGATATTATCTTTGTACTAACACATTTACAAGCTCCTCCTGGGCTAACTAAAACTAAGGCAAGATTCATCAAACAGAAAGCAATGAGGTTTTGTATCTTAAACAATGCACTTTACTGGAAAGAAAATGCTGGGATTTTACTAAATTGTTTATTAAAATCTGAGGCTGACAAAATTCTTGAGGAATTTCATGCAGGTGACTGTGGAGGCCACCTCTACTGGAAGAGTACAGTAGACAAAATACTGAGAGCTGGTTTTTACTGGCCAACTTTATTTTCTGATGTTAAAAAATTTGTCACCTCTTGCCACAAATGCCAAATTTTTGAAGGGAAAAAGAAACTATTGCCTTTACCTCTTAAGCCTATATCCACTGAAAAACCATTTCAACTATGGGGGTTAGACTTCATTGGTGAAATCCATCCTCCATCTTCAGGCTAACATAAATGGATTTTAACTGCTACAGATTACTTTACCAAGTGGATAGAAGCCATTCCCACTAGGCAAGCCACTGATTCAGTTATAATATCATTTATAGAAAGTAATATTTTATCAAGATTTGGATGCCCACATAAGATTATTACTGACAATGCAGCAGCATTCAAATCCAAGAAAATGATTTCTTTCTGTCATAAATACCATATTACCTTAGGTCATTCCACAGCATATTATCCCCAAGGTAATGGTTTAGCCGAATCATCAAACAAAAGCTTAATCAATATCATCAAAAAATTACTCCAAGAAAACAAAAAGACATGGAACAAAAAGTTGGTCTATGCCCTATGGGCAGATAGACTTACCACAAAAAAGTCTATTGGGACTTCACCTTATCAAATTGTTTATGGAACAGATGCAGTTTTCCCTTCTTCCTTAGGTGTCCCAGTCATGAAGATTATCCAGGAATCATAGGTGGAAACAAATGATATTCAACGAAGAATCAATGAAACCATACATCTCCAACAAATTAGAGAAGAAGTTTATGAAAAATCACAAGTTTTACATGATTAAATAAAAAATATTTCTGATAAAAGGGTTAAAGAAGATGATTTTTTCATAGGAGATCAAGTTTTGAGATGGGATTCACGAAGGGAAGATAAAGGCAAACATGGAAAGTTTGACTTTATATGGCAAGGACCCTATGTGATATATGGTTATAGAGGTAATAATTCCTTTTTCATCAGGAATTTGGATGGAATTGAACTTCAAAAAGGACTAGTGAATGGTAGGATGTTGAAACACTACTATTCTTAAGAGTCAATCAACAGTTAGATTGATTTACTTTATCATTGTAAATATTCATTGCAAGTGTGTAGATTGGATTGGAGATTTTATCTACAAAGTTGAAGCCCAAAGAGAAGGCCCCAAGATTTGCAGTATAAGATGTCATAAATATAAATTGTTGCAGAAAACAGAAGACCATTACAGGAACACCAAAGTTAAATATGAAGGCTACTGATCTCAGAGTTCTTGACATTCCACAAGGAAATGCCATCCCCAAGTGAAGTCGATGTTAGTGACCTATAAATATAGGATTCAGAATTTTTATTTGACTGATGGTAATCTTGTAAATATGTACATACTTTGCCGTCTGCAAGTTGTATTCTCATATTTTGTAAAAAATCAAAAAAATCAAAAAAATCAAAAATAGGGTAAAAAGTCCTAAAAGAAAGATCAAAGGACTTAGAAAAAATAATATACCCCAAAAGAAAAAGATGAATAAAACATGAAAGTGTGCAAGCCTAAATGCCACTACTTTTACCTTTTGCAGTTGATTATGGCAGAGTGTCAATAAATGCCATAATCTGTGATGAGTTGAACAAATTAATCTTGACTTGTCATTTTTCAATTTCACTTGTTGTAGATAGAGAATAAAGAATTGTCATACAGTTTAATCATGACAATTCAGTAGTTAGTTAGAGAATAAGTGAATCCAACAGTTTAATCTGGATTCCTGGATGAAATAAGTGTAGAATTTGCTAGTTTTATTGCTTTCAAAAAGAATAAATGCTGTAAAGGTTGCTAGCTCAAATGCACCTAATCAAAATGGAAGAAAAAATGTTAGCAGTTAAAATTGGGTAGGTAGAAGAAGGTGAGAAGCATCATTGTAAATATTATTCACCAGGGTTGCAAGTAACTGACTTCCCTTCCCCATAGCCATTTATCATTCTAAACTATCAGTCAGAAAAGTTCAAGGCATTTCCTTGACTTCTGTTGGGACCGGACCCAAGGCTCTATGGCTGACTAGTTGAAAATGTTAAGTCGTTATATAAATCCCAAAAAAATCACATCATTTTCCATTCATACATTCATTTCCATGAAAAATCATAAGTAAAAAACCTCATTTTACTTAATGATAATTTAAATCCCCATTTGATTAATTCCCCACATTTCATGAAGTATAAAACCCTCAAAATAACATTTTATCCTAAGTAAAAGTGATGAAATTATCATAAATGCAAGTTTTGCTTTGATCTTCACTTTTATTGGTAATAATGGTATGTTTTGAGTATTCACTTCTCCCCTTGTCATATTAACACTTAACATATGTTATTAACTCCTTATTAACTATCCTAGTCCTCTTAATATAGTTCCCTTTTATTTAATATCCCAAAAACCCATTTAATATAAGCTTTTGTGTCAAAGATATTAAGTCCATGTTGAAAAACATCCCGAAGTTACCCCTTTGACACAAAACTACCCATAAAAATATTTCCACTCTCCCCTATAGTTTTAGATCTTTGACAAATCTGAAACTATATAATAAAATACACAAAAAGCTTTAAACATGTTTATATATGTTTAAAACAAAAAATATAAAACCCAAAGTTTAATTTAAGCTAAACTTCTAAGAAATCCTATTCCCCTATTTATGTTCCCTTTCCCGATTACCTAACCTAAGGTTAAAACCTTAAATCTATCCTTTTCCCGACATATACCCCTTTCACCAAAGTTCTAACCTTGGTTAATAACCCTTTAATACTTCGCCATCCACTTAATTCCATGTATAAAGCCTTTGTATATATAACTCTTGCTAAAAAACCCTCATCGCTTTCGGATTTAATATTGACCATTCGATCTTCTCATCCCATTAATCCGACGTTTCTCATCGAACGCGATGAACAATCCTCAACCCCTTATCTTTCCCCCATCGCATGGATTATTAGCCATCTAATCTCTAAGCATCCCTAATCCAACGGTCAGAAACAAATCCGATAAATCCTACCCTGCCCCCACCATTTCCTATCGGATTAAATTTAAACCGTCGATCTCCCCTCGTCAAATCAATGGTACAGATTATAGTACCTGGCCCCACTGCATTTACCATGCAACTTTGCATCAAATCCCGACCGTTCGCTCTACTCCGCCACATCTGACAGCGCACGTCTCATTTCGCATTTTCAAAGTGATCGACCAAAGTTCCCAAAATATTTTGAAAAAATAGTTGTTTTGATAAACCACCACCCGCTACGTGTTTGAAATATATTGGATCACATTGCTAAAGCCAAAAACCACTTACTTCTCGGAAGCAATATGAAAACCATTACCGGTTTTTGCTTTCAAACAAAAAACCGCTCCCGCCATGTCGACGTGACCTGCAATAAATGTTATGATTTTGATAAAACCTAAGGTTTCAGACTTAAGTCTTATTGTTTACAATGCATTTTGCGCCTTTTCCCTCTGAGAATTTACTCACAGACACCATTTCAAAACTACTCTTAATTCCAAAAACCACCTCCCCTTTAAATTTCGCCTCCGAAGAATAACAATGCCTGATATCAAACCAATTCAACCAGTTTGAAGATTGTTACCATCTACTATCCCGTTCAACCGCAACAATACCTGTTCAAAGGTATTTATCAGTAATTAAAACCTGCCAATTTCATATTTTTAAAAGAAAATCAAATTAATTGGAATTAAAAAAGCCAAAATGTACTCATCTGAGAATACTTAAACCTTGAAGAAACAGGGGAAACCATTACATTTCAGTTTTCAGGCCCTAACGAATGTGTTGTCTCAAAAACTCCTAAATGCAAAACTAAATGCCACAGTACTTCATTTCGTTCGATGAAAGCTAGCTACAGAAGAGTTGAGAGCTTTTTACACAAACAAAATGATCAGAAGACAATCAACGATATCTCTAATGCAGCTAATGAAACTAAAAGCTTTTCTTTCAAATTCACTAATTACTAGTAAAATCAAAAAGATTTCAATTTGCACTAATCAACCAAAAGCAAAAGAGATTTTTTTTTTATTTTCAATGTTTGATAGCTAGATGCACTAAACAAACCGAAAACGAATGAAAAGAAATTCAAGAAATGATAATAAGAGAGCAAAAACAAGCAAATTTCACTCAATGACACAAACAATCAGATCTCAAATCGACCAAAAGTCTCTCAAAACCAAGAAAAGTCCCAAAGACACCAATGAGCTGTGTAATCTAGGCCCAGAATGAAGCAAAACGAAATTTGAATGAGAACGAAATCAGTCACTCAAAAAGCGCAATAAGATGATAGACAACTGTCAAACGAACGCAAGGAAGCAATCCCAAAGTCGACTGGACGAACGAAAAACCAAACACTCCTAAAGGAGGCTCGACTCACAAAGGCACCTAGATGCCCTAGGGCTCGTATGCAAAATCGAAAGAAATAGGCAAACAACCAAAGGATGGAGGTTACAACCAGTCAAACTAGGCTCCAGTGCACTCAAACAGCCGAAAAAACAAGATCAAAATCACAAGTCAGCCTCAGAAAGCATGAAACACATCAAACCCTAATAGGTCACAGGATTGGCACGACTGTGAGCTTGAAATTAGCGCCAGAAAGGCAATGGCGCGGGTGATACACGGGCAACTTGCGCCAATGGGCGTGAATGTCACGCTAAAAAGCGCACCAACCGAGTTTACTATGGAAAAATAAAAAATAAGCAATCTCAGACACAGACAAGTGAAGTCAAGGCTAAAACAAAGCCAAAAAAACAGGAAAAACCAGTCCAAAGAGCTGACCAAGCAAGCAAGACCAAGAAATTGACCGAAAAGAGAAGACAAAACTCCAAGTTGTTCAGTCCGTAAACCAAACCGGAGATTGACTGAAGCAACGTTGATCTACTCCGCTAATGCGGAGCAAAAGCGTTTCTAAGGCTATCTAGCTGTGCTTTAGGCTCCGTCTATAGTTTACAAATAAAAAAACAAGCTGAATCCCCAGTGGAGTCACCAAATTGTTGAGGAGGTAAATCCCCTCTATGGACAGAGGTGATCCCTACTAGCCCAGATCAGGTCTAGCAACAATCAAACACGCTATAGTGCAGGTTCCTAATCGTAAATAGGCCGACTTGCGAGGAAGGCTTACCTGGAATCCAACGCTGTCGTTTGTAGAAGAGGTGGTGCTCCCGTTCCTTTGCCCTGGCAGATCACAATCCTCAGGATCTCCGTGATTGGACACCTGCACATGCAAGAAACAACACAAACGCAAGCATAAAACCCAGTACATACAACTATATGTCAGTCGAAGAGGACATAACTCATGAACATGATCAAGAACAAGAGTGGAACCATAACCGATAGTCGCTTATCATTAAAGAGTCAAAAGAAGAATACAACCAAAGCTTCGACGCAGCATTCTCCTTTAGCGGGTCATCAGCACAACATGTCTCGATAAACCCTGTCAGGGATGGGACAAGCCTCTCTCTCCGGCTACTTGGCAATAGTCTCCTTGCTTGGATTTGGCCTTAGGGAATCAAGAAGGCTCTTGCAGCATGAAAGCTCTTGGGAACTTGGGAATTTTGGAACTAGCTTGCAAGGGAAATGGGCAAGCTTTTATAGAAGGAGGAAGGGGAGTTGGGATCCCTATAATTATGGGATTGGCGCTATCATCAAGGAAGCTTCCATGAGAGGTGGCAAACCACTTCCTCTCTATGGAAATCCGTAGCCAAACCACCCAACTCAAGATAGATATCAGCCCAGGAATTTGTTAGGATGAAACTTGCGCCTTTTATATTTAAAAAACACCTCTTAATATAGTTGGCGCGGGTGCGGCTCTATGACAGAGCGCCAATTGGCGCGCCCTCTTTAGAGGATTTTCCTCCTTGGCGTGAGGGCTGAACTATGGAACCGCGCCAATGGAAAAAGAGCTATTTTTGTGGTTTTTTGCAGGGAGATGTCTTTAGGGAAATTAAAGCTCATCTTCATAGGGATGCAATGAAAGTATTTTCAAGTCTTGTCTCTGCTCACAGGTCACGGAATGAGCCCTCCAATGTGCGGGATGGGGATTGTAGGGACGGTGACAAATTGCTGTGTAACACACTGCATATTCCTTTCTAGGACTGCTCCAGAATCATTGCTGCTCAATATACAATTCAACTATTCTAACATAATGATCTTTAGGAATACATCTTCAATTTCTTTACTTGGAATCTAAAAGGGCAGATAACTCATAGTTTTATCACTTATTTAATTTCTTTCCTCCAAGCAGACCTTATATTGATGAATGATGTAATGATATAATGATGATAAACATTTCTCTTACTCATCCTTCTTAATTTTGTTTCATTGTTAACACTTGCAGTGTGATGCATAGTGTGATCATCCTCTATGGATCTTTCCAATTCTTTAGCTCGAAACATAATTTTTTATGATTTTAATCATTCATCACTTAGTGTATTGTTGTCTTCTTAGCTTACATGTTCATGGCTGATATTCCCTCTACCACCATGGCTGCTTGCTACCTTCTCTCCTTCCATCAACTCGTTGGCTATTGAATTATTCAAGTATCCTTCTTCCTCTATAGTTCTCTGTCAGAGGAATTGTCCTTTCCCTTCTTGAACTTTTAGTTGTTCTTATTCCAAGGAGCTTTTGGATATTTGTGTTGCTTCCTAGAGCAGCTCCCCCTGAGACTATGATGGATTCATTATGTTATTGAAGTAACAGGATCCCCCTTTCTCTTTTCCTTCCATACTTTATTGGGGTTCTTCATAATGTCTTCACTTCTTTTTTATTCATAGTTTTGTCTGATTTGATTGGATTCCATCATCTGTCTAGAGTTCTTTAATGTATATGGAAGCTTACAGTCTTTTGCTTTGTGACCAAGCTTGTGGCATACATAACATCTTATTTTACCAAGGTGTGTTTGAGATGATGTATAATATTTTGTGCTCCCTTTTGAACATAATTTACATTCAACAAGTTTATGTCCAAAATCATTGCATGCATAATAATAGCCATGGAAATGATTTGTGTACCTGGTGATAGATTGTCTTTTCCATTTTTTTCCTTGAGGTAGTCTTTTCATTGGTGGCATATTTAGTTGGTTGGACTGGATTTGCTTTGTCTTACAGTATGTTGCAGTATGTCCAGGTTTGTGGCAGTCAAAACAAGTGATACTTCTCACAAGAGGAAGGAACCTCCTTTGACATCTTACAAATTTTTTCTATTCATCCTTAGGAGTGTATGATCCTATAGCAATTGACTGTTTCTTCCTCTCATTCTCTGTCCTTTCATGTTGTTGCTTGTTTTTGTTGGTTTCTTTACAAATCATGTTCTTGCTGGCTTCTGCTTCATTATCCTTTACAACTTTTACAAAAATGATATTCATGTTATCTTCTACCTTGGACTTACTGGTTTCTCCTTCATAGCTTATCCGAGCCTTTATGAGAGGAGACCTTTGAGCATTTAGAATCTATTCCAACTATCCAGAGCTTTTCATTTGTGGAATATTCATAATTAGTTCAATTTGGGCCTTCTCTGATTTCATCCTTGGGCTTACCACCTCTTTTTCCAATCTTCCACATTCCATACTTTTCTCTCTTATTTGCTGCAGCAGAGTGTCTTCTACTTTCCTTTCTTCTTCAAGTTGTGCCTTCAGGCCAACAATTTCTTCCTTATCTTCATATTCTCTCTCATCACATATTTGCACCAGTGTCTTAAGGTTTTTGTTTTCATTATTCAATCTTTCTATTTCAGTCAAGACTATGTCAAGTTTGGTTTTTTCCTCAACTGTAATTTCTTCATGGTACTCACATCCATTCATCCTAGCAGGTATCTCATTTGATTGACCTTTTTCCTTTTGAAAGGAATTTTTCTTCTTCTTCCTGTTTATCTTCTCCTTCTTGATAATGCATCCACTAGTGTCTCCTTCATGCATGAGATGCAATCTATTCTAGATTCCTTTTGCAGGTGTTAAATCCATTATTGAATCAAGATCCTTGTTATGAAGGTTGTTATATATCACACATTTTTCCTTGGCATTCCACTGTTGTTCTTGCAAACAGGGAGAGTCTATGCAGTAACCATCACATACAAGCTTCCATACCTCAAGTTCATAAGCCATTAAATCTATTTTAACCTTGTCTCTCCATTCAAGAAAGTTTTTTGTATTCAACATGGATACATTTTGATAGTCCATGACTCAACCAGATCTCCTTCAAGCTATTAGGCTTACACCAAAGGAACCAACTCTGATACCAATTGATGAACTCTTAGCAAAACTGAGAGGGGGGAGGGGGGAGGGGGGGGGTCAATCAGTTTAGTACATTCATGGACATTTAAAACTCTTTTCATTCAACTCAATTACACCTTCAGTTCATAAGCATCTTAATACATAATGAATCAACAAAGTTAATGTGTGTAGAGCAAGTAATTAAGCAAATTAAAACATTACATCAACACATAATCATCAAGCACATAGACAATAGATATAAGTGGAAACCCATAAGGGAGAAAACCACATATTATTATGGTTGTGATGCAAAGGCAAGCTCCAACTCCCTCTCACCACTAATTTTATGTAGGCTCCAACCTACTCGAGGCTACTACCTCAAATTCTGCAAGCTACACTTGCAAGGAAGCTCCAACTCCCATCTATTTTATGCAGGCTACAACCCATAGGAGGCTCCTACCTCAACCAACTCCAACTGGACATCTATCAAGCTACAACTTGAAACGGAAGCACCAACTCCCATGTATTTGTCTGCAGGCTACAACCTGCAGGATGCTCCTACCTCAACCAGCTCCAACTGGACATCTATCAAGCTACAACTTTAAATGGAAGCACCAACTCCCATGTATGTTTTCTGCAGGCTACAACCCACAGGAGGCTCCTACCTCAACCAGCTACAACTGGACATCTATCAAGCTACAACTTTATATAGAAGCACCAACTCCCTCACACTACAATAAAATCATATGTTGATTTACCTAGATATCATCTCTATTTTACTCCTTCTTCATTGCTGCCTTTTCAACCTTCATATTTGCTTCATATCAGCTCCTGATATGCACATCATCTTTATCAGTCCTCTCTTATTCTTTCACTCTCCAACTTTCTACAACTTTCTTATATTCTTATGCTCTCTTCCATTATGTAGCGTTCTAACAATCTTCAACTCTCTTCAATAGTGTTGTACTCTCTCTCTCTCTCTGTTTTTGTAACCTTCTGCACGTGGATATTACCTGTTTTATACAGATAACTTCATGATTGTTTGCATTCTCTATGGGAATATGAAGTGAATAGGCATGACTCTTTGCCTTCCACCCATTCGATTCCTTACACTTCAGTTCAGGTTATTACATTAGAAATAATCATTACAACACTCATGGAGTTTTTCCTATGCCTACAGAGACTTGCCTTTGCATCAAAAACAATATAAAATAATAAATGAATTTACATTTACAGTTACAATAATATTTCAATTCAGCCCTTTCAGCTTCTTTTTTTTCTATTCATCTTATCTTCTCTGCCTATTGTCCCTTTGTCTTCTCTACCTGCTGTTATATTTCCAACTGTGCTGTAGCATTACTGTCTTAGCCTGACTTGACCCAATTATTACGTTTCAAACAGTGCTACTATACCCTTATTTTTACCGATTCTGCCTATTATATTTAACCGCAACGTTCAACATTCTCTGTATGCATTGTCAGGTCTCTCTACCCGAGTCCATTCTCTTGCGTTCAGCCTTTTCGTTTAACTCACAGCTGCAACCACATAACACTGTTTTGAATGAGCTCCGGGTCCTTTTTCATGCATTCAAGTCTTTCCTTTGTAACCCGAGTCGACCTCCACTTCCATGGTTTTCTTCATAAAACCAACGCAAACACATTAAACCTTGGACCTAAAATATATTAATATTCACCTCTGAGTCGCATTGCATCCGCTTCACAAATCACACTTCGCACTTTGGTGTTCCATAGATTTTACGTTATAATCTCCTTTTCCTCCTCCGATGCAATTGAACACAGAAAAAGGTTTACATACGGATTTGAAATCCTTTGGATTTTTCCTTTGAAACTACATCGCATATGGGCCTCTTTATCGCACTTCAGAACTTTACCAATTTACAGGTTTCACAATACTTGCGATTCTGCGATTTCGCAAATCGCAGCGAACGCCTTATCGCACATCGCACCTTAAAACATATAACTTGCGAAGTCTTAACATATAACTGTAAGAATCATCGTTGCGATGTGTGGTATGCGAGTGGGTCCCACGTTGGACTTTAAATTCTCTAGACTTTATCTTTGAAGCTCCATCGCGTCCGCTCCTCTTTATCACACTTCGCAAGTTTTAGCTTTTAGAAATAACAAGTATCTATTACCTTTTGCGATATGTGATGTGCGGTATGTGGGCCAGATCCACGTCATCATGCCATGTCACCCTTCCATGTCACCGCCACATCACCTTGCCACGTCATCATAAATTACCTGCGATCTATGGGGTCGGGGCCACGTCACTACCACGTCATCTTGTCGTCATCTGCACTTTGCATTGCAACTTAAATAAATTATCGTGTGAAGTCTAAGCACTAAACACAAAAATCAACAATGTGCGATATGTTGCTGGGTGTGATTTAAGTTCCACCATTGATCTCGCCCAGATCTAACGATCCTCACTTCTCCTTTGTTGATCTTCTTTGCATCGCAAATAAAATAGCTTACCATGCAGTGTCTTTAAACATAAACAGTAAAATCGCTGAAGTGTGAAATACCGTTGGGTTTGCAATTTAATCTCCGTCATTGATCTATGCCCAGATCCAACGGTCCTCGTTGTATCTTTACTCCGGTTTGCCGACTTTGCTTCTTTGGTTGTGCCCGTTCATCTCTTTCTTGTTGTTTGTAGAACACTTGACTCATTCATGACTTTGTCCACGTTCATGATTTTCCCAACTTACCATTCACGACTTGACCCGCTTACCATTCACGACTCTTCCTTTGATGTTTTGTTGCCTTTTCTCATTTCTGCCTTAACTTCCTTTTCTGCCTTTGCTTCTTTGTTGCCTTTGCTACCTTTGCCTTTTTGCTGCCTTTGCTGCCTTTGTTCCTTTTCTGCTTTAACTTCCTTTGTTGCCTTTTCTCCTTTGATTCTAAAGTTGTTCCTCTCTGCTCCTTTGCCTTTACGGATGGTCTAATGTTGCTCCTCTGCCTCTCTTTTATGCTTTCTTATTGCATTATTTCCTGATCTTCTTCTTTGCCTTATTTTCGCTGCTTCTATGCTCCTTTGCCTTAATGATAGTTCTGGTATTGCTCCTTTATGCTCCTTTGCCATCAATGACAATATTTCCAACAGTTTGAAGTTAGTAACCCCAGTTAGTGGGCTAAAACACCATGGGGTTGTGGCATTGCACTAATAATTGGTTTTGGTCATTGAAAATTCAATAATTAATAATTTTTAAGCTCCTAAAATCCCTCCCACGTTCACTTGTTGAAGTTTCTTTCAACCTAAGCATTTATATAAATTGTGATCCTCATATCCTCCTCATGTAGGTATTTCGCTACTTGAAACAGGTCATCGTGGAATTTTCGCTATAACTTGTTTACTACGAAGGTTCAAAAGCTCAAAATTTTTATGAGGTGAAGCTGAAATCCTAAGGAAGCTCGTGTAAAAATATTAGATCATGGTGCGCAATATTTTCAGAGATATGATCTGTAGAAGTTAGGGTTTTTGTAGGCTCCTCAACTTCATCTCAAAGAGGTGACCTTGGGAAAATTATCATAACTCTCTCTCTAAATATTAGATTGGAATTTTGTAAAATGTGGCGGATAGTGCACGGACTGTAGTTTTATGTGTATCAATTTCAGAGCCGAATGAGGAAACAATGACACGTGGCATGTCGTACAAGTTTACTCTACTGAACTAGTCCATAATTAGGTCATTGTGAGAGATTGGACATAACTTTGCCTTAAAAAATCCAAATTGGGTCAGACCTATGGCATTGGAAGGAAGACTCGGAGGACTACTATAGGACCGAAAATAACATATTGGGGATCTGAAATAACATAAAGACACCAAATTCAATATCGAGCTCCTAGAAGGCAAGAAAAATCTAGATCATGTGTTGTCAAGGGGTGCAAAGGACCAGACTTTCTAGGGCAGCAAAGAAAAGCAAGGTGTAGCAGAGGTAAGCTCTAGGTAAGTATATTCTGTATATGCATGTTCATCTCTTAATTGCATTAGGTTCTTTTAATCTTTTATTTTATTTTATTTTAGCACTGACATAGGCTCTGCAGGATGAGATAAGTTTTGCTATTATCATGTCATTGGTATTTCCTTGAAGACTTTTTGCAAGTATTATATATTCATCAAGATAAGACTCAATGCATGATCTAATGTTCTAAAGAGTGAGAAAGGATAGCATGACAAGAGCAACAATCAAGGTGCAGAATCGCAGCAAGAAGTTCACCACATGAATTCTTCACGTGAGCAGCACTACATACAGTCATTTTAAAGGTATCATTGTACCAAGTCATTGTAAAAACATCATTGTAAAATTTGTACAAGTGTCTATCTGCCAAGAATTAAAAAGGAAATTTCGGGAGGTCTAGGATCATCATTAGGTATTTGTGTCATAGTTGGGGTTATGTTCTAGTGTGTCTTCTTATTCTACATCATTCTATATCATTGTAAAGTGGACCATTTTCCTTGGTATGGGAGTCCATTCTTCTTTTATTCTTCTATAGGGTGTTAGGCTGGTGCATGAAGTCACCAACAGATTCAAGCCTATGAAAACTTCAGGGTGGTAGGGTGGTGCTAGGGTGAGTTTTAGCTCATTGGGTGTTGGGGCATCCGTTTAGTTGACTACTGAAGAATCTCGGGCATTGGAGCGTCCATCTAGTGGGAGCTGGAGAAGAATGTTTTTCTAGGAAGTTGGAGCTTTCTTTTCAAATGGAGTTTAATATTAAAGAATTATTAGAAAATCATTCAGGTGGTTTTTGTCCCGGAGGGGGTTTCCACCTTAAAAACTGTGTGCATTTGTGTTCCTTTTGTTTACTGCTATCATTGTACAAACACTAATAATAATTGAAGATTAACTAATGCTCTAAGAGATTAATAATAATAATAATTGAAAGGAATATTGATTCACCCTCCCCCCTCTCAGTATTTCCAACAATTAGTATTAGAGCTTGTTCCTTCAATAGCATTTTAACAACTGGAAGGAGGTCATGGAGCATACCAAGAATGGTGTACCTCTGTTCAATGAAAATAATTATGCACTTTGGAAAGGAAGAATGGAGGCCTATCTCTTGGCGCAAGGTTACGAAGTATGGGACACTGTTCAAAATGGCTTTACACCAACTGTCGATGAACAAGGTAAGAAGAATTTGGTAAATGATGCAAAAGAAAAGAATATTATTATCATTGGACTTATTGAATCTGCTTATCATAAGGTGTTGGGTTGTAAAACCGCCAAAAATGTATGGGACAAGCTTGATAATATATATGCAGGTGACTCAAATGTCAAAGAAGCAAAGCTTCAAATCTACAGAGAAAAATTTGAGCAACTCAGAATGAAATAAGATGGAAACATTATTGCATACTTCCAACACGTTGATGAAATAACCAACACTGTGGAAGGATTGGGAGAGCCTGTTGACGAGAAGACTATTATACGTAAGATTCTTAGAACGTTATCAGGGAGATTCAACCCAAAGGTATCGGTCTTAGAATAAAATGAAAATCTGGACAAACTCAGCTAAGAGGGATTACATGGAGTTCTCATAGCATATGAAATGAGACTTGATGAAGAAGAGGGTACTTCGCATCTATAAACTGCATTTGTTGCATCTAAGAAAACCAATAAGGACAAACAACCTTCAAAGGAAAAGACCTACACCTGTAAGTGTGAAGAAAGGAAGATGATGAAGAAGGTATTTCAGATGGAGAATATGCTTACTTTACAAGAAAACTAAAAATTGATAAGGGAAAATTCAAAGGTAAACTTCCATTGATATGTTTCGGTTGTGGTGAGGTTGGGCATTTCGCAGCAAAATGTCCGAAAAGAAGTGATGGAAACTCAAAAGGAAAGAAAGACTTTGAGAAATTCAATAAGAAAGGCAAAAACAAAGGATTCAAAAGGAACTTTCTCTCTAAAGAAGATAGCTCATCATCCGATGAAGACAGTGACAACGAAGAAGAAGCCAATGAGAGAGTATTATTTATGGCCAGGCACAATAAACAAGAGGTATCAAGAAAACATCAATAGATTTGAACATTTAAGAAATAATATGGAATGTTACAAATGTCAAAAATTTGGACACATATCCAGAGACTGTAGACCTGAAAATCCTCCAGAAGAATATTCGAAGCCACAAAACGAATGAACATGGAAGAAGAAGAAGACTAATAATCATGCTCTCGCTCTCAAGGCTCAAAACAACAAATATGTGTGGTATGTTGATAGTGGTTGCTCAACGCATATGACTAGAGAAAGAAAGAAATTTGTATCTCTAAAAGAGAAGAAGTATGGAACCGTATCCTTTAGAAATGATGGATCTTCAAATGCTATAGGATCAGATATCGTCACTCTCGGAAGCAAAGATGTTCTAGCCAAGAATGTTCTATTGGTTGAAAACATGAATCACAATATGCTCAGTGTTGGACAAATGTGTGATCAAGGACACACAATGCTATTCAACTCCACAAAATGTGAAATTAGGAAAGGCAGGTATGGTAAAATTGTGGCTACAAGAAGTTGAGCTCCAAACGACATATATGTTCTGGATGAAGCAACTAAAGCATGTCTACTAGCTAAAGAAGATGAAAGCTGGTTATGGCACAAATGAATAGGTCACATAAACTTTGATAATCTTGTCAGGATAAGAAAAAAGGAAGCAGTACGATAAATGCCGAAAATCTCAAAACCTTCCAACACACTATGTGAGGCCTGTCGGCACGGCAAGCAGACAAAAGTCGAATTTAAAACAAAAGAACACTTTGCATCACATTCATTGGAATTGATACATACTGATCTATGTGGTCTTGTGAGAACAAAAGGCTTATATGGAGAATTATATTTCATTTTAATGATATATCACTATACCAAGATGATAACCGTCGGTTTCCTAAAGAGAAAATATGAATCATTTGAGTGCTTTAAGATCTAAAAGGATATGGTCAAAAATGAAACTGATTTGAAAATAAAGTGTCTAAGATCAGATAATGGCAGAGAATTCACTTCCAAATTATTTCAGCAATACTATGATGAAAATGGAATAAAAATACACTTTTCAACAACATGAACACCTCAGCAAAATGGAGTTGCTGAAAGAAAGAACAAAACTATATAGGAAATGGGTAGAACAATGTTGAAGGACTCAAAATTGGATGAAAAATTATGGGTTCAAGCAATTGATACGACAGTCTTCATTATCAACCAAAGTCTTCTCAGAAATAATTGCAATAAGACCCCATATGAATTATGGAAAGGAAAACTAGCTAATGTAAAATATTTCAGAATCTTCGGAAGCAAATGTTATATCAAAAGAGAAGATCAAAAGTTGGGTAAGTTTTAATCACGTGTTGACGAAGGTATCTTTGTTGGTTACTCATGCAAAAGAAAGGCCTATAAATGGTATAATCAAAGATGAAAACAAATAGTGAAGAGCACAAATTTTACATTTGATGAAGATGGTGTTCTAACGAATAATGTTGAGGATCTAGAATCTTTGAAACTTGAGACAGAGGCTGAAAAAGACACAGAAAAAATTCTAGAACAAGAAGCAACTATCAACCAGGAAGAAGTAAATAATGATCATCAAGATATACCGAAACAACAAAAAGAAGCTCCTCCAAATAGAACATAAGAATGAATTCAAAAGAACCATCCATCAAATGAAATAATTGGTGACATAAATGAAGTTCGACAGCTTCATTCATCACAACAAGCTCACATTACTTTTTTAGCGACCTTTGAGCCTAGTAGTTTTGAGGAAGCCAACTAGAATGAATATTGGGTAGCAGCTATGAATGAATAATTGGATCAAATCGAGAAGAATAACACCTAGGAATTAGTTCCATGACCAAAATATAAAAATGTCATTGAGACTAAATGGGTGTTTAGGAACAAATTGAATGAAGGTGTACAGGTTACCAAAAACAAAGCAAGATTGGTTTGCAAAGGATATGCACAAGTGGAAGGAATTGATTTTGATGAAACATTTTCACCAGTTGCCAGAATGGAAGCCATATGAATGTTTCTCGCCTATGCATGTCAAAGAAAAATCAAAGTCTACCAAATGGATGTTAAGTCAGCATTTCTGAATGGCGAATTAGAAGAAGAAGTTTACATCGAACAACCTGAAGGTTTTCTACTATCAGAAAAAGAAGACTATGTTTACAAGTTAAAGAAGGCTCTATATGGTCACAAGCAGACTCCCAAAGCATGGTATGCTCATCTTGATGGATATCTACGTCAACAAGGGTTCAAGAAAGGTACTGTTGATAGCAATATTTATGTACAAATAGATAAAGATCATTTAACAATTTTTGAGGTATATGTAGATGATATAATATTTGGTAGCAATGATGATCGACTAAGTAAGAACTTTTCTACAAAGATGCAAAGTGAGTTCGAGATGTCTTTACTTGGTGAGCTGACATACTTCTTAGGGCTTCAAATATCTCAGCAAGAGAAAGGAATATTTATATGGCAAGCCAAGTACATCAAGGAAATGCTCAATAAATTCAAAATCGAAGATTGCAAACTCGTCCTTACTCCGATGGTAACAAGTTGCAAATTGAGCATAGATGACTCATCTAAGGGTGTGGATTAGAGGTTGTAAAGATCTATGATTAGTAGTCTTCTATATGTAACAGCCTCCCGGCTAGATGTTATGCAAGCAGTTGGACAAGTAGCAAGACTCCAAGCAGCACCAAAAGAATCACATATTATTGCCGTCAAAAGAATTCTTCGATATCTAATGGGCACAACAAAATATGGCTTGTGGTGTCCCAAGGGTAACAATCTCATTATTCAAGCCTTTATAGATGCAGATTGGGCAGAAATCGTTGATGATCGTAAGAGTACTAGTGGAGCAAGATTCTATCTAGGTGGTTGTCTCGTATCATGGTTGAGCAAAAATCAAACCTCAACCTCGTTATCTATAGAGGAAGCAGAATACATTGCAGCAACAGCTTGTTGTGCTGGAAATGTTGTCATTGATGGCAAAGGAGATGGCTAAGGAGAAGTCAAAGGAGCAGCAAAGGAGCTTCAGGAGCAAGGAGCAACATCAGTCATGAGAAACTGGTTCTGAGTGTGGGAACATATTATAGTAAGTATGAAAAGAGTGTTGAAAACTGTGTGTGAAGGGTCGTGGAAATGCCCTGCATAAAATAAGGAATTCGGTGTTGTTGAGTAATTTTAATAAGGTTTAATGCAAATGGTTTGATTTATAAATAATTCTGATGCATGGAGGATATATATATATATATAATAAGGGTTAGTATAGATATATGAAGATCCTCTGTTCCGAACCTAGATGTGTTGCATTGATCGAATAACTCTGAAATAAGGGCTCATTTGAGATTCTGCACATATATATTTGAAGGGCCGGAAGGATCAATGTCACAAAAGGAGAGGCGGAACCATAGTCAAATGCGCAGTGTGAATGGAGCTATGCGTAGTAACAGATGAAATCACAGCGGTGAAATGCGATGAATAGTTATATATATATCGAAAGGAGCGGAACACATAAAAGAGCGGAACAAGGCGAGGACGGAACCTGGAGTGGAGAACGGAACCGTGACCGAGAGGAACAGTGACAGCGGTTTGGAGCGAAACCGTGGGTTTCATCGCACCACCATCTGTCGGCAAGCGGTATTCCCGAATTCACAGCGATTCCATAGAGAAACTGACATGCGTCCCTAAGCGAATTGGAAAACCACCGTTTAAAGTGTGCCATTGCACGTTATACAACGACTGAAGACGCCGATCGATATTGATATAGACCGTTGATCTAGAATCTCGACATCTAACGGTGATCGCTCGCTGGACTTGGCCGAAGTTTAATGAAAGAGCCCGGAGGTTAACTAAGGTACGGTGCGTGCGGTTGACTGGTCTTTTGGTTGTATTGTGGGCCCAGGGCGGAGATATATGAAATGAATCTGGTTTATTAACTGTAGTACAAGGTCCGATGGAAAATATTAACGATGTTTATTAAGGTTTGTCGGGTTATTAAAATAAGGTGGAAGACTAAGGTTTCAAATCTATAAAATATTGCCTAATTATCGTTGGACTCCGTTGTAATGGTTCCAATATTAAAGAATGTTGTAATATATATATATAGATATATTACGTATAATGGAATATGTGAATGTGGGTCAATATATGTACATGCCGAAGGTCAATTAATATGGTTTTAATAGCCAAAGTATAATGCGCCTTATATGCAAAAGCCCAAACCATATATATATATATATATATATACGGTGCACAATATATATAAAGGCAGGGTGCAATGCATCGTGGACCCGGAGCCAAAGGACGATATACATTTATACACTGTGCTAAATTCATAAGGTTGGGTTTTTATTATGCTTTGACCACAGTTTTGAAGATGCGAGAGTTGATTTTACCAAAGGTTCTGTAGTTGAAACTATTCAAAAGGTGTTTTAAATTTGAAGACTTTGGAATATGTGGGTCTAGATATATATAGTCCCATGTGAAATATTGTAAAGATTGGAAAATGAATGAATTTATATGTATTGTTTTATAACCATGGAAAAATGAAATATCCACATTAATTCATTTTTGCCCAGATTTAAAATCAGCAGGTATATATGCAGCAGGTGCACAAAAGCACAGTGAACAGGTGAATAAACACAGGGATAAAAGCATGGGTCTGACAGAGGTAAACAGAGATTACAGGTTTGACAGGTATACATTCACATGTGCACACAATTACAGTGAACCAAGGTACACAAAACAGTCACTCAACAACTGCAGAAAAGACAAAGCCAATAAATCCAAAATCCAGAAAAGAAGCTGAGTGGAATTGAGATGTATAATTGAAAAATGTAAATGTAAATATAAATATTTTTTATATTGTTTGTGATGCAAAGGCAAGTATCCTAAGGAAAATAAAACTCCCACTGTAGCATGGAAATTTGTACATATTGTTATATTTTAAAATTGAGTTGGATAAAGGAATAAGAAGACAGAAGTCGAAGAGTCATGACTGTTCACTCCAAATCCCTTGTGAAATACAAACAGTCATGTGAGGATCTCTATATATAATATCAATTTGATATGCACAAATAGGAAAAGAGAGCAAATATAAGTATAGAAGTGTAGAAATGAGAGAAGATTAAGAAAGGAGAAGAAAATAGCCCTAAAATTGGCTAATAATGATTACAGGGTAAATCGACAAACACATGGTTGAAAAAGCGAAAGAGTTGGGCTTCCTATCAGGATTAAACGATGGAAACATCGGTTAATAGTAGTGAGTTGGAACTCACAGCCAGGTTTGTTTTCTGAGAAGAAAATTGAAGGATTGGTGCTTTGCTGGGGTGTAGCTTCCAGGTGAGGTAGGAGCCTCCTGTAGGTTGGTGCCTACAGAAAATCAGTGGTGAGAGGGAGTTGGAGCTTGCCTTTGCATCACAACAATAATAAGATGTGGTTTTCTCCCTTTATGGTTTCCACTTATATCTGGTGTCTCTGTGCATGATGTTTATGTGTTGATCTGGTTTATATCATCTGCTTAATACTTGCTGCTCTCATATTAAGTCTACTGTTACATTATATTAATGCTTGTTGCTCACATTCTAAGATTACTCACATGTTAAGTTGAACATGAAATGAAGGTGTAAACAAGGTTTGTTAAAAAGACAAAAAGATTATAGATATTCGTAGTCACCCAAGTCCTCGGTTTAACAAGAGTTAAACAATTAGTATCAAACGAGTTCCTTTGTACAAGTCTAACCTTTGAAAGGAGATCCTAGGTTCCCAAGATGGCTAGTAAAGAAGGATGCTCAACCAATAAAGCCCCTTTCTTCACTGGTGAAAATTATGCTTTCTAGAAAATCAGAATGAGGACATACATAATGTCTCTAGGAATAGAAGTCTGGGCTGCTGTGGAATTAGGATGTGCCCCGAAGACAACTGACACAGAGAAAGAAACAAAACAAGATTTTGTGGCTAACGCAAAAGCCATGAATGCCATCCTGAATGGATTGTGTGAAGCAGAATTTATTAAAGTAATGCACAAATACACTGCCAAAGAAATATGGGATACTCTTGAAAACATACATGAGGGAGACAAGAAATTAAAGACTGCCAAACTTCAAGTCTATAGAGCCCAGTTTGAAAACTTTAAAATGAATGATGATGAAGACATTTCCATTTTCTTCCTAAAAGCTGCAGAAATTATTAACAATATGAAAGCTCTTGGAGAAAAAATGCCAGAAAGTATAATTGTGCAAAAGATTCTAAGATCTCTTCCATCTAGGTTTAATCAAAAGGTGTCTTCAATAGAGAAGCAGTTGATTGGGAGACCTTGACCATGAACCGACTACTTGGAAATATAACGACATCTAACGACCTATGAAATGAGGCTCAGTGGCTCAAATGATATGAGGGAAATGACTAACTGTATAAAGAGAAGAAAGAGGAAGACATATGCTCCTTGCTCGGATGAAGAAGAGGCAAAGTTTGTCGAAATTGGATAAGGGCTCGGTAAGTAAAAGGTAGAAAGCTCACTTCATTTAGCTGCTTGTGGAAGAGTGGGACAACTATCTTTGCTAAGTCACCTCTGAAAAGTAGGGAGAGATCGGGCTCAAGTCAGAAAAAAATAAATAAAAGAAATGAAAACAGAAGGAAAAAGTTAATGACAAATATTCTATTAGCAACAAGGCAATGATCACATCTAAAGATTCAGATGAATCCTCAAATGAAGAAGGAACCTATGAATTCTTATTGATGGCCATAGAAGAACTTGAAGGTCTCCTGCTAGAAGATGAAGAAGAAGAAGGTGAAGTCGACCTTGAGGGGGAGCTAGGAAGTGCTCTAGAAGATATTGATAGACTCAAACTGAAATGCAGAAAACAAAAGGACATTCTTCTAAAACATGTACGAGAAGAACAAAATTCAAAAGTCCTTAAGCAGCTAAAAATAGAGCTTGAAGAAGCCAAGAAGATAGAGGACATGTTACTTAAGCAAATCAAAGAAAAAACTCAAGAACAAGAAAAGTTGGAAGAAGAAGTAGTATGTCGCAGAAAGAAATTAGAAAATTCTCAAAGGAAAGTGGTTATAAACTCTTCCCAAACAATAAGCTCTAGTAAGTTGAATGAAATTTTGATTGCTCAAATATCCCCTATGATAAAGACTGGAATAGGCTATGAAGGAGAATCAAGTAAAGGAAAAGAAAAGTTTGACAGAGAGATTATTTTTGTAAAAGAAAAGAAAAATGATGAAGAAGCTCAAACAATTCCTACAAAAGAAGAAATCTGCAATAAGGAAGACAGAGTTCAGAAGAAACCACTAGTAGCAAAGAATGTAATAAATACAAAGACCCTCGAATATGTAAAATTTGGAAACCATCAAAGGAGATTCTTCCCTCCAATGAAGAATCCCACCTGTTATGTCTGCCACAAGCTGGGATACATTGCTGCATATTGTCATGCAAGGAGGAGTAATTCAAACCAGCGAAAGATGAAAACATTGAAGAGAATGCCCCAAGAAAACAAATGGAAGAGATAACCTTACATCATGTATGCAAATAGCTTCTATGGTTACTGCTTTTATTGTAAGGAATTTGGTCATAAAATCATTGAGTGTAGAAAGTATGGACAAAGATTGATGTTTAACACCTCAAAAGTTTTATGAATCAAAGAAATTATGTTCATACTCATAATTCTACAAAAATTATGATCAAATGTTGTGTATGCAATCAATTTGGACATATACCTTCCAAATGTCCTCTAAGAAGATGAAGGTCATCACCTCACAAAAGATACAAAACAAAAGGGTGCCTATAGTGGATAAAGAAGGTGAATAAGTGTGACCTGGATCTAACTGCTCAAGATCTGAAAAGTCAATGGTATTTGGACAATGGCTACTCTAAACACACGATAGGAAACAAAAGTAAGTTTATAACTCTTGATGAAAAGAAATTTGGAAATGTTACTTTTGATAATGATAAGTCAGGAAAGATCAAAGGAAAGGGCAATCGGCTTTAGACAATGCATGAGAGGAAAAGAGTAGAATATTACTGTTGTAAGTGGTAGAAACAAATTTCATAAGTGTCGGTCGGATATGTGTGGATTTTGAAGTTCTATTTAGAGCACAAGACTGTGAAGTCAAATCAAGCACCACAGGTAAGACTCTCAGTTGACAGTATGTTACATTGTGAAAGAGGAAGATGAAGCATGTCATCTTAGAAAACTAGAAGAGTCATGGTTATGGCATAAAATATTGGGACATATCAGCTTTGATCACATCATTAGACTAAGGAAGAAGAAAGTTGTCAAAGACATGCCAGAAATAAAGAAGTCATCTAATACCATATGCAAATCTTGTCAATTGGGTAAACAAATTACCACATCCTTTAAGTTCAAAGAGGAGTTATCAACAAGAAGACCACTTCAGCTTGTGCACATGGATCTATGTGGACCTGCAAGAACTAAAACACCAAGTGAAGAATCCTACTTCATGCTGATAATAGATGATTTCTCCAGAATGACATGGGTTTCTTTTCTCAAGAATAAATCGGAAGCTCTGGAAAAATTCAAAACTCTTTAGACGCCAACGAAAAATCGAATGGGATGCAAAATTTGAAATGCATCGGATACGGAAACATAGGAGGTTAATTCTGATTATGACTTCTTTGACCTATCACAAATGAACATGGCATATTAAAACAACAATTCATCATTGCGGGAACACCTCGGCGAATGGAGTAGCGAATAAACGGATACGATTCAGCAGATTGCGTGAGACGCGTGCAGAGAATAACATCCATCAAACCTTAAAGGCAGAGCGATTACTGCAGTACATATCCTTAATAAAGCTCACTTAAGGCCAAGCAGTGACAAGACTCACTACGAACTATGGCATGGAAAGCCAACTTCAATCAAACATTTAAGAATTTTTGGTAGCAAGTGTTACATAAAGAATAATGATGAAAATCTTGGAAAATTTGATGCAAGAGCAGATGAAGGAATATTTCTAGGATATGCATCCAAAAGCAAAGGGTACAGGTACTACAACAAGACTCTTCAGAAAATAGTAGAAAGCATTGATGTAAGATTTGATGAAGAACTTCAAAACAATACAAGAGATACTGACTACTGCAGTCCATCAGATAACCATGAAGAATAAGACCAGAATGATGATGAAACAAGCAAGACTACAGAAAATGAAGAGCTAAGCTCGAAAGCCCCCTCAAGATACACTCAGAAGAATCATCCCGAAGATCAAATCATAGGAGATAAGAAAGCAGGGGTCCAGACAAGAAGGCAGCTAATAGAACAAACTGAAGAAGTATACATAGCCATGCTATCAAAAATAGAGCCAAAGAAATTTGAAGAAGCCAGCAAGGAAAAGTATTGGGTAAAGCAATGAATGAGGAATTGGACCAAATTGAAAAGAACAATACCTGGGAACTAGTTCCTAGACCAATTGAGAAAAATATCATTGGTTCAAAATGGGTATTCAAAAACAAAATGAATGAGCAAGGACAAGTAATCAGGAATAAAGCCAGGTTGGTCTGCAAAGGATACTCACAAATTGAAGGACTTGATTACGATGAAACACTTGCCCCTGTAGCCAGAATGGAAGCTATCAGAATGTTCCTGGCATTTGCATGCTACCAAAACTTCAAAGTATATCAAATGGATGTAAAATCTGCATTTCTGAATGGAGACTTAGAAGAAGAAGTCTACATGGAACAACCAGAAGGCTTCTCATTGACAGACAAAGGAGACTATGTGTGCAGACTAAAGAAGGCCCTATATGGATTGAAACAGGCTCCTCGTGCTTGGTACTCAAGACTGGGTAAGTATTTGCAAAAACAAGGCTTTAAAAGAGGTGGAGTAGACAACAATCTATACATAAAAGCCCATGAAAATGAACTCCCAATTGTTGTAGTATATGTTGATGACATTATGTTTGGAAGCAACAGAGAAGAACTAGCAAAAGGGTTTGTTGATGAGATGAAAACAGAGTTTGAAATGTCTATGATTGGAGAACTCACTTTCTATTTAGGACTTCAAATTCAGCAAAAGAACACAGGTACATTCATCTCACAAGAAAAATACTTAAAGGAAATGCTGAAAAAGTTCAAAATGGAGGACTGCAAACCTGTGTCAACTCCCATGACCACAGGTTGCAAGCTATGTGCTAATAATGGGTCTGCTGATATAGATCAAAAACTCTACAGATCCATGACTGGAAGTCTATTGTATCTGACTGCATCAATACCAGACATCATGCTAGTAGTAGGACTAGTGGCTAGATATCAAGCAGCACCTAAACAAAATCACCTTCTTGCAGTCAAAAGAATATTCAGATATCTACAAGGAACAACACAATATGGACTTTGGTATCCTAAAGGCAAAAGCTTCACCTTGACAGCATACACAAATGCAGATTGGGCCAGCTATGTGGATGACAGGAAGAGTACAAGTGGAGGTGCATTCTATCTAGGAGAAAGTCTGGTGGCATGGTTAAGCAAGAAACAAACATCTATCTCCCTGTCTACAGCAGAAGCAGAATATATAGCAGCAGCAACATATTGTACACAAGTCATGTGGATGAAGCAAACTCTCCAAGACATGAAGGTAAGCATTGATGAACCTATCTCAATCAAATGTGATAATACAAGTACTATAAGTATATCAAAAAATCCTGTGCTTCACTCAAAAACAAAGCATATCCCAATCAAGTATCATTTTCTCCGAGAACAAGTGGCTCAGAAGATAGTAAAGCTGGAGTATGTGCCAACAAAAGAACAGACAGCTGATATATTTGCCAAACCTCTTGCTAGAGAACCATTTGAATATTTGAGAGATAAAATAGGGGTAGTATTTGTAGATGCTACTCTCTGATATGAAGAGAAAGCACAACTTCAGGGGGAGAACAGAAACGAAAATATCATTCCAGGGGGAGATCAGCCAACAAGGAAAGCATGAAACAGGTCCTCAGGGTTAAAAAATTATGGAAATAATACACCCAGCATATAGGAGTAAATGAAAAGGCTAAAGGATCAAAGTTTTAGATTTAATCCAAAATTAGGAGCATCAGGGTACAAAGTCAGAAGATCTCAGAGAGAGGAAATGCAAAAAGCAGAAAGGAAATAAGCAACCCTTTGCCATTGATGTCAAAGGGGGAGGATAGTAACAAAAGAAAGGGTCTTGTTTTAAAAGGAAAGCAGAGGAAGTGCATTGCCATCAATGCCAAAGGGGGATACTGTTGGAAATGTTGTCATTGATGGCAAAGGAGATGGCTAAGGAGAAGTCAAAGGAGCAGCAGAGGAGCTTTATGAGCAAGGAGCAGCATCAGTCATGAGAAACTAGTTCTGAGTGTGGGAACATATTATAGTAAGTATGAAAAGAGTGTTGAAAACTGTGTGTGAAGGGTCGTGGAAATGCCCTGCATAAAATAAGGAATTCGGTGTTGTTGAGTAATTGTAATAAGGTTTAATGCAAATGGTTTGATTTATAAACAATTCTGATGCGCGGAGGATATATATAAAATAAGGGTTAGTATAGATATATGAAGATCCTCTGTTCTGAACCTAGATGTGTTGTATTGGTCGAATAACTCTGAAATAAGGGCTCATTTGAGATTTTGCACATACATATCTGAAGGGCCGGAAGGATTGATGTCACAAAAGAAGAGGCGGAACCATAGTCAAATGCGCAGTGTGAATGGAGCGGAACCATAGTCAAATGCGCAATGTGAATGGAGTGGAACCATAGTCGTAACAGATGAAATCACAGCGGTGAAATGCGATGAATAGTTATTTATATATATAATTGAAATCGTGGAGGACCGGAACCTGGAGTAGAGAACAGAACCGTGACCGAGAGGAATAGTGACGGCGGTTTGGAGCGAAACCGTGGGTTTCATTGCACCACCATCCGTCGGGCAAGAGGTTTCCACCATTCGCGAGCGATTCCATAGACTGACTGACACGTGTCCCTGAACGAAATTGAAAACCGTCGTTTAAAGTGCGCCATCCCACGTTATACATCGATTGAAGACGCCGAGCGATATTGATATAGACCGTTGATTTGGAGGCTCGACATCTAATGGTGATCGCTCGATGGACTTGGCCAAAGTTTAATGAAAGAGCCCGGAGGTTAACTAAGGTATGGTGCGTGCGGTTGATTGGTCTTTTGGTTGTATTGTGGGCCCGGGGCGGAGATATATGAAATGAATCTGGTTTATTAACCGTAGTACAAGGTCCGATGAAAATATTAATGATGTTTATTAAGGTTTGCCGGGTTATTAAAATAAGGTGGAAGACTGAGGTTTCAAATCTATAAAATATTGCCCGATTATAGTTGGACTTCGTTGTAATGGTTCCAATATTAAAGAACGCCATAATATATATATAGATATATTACATATAATGGAATATGTGAACGTGGGTCAATATATGTACATGCCGAAGGTCAATTAATATGTTTTTAATAGCCAAAGTATTATGCGCCTTATATGCAAAAGCCCAAACCATATATATATATATAAAGGCAGGGTGCAATGCATCGTGGACCCGGAGCCAAAGGACGATATACATTTATACACTGTGCTAAATTCATAAGGTTGGGTTTTTATTATGGTTTGACCACAGCTTTGAAGATGTCGAGAGTTGATTTTACCAAAGGTTCTGTAGTTGAAACTATTCAAAAGGTGTTTTAAATTTAAAGACTTTGGAATATGTGGGTCTAGATATATATAGCGTCGTGTGAAATATTGTAAATATTGAAAAATGAATGAGTTTATATGTATGGTTTTATAGCCATGGAAAAATGAAATATCCGCATTAATTCATTTTTTCCCAGATTTAAAATCAGCAGGTATATATGCAGCAGGTGCACAAAAGCATAGTGAACAGGTGAATAAACACATGGATAAAATCATGGGTCTAACAGAGGTAAACAGAGATTACAAGTTTGACAGGTATACATTCATAGGTGCACACAATTACAATGAACGAAGGTACACAGAACAGTCACTCAACAACTGCAGAAAAGACAAAGCCAGTAAATCCAAAATCCAAAAAAGAAGCTGAGTGGAATTGAGATGTATAATTGAAAAATGTATATGTAAATATTTTTTTTATTGTGTGTGATGCAAAGGCAAGTATCCTAAGGAAAATAAAACTCCCACTGTAGCATGGAAATTTGTACATATTGTTATATTTTAAAATTGAGTTGGATAAAGGAATAATAAGACAGAAGCCGAAGAGTCATGACTGTTCACTCCAAATTCCTTGTGAAATACAAACAATGTGCAGACTTTTAATACAGACACTAATTGATACAAACAAATAGGAAAAGAGAGAAAATATAGAGAAGGCAGAGTATAGAAGTGTAAGGCAGAGAAGATTAAGAAAAGGAGAGCAGAAAGAGAAGCTACAGAACAAAGCTGATATCTGAGGTAAATCAGCAAAAATTCAGTTTGAAAAACTGAGGATGTTGGCAAATATGATGCAGAGTGTTGTCCTTGATGGCAACCCACTGAATGAAGATGAAGACATGATGCAGAGTGTTGTCCTTGTTGGCATGTGTTGTCCTTGATGGCAAACCACCTGATGAAGTTTGTCTTGACCTGATGGACTTGGTAAATGATGTAAATCTGATGTGATATGATGATTGTTGACAATATGATGTAGAGAGTTGTTCTTGAATGGCAACCCACCTGATGAAGATGATGGCAACTTACTTGATGAAGTAGTGCTTGATAGAATATGGTTTGAGACAAGTAACTGGATGTATCTTGTTCTGATGTACTGTATGGGAATGAAGAAAGAATTCATGAAGTTAGATCTATGATAAAAGATATGTCTCAAGGTACATGATTTGCCTAGAGAAGTCACAGTATGCACGCTGGAAACAACGTCCAAGTCGCGTATGGCAAAAAGCGCTCAAAAAGTGCAAAACCAGTGGGTAACCACCAGTGGTATTGATCCAATGTATTAATATCTTGCCTAAATGACTCCCGTCCAAAGAATACCATCGGATGTAATGTAGTTTTGGTCCATGGTATTGGAAAAAGGGGCTCATGGTATTGAAAAAGGATAAACCTATATAAGGAGATGAAATTCATTTGTGCAAATCATGAGTGTGAGAGCAAGATGTCTGAGCTTGAATGAATACTTCACCAATTAGATCCTCAATGAAAAGGGCTAAATAATGACAGACCAATGGTGATGCACCGATGATAAAGAATGGGTTCTAGATCTGAAATGTACTTGTATTTGCTAGATCTGTTTATGGAGTGATTAGATCTATGATGAGGCGAACATCTGTCTGAAGTAAAGGGTTGAATCTAAACTGAATATCTGATCTAAAGAAGTATGCAGCTCTGTAATGGTTGAAGATCCATACGCTAGTTCGTCGCAGAGGAAGCGCGTATATACGCGGCTTCGCTGAAGAGAAAGCGCGTATGCGCAATGAAATTGGATCTGTAATATGTACAGAAGTATACGCTGGTTTATGTGAACGGAAGCGCGTATATACGCGACATCAGTAAAAGGAAAGCGCGTATGCAAACTAGGGTTTGCTGAAGTCTGTGGTAAGAAATGTCTGATCTGTTCTGCTAGTTTACTGATATCTGTCAGTGAGTTATATGTATCTGTTTCATGGTTGACTGTGCTTAAATGTATGGAGTGGGTCCAGTCTGAAAATATGATGAAACGTGGCCTGCAAGTTGTGTTCTATTGAAGTTGTTGGATCCAGTGTGAAAATTGATGAAACATGGTCCAAGGTGGTGCTGAGGGTTGTAGCCTTCAGTCAGGGGGTGGTAGCTCCCTTCCAGGTGAGGCTGGTAAACGAGATCAGGGGGTCGTAGCTCCCTTCCAGGTGAGGCTGGTAAACGAGATCGGGGGGTCGTAGCTCCCTTCCGGGAGAGGCTGGTAAACGAGTCAGGGGGTCGTAGCTCCCTTCCAGGAGAGGCTGGTAAACGAGCGCAGGTGGGTGCCTGCGTGCTGGTCAAGTCTGCGCCAGCACATATGTTGTAATATGTTTTCTCTATAATAAAATATTGAAGGGTGAGCAACTGCAGCGGTGGTTTTCTCCCGACTTGGGTTTCCACCTAAAAATCCTGGTGTTCATGTGTGATGCTTTGTGTGATGGTTTATTCTGTTCTTACTGCACATGTTTACTATTTATAGAACATCTAATGAATGAATGATGGAATGATATAAGTGAAGAACTAATGGCATAATTAGATCTCTGTGTATACGTGATTTTTATGAAGGATATCCGTGTGCATACGCTAGTTGGCTTCACAAAGTAGCGTATGGGTTTTAGAGCATGAAAAGTAAAAAGTTTCAGTTTGCCCTAAATATTGATTGACCCCCCCCTCTCAGTATTTTTCCCAACAATTGGTATCAAAGCGGGTCCTTCTGCAGAAGCTTGATCGCTTGAAGGAGATCCGTCGCAATGGGAAGTCAAGAAGGAGTGATGTCTATAAAGCCACCTCTATTCAATGGAAGCAATCTGATATTATGGAAGGTACGAACAAAAGCATATCTGCAGAGTCTTGGTGCAGATGTATGGGCAATCGTGGAAGAAGGCTATCAATATCCGACAAGTATTCCTACTGATGCAGCTGAAAGGAAGAAGTATGAAATCAATGCCAAAGCAGTGAATGTCTTATTGGGAAGCATGTCTGAATCAGAATTTGCTAAAGTGATGCAGCTACATTCGGCAAAAGAAATATGGGACAAAATCATTCTAAGCTATGAAGGAGACACAAAGGTAAAAAGTGCAAAACTCCAAACTCTTAGAATTGAATATGAAAATTTGAAGATGCATAGTGATGAAAGTGTTGCCAGTTTCTTTCTTCGTCTAGATGATGTTGTAAATCGAATGAGAAATTTGGGTGAAACCATAACTGATACTACTCTGGTGGAAAAATTCTTAATATCCTTGACTTCAAAATTTGACTCTAAAGTCTCAGCTATTGAAGAAAGGCAAGATCTGCAAACTCTTACTATTGTTCAATTACATGGTATTCTGACTGCTTTTGAAATGAGACAAGGAGGTCCTCCTCAAATCAAAGAAGCTGCTTTTAAGGCATCTGCAAAAGGAAAAGAAAAGGAAGTTGTCAAAGAATCTAGGAATATATCCGAAGAAGAAGAAGCGAATTTTGTGAGAAAACTCCAACTAGGTACTGGAAGATTCAAAGGTAAGCTTCCCTTCAAATGTTTTGATTGTGGAAGAGTTGGTCACTATGCTGCTAAATGTCCTTATAGAGAAAAACATGGTAAAGGGAAACAATTTGAAAAGAGGAAGAGTTATTATACAAATGAAGATGATGATGAAGTGTCTAGTGAAGATGAAGAAGATTCTGATCAAGCTCTACAAGTGCTCATGGCAAAGAAGCAAAAGAAGAAGGTCACTCAAGGAAAGGAGATACCTCAGAAATCTTGTATAGCAGAAATTGAAGGAGATGAAACAGGTACTAATCATTGTTCTTGTATTTCACTTAACTGTACATGCAAAGGTAAAGATAGTGAAAGTAACAGTATGGATTTAGAAGAAGCTATCAAGATTAAAGTTGAAGATCAGCAAAAATCATCTAAAGATAGTAAAAGTCTAGAAGCAAATGATGAAAGTCATGATTGGTGTCAATTTGAAACGAAGGAATCTATCTACAAAGATGTGATCTCTAGGATGAATGAAAAGATAGAAACACTAAATGGACAGATAGACAAGTATCAAGGGTTGTACGCTTATGCAACTAATCAAGGTGAAAAACTTGAAGCAGAAATCATCTCTCTGAAAGCAGATCTCGAAACATCAAATAAGAGGAATGAGGAACCTCTACAATCAATTGAAAAGGAAGGTCTTGAAGCAGAAATCATCTCCCTCAAAGAATATTTGGAAAAATCAAATAAGAAGAATGAAGAGCTGCAACAAACCTGTGAAGAAAACGAAAATTGGTTGAAAGAAGAGATTCTAAATCTGAAGGATCAAGTAGAAGATGGAAGAAGGAAAGAAGAAAGCATGACAAAGCAATGTCAAGCCTTGGAGGTTGAGGTAAACATTCTCAAAGGTAAATTAGAAGAAAAGGTTAAACTTTTGAGGTTTCAAGATAGTACTAACATTTTGGACAATATTTTGAGTAATCAAAGGTCTCCTGCTATCAAACTTGGTCTTGGTTTCCATGAAACTGTTAAAGGAGAATCTAGCTCACAAGGAAGTGCTAAAAATTCAGAGGATGTCACTGCAAAACCTGAAGTGTTGAAAGAAACAAAAAGTCAACCAACAATGATGAAATCTCAAAGGAAATCAGTCAATAAAGTTGAATGCTTTAAATGTCATAATTATGGGCATGTTGCAGCAAATTGCAGGAGCAGATCATTTCAGCCTCAATCAAACAGTGCCTACATAGAAAGGTACTCTGGTTTCTTCAAGGGATATTGTTTTTCATGTAACAAGTATGGACATAAAGCAGCTGATTGTAAAAGGAGGAAGATTAGAAATACTCATTATGATTCTTATGCTTATTTCTCTGGACACATGATATGTTATTCTTGTAACAAGTATGGACATGTAGAAAAGGAATGCAGGTTGAAAAACTTCCAGCACACAAATAGAAAGTTCAAACAAATCTGGAAAAAGATGGAGGATCGATCAGAAACGTAGGGAATTCTGACCCTACTGCAGTCATCCGCTTCTGAAGCTTACTTCTCTGATTGACTGCAGGAATGATGTGGGATACATTATGAGATTTAGTAATGTATCGTCACAGGGGGAGCAATGTATGATGTCTCTCATGATTGATTTGATTATTTTGGTTATATGTATTTCTGACAGAGCATCTGATATGAAGAAGACTGGTACAGGAAGTACAAGTTCAGGGGGAGATGAAGGAATGTGAAAAATTTCTATGCTTCACTTTCCATACGCGTTCCTGAAGGGAGTCGCGTGTACGCGAGTTTCGAGACACGGAGCCAATGTCATGAATGACAGAAATTTTTTTTTATGATAGCTGAAGATCTGGAGCAGAGGCTCAGGGGGAGCATCAGTCTGACTGTTAATAATTGTATTACTGACTCAGTATCAGCTTAGTTTCTCAGTTCTAAATTATGATAATATGATACTTAGTTTCTTATGTTGAAGATTATGGATGAGTCCTGTTTTCTTTTGATGAAGAGTATTTGTTGCTGAGATGAATGTCTTATAATTCGAAGATAAGGACAGTTCATGCAGAGATTGTTGCTGATGACTTGCTGATGAACGTATTCAGGTTGCACAAGTTAAGGAGGAGTACTGGTTCAGGGGGAGCAACAGGTTGAATACTAATGATTGCATTGTTGGCAATATGACTGCTTATTCTCTGGTTTTTGTGATACTCATGCACAAATGATGATGACTTGGTACATGGTTTATTATGATGAGATTTTGAGCCCTGGTTGCTGATAAGTATCTTTTGTGCTCACACATGGATGAGTTGGATGTCGCTTGATTCAGAAATAAGAATATATCATGCAGAGTTTGTTACTATGGTTGAGATCTTTTACCTACATATGTTACTTCATGTTAAATTTTGAAGATCTTGATGATATTGGACCACATGGATGATTTCTTGACACATATTTGAAGATGTTGTTCTGGTATGATAATCTCTCTTGGAAAGATTGTATTGATGCTGCAAAGAATCTGAAGGCTTGGTTACTAATGTGCTTATGCTACAACCGTTGGATGACGCTTGAAGACACAACTACACTGTTCTACCTATTTGCAGTCCAGGGAAGCATTCAAATATCCCAGAAAGAAGTTGAACACTGTCTTTTTCTCACAAGAGGATCAGATCTGGAAGATGGTATTGGATACGCGGGTTTCCTGAAACACAGTCGCGTATATACGCGAGTTCATGCACAGAAAACCGCGTATGTCTGATTGCTGACATTTTTTTTTGTCAGCTCTCTTCAGCACAGCTGTAGTGTTGTTTGGTATCTCTGGTGGTGTTCCAGTTCTCATAATTCTATTTCTAATGTTTTGATAAAGATGCCTTGATGATTTGTTGGTGAAAGTGTTCAGGATGCACAAACTAAGGGGGAGCCTTAGTCATATGAAAAGGATGCTTGGATGCATAGATTCAGGGGGAGCATTAGCTTTGCTAAGTATAATGCATTGTTGGCATTATGATGGTTCTGAAATATGTTCTCCTTCTTAAGGACTTTCTAGTGTTGGTCATGTAAAGTTATATTTGGAGTTTGATGAAAAGGACTTGTTGAGACCCTTGATGTAAAATTGTAATATTCAGTCATGTAAGGACTTGTCAAATTTGTAAACCCACTTGGTTGGGTAGCTGAGTCAAATTTTTGTAAACCCACTTGGTTGGGTGGTTGAGTTGAGATGTGTAAACCTACTTGGTTGGGTATTTGGGTCTCATATGTAAATCCACTTGGTTGGATCTTTGATGTAAGCATGAGTCTTTTGTGATAGGAAGTTCATAGAGTCATGTACTTCATTACAAAATATGTTTGACGATTCAGCATGAACTCAGGGGGAGCTTGGTCACTTCAGTATATATCAGATCTGCAGAACGCTTCTTCCACATGAGGAGAAAAGGGGGAGAGTATGTTGGTTTTTGATCCGCCCTTTGCCCTTGATGTCAAAGGGGGAGAGTGACATGGTGTTTGAATGAAGATAATGGTGTCAAAAATGGGGAGAGTGACATAGTATCATTGTATTCTTAATGTACCTATCTGTTGTGGTAACCAAACACCATCGTGGTTGCCATCAAGTCCAAAGGGGGAGATTGTTGGCAAATATGATGCAGAGTGTTGTCCTTGATGGAAACCCACTGAATGAAGATGAAGACATGATGCAGAGTGTTGTCCTTGTTGGCATGTGTTGTCCTTGATGGAAAACCACCTGATGAAGTTTGTCTTGACCTGATGGACTTGGTAAATGATGTAAATCTGATGTGATATGATGATTGTTGACAATATGATGTAGAGAGTTGTTCTTGAATGGCAACCCACCTGATGAAGATGATGGCAACTTACTTGATGAAGTTGTGCTTGATAGAATATGTCTTGATGAACCTGTTTAAAGATGAAAATCTGATGTATCTACCGAGAGTACAGAAGGTAATGAAGAAAGGAATTCAATATGTGCTAGATCTATGATGAAAAGAGTATGTCTCAAGGCATACGCGGATTTGCCTAGGAGAAGTCGCGTATGCACGCGGGAAACAACGTGCCAAGTCGCGTATGGGCAAAAGCGCTCATAAAGTGCAAAACCAGGGGTAACCACCATGGTATTGACCCACTGTATTGGGTAATGATTCGTCTAAATGACCCCGTCCAGGAATACCATCGGAAGTAATGTGGTTTTGGCTCATGGTATTGAAAAAGGGTAAACCTATATAAGGAGAAGAAATTAATTGTGCAAATCATGAGTGTGGGTGCAAGATGTCTGAGCTTGAATGAATACTTCTCTCTGAAGTAGATCTGAATGGAAAGGGTTTCAGTTGAATGATAGATATGAATGTATGATGCACCAATGATGAAGAAGGGGATCTAGATCTGAAATGTACTTGTATTTGCTAGATCTGTTTATGGAGTGATTAGATCTGTGATGAGGCGAACATATGTCTGAAGTAAAGGGTTGAATCTGAAATGAATATCTGATCTGAAGAAGTATGCAGCTCTGTAATGTTTGAAGATCCATACGCTAGTTCGTCGCAGAGGAAGCGCGTATATACGTGGCTTCGGTGAAGAGAAAGCGCGTATGCACAATGAAATTGGATCTGTAATATGTACAGAAGTATACGCTGGTTTATGTGAACGGAAGCGTGTATATACACGACATCAGTGAAAGGAAAGCGCGTATGCAAACTAGGGTTTGCTGAAGTCTGTGGTAAGAAATGTCTGATCTGTTCTGTTGGTTTACTGATATCTGTCAGTGAGTTATATGTATCTGTTTCATGGTTGATTGTGCTTAAATGTATGGAGTGGGTCCAGTCTGAAAATATGATGAAACGTGGCCTGCAAGTTGTGTTCTATTGAAGTTGTTGGATCCAGTGTGAAAATTGATGAAACGTGGTCCCAGGTGTGGTCTGGGGGTTGTAGCCTTCGGTCGGGGGGTCGTAGCTCCTTCCGGGTGAGGGCATTTGGTAACGAGAGCAGGGGGTCGTAACTCCCTTCCAGGTGAGGCTGGTAAACGAGAGCAGGGGGTCGTAGCTCCCTTCCAGGAGAGGCTGGTAAACGAGTCAGGGGGTTGGAGCTCCCTTCCAGGAGAGGCTGGTAAACGAGCGCAGGTGGGTGCCTGCGTGCTGGTAGGAGTCTGCACCAGTACATATGTTGTAAGATGTTTTCTCTATAATAAAATATTGAAGGCTGAGCAACTGCAGCGGTGGTTTTCTCCCGACTTGGGTTTCCACCTAAAAATCTTGGTGTTCATGTGTGATGCTTTGTGTGATGGTTTATTATGTTCTTACTGCATATGTTTACTGTTTATAGAACATCTAATCAATGAATGATGGAATGATATAAGTGAAGAACTAATGGCATAATTAGATCTCTGTGTATACGCGAGTTTTATGAAGGATATCCGCGTGTATACGCTAGTTGACTTCAGCAAAGTAGCGTATGGGTTTTAGAGAATGAAAAAGTAAAAAAAAATTAGTTTCCTAAATATCCATTCACCCCCTCTCCAATATTTTTCCCAACGAGGAGAAGTTAGACTTCCCTATCAGAAGTTGCGGCTTGATAGGCTGTCGGTTATGGGCGGCGGTTGGAGCCTCTGGCAGGTTGGTGCTGCGAGAAAATTGAAAGGAGTTGGTGCTTCCTTGCAAGTTGGCTTCCCCGGAAATTGAGAGTAGGGCCTCTTGTAGGTTGGTGCTTGCGGAAAAACGGTGGTGAGAGGGAGTTGGAGCTTGCCTTTGCATCACAACAATAATAGATGTGGTTTTCTCCCTTTATGGGTTTCCACTTATATATGGTATCTCTTGTGCATGATGTTTATGTGTTGATCTGATTTATATCATCTGCTTAATACCTGCTTCTCTCATATTAAGTCTGTTGTTATATTATATTAATACTTGCTGCTCACATTCTAAGATTACTCACATATTAAGCTAGACATGAAACAAAGGTGTAAATAAGGTTTGTTAAAAAGACAAAAAGATTATGAATGTGTTAAACTGATTCACCCCCCCCTCCCCCCTCTCAGTTTAACTAAGAGTTCAACATGTTGTACTCAAGTTCTTTGGATAAAATAAATTTTGCAAGATCTTCAAGTACAATTCAGTGAGCCTATTCCCATATTTTGTGATAACACTAGTGCCATCAACATCTCCAAGAATCATGTCATGCATTAAAAAACATAACACATTCCGATCAAATATCATTTTGTTAGAGAACAAGTCGCTGAAAAGAATATCAAACTTGAATATGTTGGTACAAAAGAAAAAATCATTGATATCTTCACTAAACCTTTACCTCGTGAAGCATTTGAATATCTTCGCTAGAACCTTGGGATTCTCCCAAGTTCTGTTAATTTTGGACAACTAGGTCCAAACTCCATGTTGTGATGCTCAGATGAAGATGCCAATATTTTTATTGGATTCCTCTTTCGGAGAGGTGCAAGAACAATCTAAAGATCATCTTGATCCAATGAGAAAAATTTTGAATTTATTTAAAATATGTGTAGGTCAACCTGAAATGAAATGTAGGCTTGAAGCCCCAGCAATTGTGTCACACACCCTCATTGATGGATATAAATAGGTCAACCTTGGAGGTAAATTTCACTCATCCATCCTCACACATTCTCTCTCATCATCTAATTGGTTCGATCACTTGGAGGCTCTTTTTCATCCACACGTGGGAAAACGCAGCAAGAAGAAATTTATGTTTTCAACCTAGGGTTTCAGCGCAGAGTTGACCAACGTTGACTTTGGGCAACACATGGTCAAATTGACCCCAACTTTGGTCAAAATTTTGATTTCTGCAGTCTGTATTTTCTGGCACAGAAATCGAGGTTGATCGTTGAATTTTGACTGGGATGCGTTGACTTTTTGTTGTTGATGTTTGCATTGACCATTGATTGTGACAATGTTGACTTTTGTTGACGTTTGGTTGACTGATCTTGCTATCTGAGAGGGTTGTGTGACACTTCTGGTTGGCTGTCCGTATTGAGAATTTGTTGGTTGAAGCATCCTGTTGACCACCATAATGCACCAACACACATATATATTTTTGTCTTGTCTTCTGTCGATCTACTGGTATGTTCTATCTGCATTTTACTTTCTTGTTTATGTGATTTCTAGTTGATATTGGGGATAAAAATTAAAGTTGCATCAAGCATAGAACATCTACAAAAAATTACATGGTATCAAAGCTAAGGTGAAGACAAATCCCAAGTTTGTAGCAATCAACGAAGAAGAGCATGGGTACCTCAAACTACAATGGCTTTAAAGGTGATGACAAATTGACTGGGAAGGAAGACTTCCATGCCTGGAAGATGACATTGGATCTTATGTTGGAAGACCAACATGTCATGGACTATCTGTAGGGTAAAATCCAAGAGCCTCCATCCACTGCACCTTCTGCCACCAAGTCAAAGTATAAGAAGGGGGAAATAAAAGCAAAGTTGATGATCAGGGACTCAATTCATAAGAGTCGGGTTGCCTACATCTCTGAGCTGGGCACATCCAAGGAGATGTATGATAGATTGGTCAACATGTTCAAGGCCAACAATGCAAATCAAGTCTTATTCTTCAAGAACCAATTGAAGAATCTGAAGAAAGGGAGGGATGAATCCGTCTAATCATATTTTCTGACGCTGATCGAGATCAGGAATGATCTGCTGGCTATTGGGGAGACAATAGTTGATCAAAAGATGGTTCTCACCACACTTGGAGGTCTCTCATCCGAATGGCATGTCTTCAACACTACCATTCTCAATAACAATGTCATACCTAACTTTAACGAAGTACTATCGAGATGTGTACAAGAAGAAACAAGGGTGAAGGAATATGAAAATGAAGGAAATGTTGCCTTCACTGCTCGTGCTAAGAAGAACTTTGGTGGTCTGAGGAACAAAGGAAGAGCAGGGGTCCAAGGGAAGAAAGGTAAATGTTACACTTGTCACAAGCCTGGTCACTATGCTAGAGAATGTCCTTACAGGAAGGATTATCCTGATGATGATGACAATGAAAAAAACCAGAGGAATGGCAATCAAAGGAACAACAGGTTCAAAGGAAAGAGGAAGGCTCCCTCTGGTGGAAATGGGCAACCTTACAAAAGGTCAATAAATTCCAGGTATGAGGAACCAAATGTTGTTGATGACAAAAGAAATGAATTCATTCTTGTATCTACCCTCTCTGCTGCATCTCCACCTGACACTATGGATGTATGGTTGATAGATAGTGGTGCCTCAAGGAACATCTCTGGGTTCAAGGAAGCACTTTTTGATATGGTTGGGAAGGATGCTAATCTGAAAATTATCCTTGGAGATAATGCCACATATCTAGTGAAAGGGACAGGGACTATGACCCTCCACTTGTCTCAAGGTAAAGTCCTCTGCTTGCATGATGTACTCTATGTACTTGATTTGAAGAAGAACCTTGTGTCTATTTCGGCCATGGAAGAAAAGGGTTTCAATGTGGAATTCATTGATGGGAAGGTGCACATCTGGAAGAAAAATTTCAAGGAAGCTATCATGATTGGGTTTAGAATTGATACACTCTACTAGGTTGGAGGAAGTCCACTGGGAGCGATGACATGTGATAATATCTGACAGACTGAACTATGGCACCAAAGGTTTGGACACCTTCATTACAAAGCCCTTCCCGAAGCAAGGAAGGTGGTGACGGGGATGCCCAAGTTCACAAATAATCATGAAGGTGTATGTCAGGGTTGTGCCGAAAGAAAGAAAACAAGGGGACCTTTCCCCTCAAGTGTCACAAAGACATTTAATGTCTTGCAATTGGTACATTTTGATTTATCTGGTATGCTGCCCGTGACATCCTTGGGAGGATGTTCTTATTATATGACGTTCATAGATGACTTCTCTCGCAAAACCTGGATATAGTTCTTGAAGAAGAAGGATGAAGCTTTCATGCGATTCTGTACCTTCAAAGCCTTGGTGGAAAATTCAACAGGGAAGAAGTTCAAGATATTGAGGACCGATAATGGCACTGAATATGAGACGAACTAGTTCAAGAACTTTTGCAAAGAAGCTGGAATCAAGAGGGAGACCAAAATTGTCTACACTCCTGAGCATAATGGCGTTGCTGAAAGAAAGAACAGGACCATTCTGGAAGTTGTCTGTGCCATGTTATGTGACCAAGGTCTTCCGAAGTTTTTGTGGGGAGAAGCTACGAACACTGCTGTGTACATACATAACCGATGCCCATATTCCGCTATGGACTCCAAAACTCCCGAAGAGGTTTTTTCTGGTGAGAAACCTGACGTCTCACATTTTAGAGTTTTTGGATGTCCTGTTTATTTTCATGTATCGAAGGAGAAGAGGAGCAAGCTGAATGCTCTTAGAAAGAAGGGAATGTTTGTGGGCTACAACGAAACTTCGAAGGCCTATAGAGTGTATGTGCCTAGTCAAAGGGAAGTTGAGATATGCCACAATTTTACCTTTGACGAAGATGCTTCCCTGAGGAAAGTAATCAATCTTTCGAGATCTGAGGAAGATCATGAAACAAGGCTTGGTAATCAAGAAGAACCGAAGGATGAGACGATGCCCGATGTTGAAGGACCGATGGACCCTATTGATCCACTTCCTTCAATAAGGAAGAGACCATCATGGCTCAGGGACACTCTTGAGGATGCCAAGGGACATATGGCCCCAATGGGGACATTTCGTGAAAGCAAGAAGCCGAATAGATACCAAGGGTATCTAGCAACCATGAGTACTATCGTACAATCTGAGCCTGGATCTTTTGAGGAAGTCATAAAGCATCAAGTCTGTAAGGATGCTATGCACAAAGAATATGAGTCCATAATGAAGAATTATGTCTGGGATGTGGTTCCAAGACTGGAGGATAAAGCAATTGTCGCCTCGAAATGGCTCTATAAGATCAAGTATGGATCTGATGGAAGTGCTGAAAAATTCAAGGCAATATTCGTTGCCTGTGGCTTCTCTCAAAAGGAAGGTGTAGACTATGATGACATATTTGCACCTATGGCCCGATATACCACCATCCGATCTATCATAGCCCTTGCTGCTACGCAAGGATTGAATCTTCATCAGATGGATGTGAAAACCGCATTTCTACATGGTGTGATAAAGGAAGAGGTGTATGTGGAGCAACCTCTGGGGTTGGAAGTACAGGATCGGGACACCCATGTCTGCAGGTTGAAGAAAGCCCTCTATGGGTTGAAGCAATCACCCAGAGCTTGGTACGAGAGGATAGATAGCTACCTGATGAAGCTGGGATTCACTCGTAGTAATGCTAATCCAAACCTTTACTTCAAGGTTGATAGAGAAAAGCCTCCCATTCTGGTGTTGTATGTGGACGACCTCTTCCTGATAGGTGTTGACCCTCTCATTCATCATTGTAAGAGGGAGCTTGCTGCCGAGTTCAAGATGAAGGACCTAGGACTAATGCATTACTTCCTAGGCCTGGAGGTCTGGCAAAGACTTGGCGAGATTTTCCTTTCTCAAGGAAAATATATTGTGAAGCTTCTAGAAAGATTTGGAATGGTGGACTATAAGTCCGTGTCGACACCGATGGAGCTCAACTTTAAGAAGTTGAGTGGCAGCGCTCCTACACCTGTGCTGGAAAATCCTACTGAGTATCGTCAACTCGTAGGGGCCCTGATGTTCTTAGTGAACACCCGTCTGAATGTATGTTTTGCAGTGAACACTTTGAGTCAACATATGGTTGAACCTCATCACTTTCACTGGATTGGTGCCAAGAATCTCTTGAGATATCTTCGGGGCACGATAAACCATGGGCTGAGATACACTGTCAGGAACGTGACACTCCATGGATATATTGATGCCGATTGGGCTGGAAGTGTGGTGGATCGTAAGAGCACATCGAGATGCTGCTTCACACTTGGGTCTTCTTCGATATCATGGATGAGCAGGAAGCAGAAGTCAGTGGCTTTGAGCACCGCAGAGGCCAAATACATTGCAGTGAGTATGGCCTGTTGTGAAGCAGTTTGGTTGTGAAAGATCTTCAGTGAGTTGTTCGTGCATGTGCTAGATACCACCGTGATACTCTGTGATAACCAGAGTGGGATTCGGTTGTCTGAGAATCCCATGTTCCACGATCAATCAAAGCATATTGATATCAAGTACCACTTTATCCGGGATATGGTACAACGAGGCAACATAAGGCTCGATCATATAGGAACTGATGAGCAGGTTGCGGATATTCTCACAAAGCCCTTGGCGAAGAAGTTCCTAACCTTCCATGAGAGTCTTGGTATCGTGGAACGACCCTATGTTGAGGGTCATGTTCGACAATGAGCTCTTGGGGCTATGGGGGGCTTTAGGGATAGCTTCTCAGAGCTATAAGAACACACGGGCCTAGGCTTGCCGAACCTTGTGGTGCTTCTGCCCCATCATTATGATGATTGAGTTGGTTCACCTCTCATTATCTGTGCCCCGTATGAATCCTACCCATTTGAGTCCCGAACTCAAAGGAAGTACCTCTCATTTGGCCAGTGAGGTGGGAAAAGCTAGAGCCTAGTAGCAAAGATTGATGGACGCATTAGAGATTGACGTACTCTCTATGTCTAGGATGTCACGTGTCCAACCACATGATCTAGGATCAAGTTTAGTGAGGTTTCAGACCTCCTACTGACTTCAGGTAAGATAAAACAACTTCGGGTTGGTATGAGACTCTTTTTGAGTCCTATAAAGGTTTCAAACCTCTGGGCTAAATCTGTCAGCCGGGAATGATGTCTTTGTGACTGACCTACTTTTGTTACGACAGTATGACGCATGATGTTTGGATGGCACAGGTGGATGGAGTTCTCCCTAGTTGAGAGGGAGTGTTAATCTTGGACAACTAGGTCCAAACTCCATGTTGTGATGCTCAGATGAAGATGCCAATATTTTTATTGGATTCCTCTTTTGGAGAGGTGCAAGATCGATCTAAAGATCATCTTGATCCGATGAGAAGAACATTTATTTTGAATTTATTCAAAATATGTGCAAGTCGGCTTGAAATGAAATATAGGCTTGAAGCCCTAGCAGTTGTGTCACACACCCTCATTGATGGATATAAATAGGTCAATGTTGGAGGTCAATTTCACTCATCCATCCTCACACATTCTCTCTCATTATCTGATTGGATCTGTTGTGGTTCTTGTGTTTTGGCAGATTTGGCAATACCAAAAGACAAGACAACATCAAACCACTTTTAGATCTCAGGATCTAGCCCTCCTGGATCCAGAGAGGGATCTCTCTCTATATATGTAAAGAATGATATATCTCCAAGGCTCAAATTGAGGTATTAGGCTAGCTATGAAGCACAGGGGTTTTTGATTTGTTTGTTTGGTTGGAGATCATTAACTAAAAAGGTTATGGAAATGGAAAAGGAACAGAGTAGCAGGATGTTTCACCATGGGAAAATAGGTCAAGAGAGGTGCCAATCCATTGGGCTATAGAATCATGAAAGGGGATTACTTGCATAACAACTATCCAAGGGTTTCCATAGGGCATGTCATCTATACTAAAGGATCTTTTTAGATAGATGGTGAGATGGAACATTAAGAATGGGTGAAGGAGAGAAACCATAGTGTAGCTAGAGATCAGGTAAGGACTTTGAACCTATCCTGCTTTGACACACTTCAAAGGAAACTCTTAGTAAAGACACAAAGGGCAGCTTAAGATCAGGTCAGATGTCATTTAAATCCAGACCTACTTTCGGCATACTCTAAAGGAAAACAATCCAGCAGTCCTCATAACCACTTTCAGACAATAGAAAACATTTAAGATTAAACACAGAGCAAGGCCTAAGATCAGAGAAAGACTTTTAACTTTCAATGCTTTTGACACTAACTCAAAGGGATCTTAGAAAGGCCAACTGTTGAAAAAGGACCCTAGTTGACAGGGCTAACTCTAAATCCCCGGTATCCCAATTCTTCCAGATGAAACCAATCAAGAACATCTAAGGAAACAACTCCAAATTCATACATCAGTAAGCGTGGACCAACCAACTTCTATACTGGTTAAATTATGATGAATTTGTTCTTAGATACACGAATAGCTGAAAACATAAAAGATAAGAAGAGCAGGAAGCATTAGGGTACTTGCAACAGTATATCCTAAGCCAGATTACTGATTCTTATCAAAGAAATTATGGATAGTATGATAAAACATGTAAGGAGACAATTGCAGTAAGAGAAACATCACCAGTAATATGGACCAGGATCCTGTGAATCTGCTTGATTAATTGATGTGCTAAACCAGTCACATACTTTGAGCTTAGTGGCCTTTACAACCCAGACTTCTCCTCCCAGCCTACTAAATTACAAACTACTAAACTACTTCCCCTCAATAACAATTCTATAACTAATTGAATCCCAACCACCCAACAACCTTTACAATGAAATTCACAAGGGTTCTTATAGGAGAAGGAGTGATAGTAGTAGTAGATATGAGCTTTAAATGATTCATTAAGATAGAGTGGAGAAAGTATCAACTGCCCACTTTGCATAATGGTTCTGGATTGAATGTATGTACTCTTTAGGCTGTTTCGGAAGTCTTTGTCAGGTTGACAATATCTTCAGGTATGTCCTTTGCAGTACTCTCTGACTGTAAGTACTCTATTTTATCTTTTGTGATAAGTAAGGTGACTGAAGGTTTTCAAGGTCTTCCATGCTTCCATAACTGCTATCCTGACAGTTTGGAAACTTCTGTCAGTGTATCAACCTTTGAGGGCTCGAGGAGGCATGGTGAATGTTGTAGGAACATGTTCTTCTTGGGAAAAGGCATTCTGCTGATATGAAAACACTGATATAGGCTTGATTTGTGCTTTATCCTTTTAATCATCGGATTATGAGCATTAAGTCTTCAATCATAGGCTCTGATCCCTTTAATCCTTCTTCTGATATTCTTTTCCGCTTCTGTGATGGTCTTTCTGCACTTTGAATCACAGTAATTGTGACTGTGGAGAAAGAAGGATTTGATCACTCTGTAAACCCTGCAAAAACACGATAAACACATTATAAAATCCAAAGGGAGTGAGGATGGCTGCTTCAGAGGCTCGTGGAGAGTGAAAGGGCGTTGAGGGAAAATGGTGGACGCAGTGGAAAAAGGCAGAAAAACCATGGCGGAAGGTGTAAAACAAGTTTGATGAAGGTCTGGTGTGAGGAGGATTCTGGACTGTTGGATTAGATTAGACAGTGGCGATCAACGGTCAGGATTCACCGGTGAAGCTGTTTAGACTGCATTAGGCGGAAGAAGTAACCTTTAGTGTTAAAACACAAAGTTTAATGTTTGGCCAAATACAAAGGAAAAGGCTAAAATGAAGGAGATCGGGCGCATTTGGTGGTGGGACCAAGAGGGTGGAGGAAAAGTGAACGTGGACTGTCGGATCATAAAAGAGATCGACGATGGAGATCTTTCGATGAATTCCTTTGGAAGGTCCGATGAGCAACGGATGGATGAAGACGCGATGTAATGCGGGCCGTTAGATTAGATCAAATGAACGACTAAGATCAAACGAGAAAAACACTACGGAGGAGAGTGGTAAGCGGAAAATCGGCAGTGGTTATCGCGCAACTCTGAAGTGGTTTTGAAAATTTCCCAAAAAAAATGCGATATGCCTTGCCGCCTGACACGTGTTGAAACAAAACCACTTTTATCGTGTAATTTCAAAACTTTAACCTTCGGACGCCAAAATAACGCGATATGCACCTCATCCATTGGATTACGGGCGTGGAGATCTGACGGTGGAGATGAAAGCAAGATAAAGGTGAGATGCAGGGGCGAAAGTGGCCAGTGGGGTCGATGGCGGGTTAATTGTGGATCGTTGGATCTGCGGATCGGATGGTGGAGATTTAAAAGAAAGAGCGAAGGACGAAGGGGTAGGTGAATGAGTGGGAAGAAGGAGAGCCGTCAGATCATGAAGGAATGGACGGCGGAGATTAAATCTGCGATCGGCAGAACAGTGGAACGGAGAAAGGAGAAGGCGGAGCGCGATGAAATCTGGGCCGTCAGATCTGGCGGAATGGACGGTCAGGATTTAATCGCATCGGAGAAAGGCAGTGGGTCAAAACTCCGAAGTCTTTTGGTTTTACGATTTGCGATTTAGCGTGGACCATTGGATCGGCGAGGAGATCAACGGTCGAGATTTGATTGGAGGGGAAAAGACGGAGGGCAAATGAGCGGAGTGCGATTGAATCTGGGCCGTTGGTTCTTGTGGATTCAACGGTCCAGATTAAATCGGTGGATCGCAAATCAGAGGGGACAAGGGGTGTCACTTAAGACTTTTGCAATTAGCGATCACACGAGGGCCGTCAGATTATGAAAGAGATCAACGGTGGATACACAATCGGAGGGGTAATGAAGAGAGGTGACGGGCGTGATGCGATCAAGCGCTGGCCGTCGGATCGGGGAAGATCGACGGTCAAGATTAAATCAGAGGATCGCATAGGCAGAGGGCAACATGGTGGGTGGGCGCAATGCGATCAAGCACTGGCCGTCGGATTGGAGGAGATCGACGATCAGGATTGTAGCGGAGGTCAACAGAGAAAAAGCTCATCACATCGGAAAAATAGAAGAGACAAAGGAAAAGGTGGAAACGACAAGCTCCGATTGCGATTTACGATTGGGGGTAGCGCCTGGTCCTGGGCGCGGGTTATATGCGGAGAAAGGGGCAGGGGGCTAAGCTGAAAGGAGCTTAAGGCCTCAATGAAAAAGGGTGTTTTTTAGGCCAAAATTAGTGTTTTTAAGGCCAAAAGGGGGGTTCCGGTAGAGGAAAAAGCTAATTTTTAAACCAAATAAAGGGAGCTATAAGGTTTGAAGAGGGATTTTGATGATTTTGGAGGACTAATGAAGGGATTTTGGAGGAATTTTTTAAGGGGAAAAGGGATGAAAAATGGGGATTTTGAGGGGGTAAAATGGAGCAGATGGAGGCCTCTTTGACAACAGTTTCTTCACAAAACAACAGGGCTTTTTCAATGGAAACAACAGTGAATATTCTTTAAAGGATAGACAACACATGGAGGCTTCAAGAATGAATGGTTTACAAAGGAAATGTATCTCTTGAAGGCTCGGAAACATTTTTAGCCACTTGTTTGCTATGTCAAAAATTTATATGTGGCTAACAGGATCGATCACTTAGAGGCTCTTCTTCATCCACACGTGGGAAAACACAGTAAGAAGAAATTTATGTTTTCGACCTAGGGTTTCAACATAGAGTTGACCAGTGTTGACTTTGGTCAACGCATGGTCAAACTGACCCCAACTTTGGTCAAAATTTTGATTTCTATAGTCCACATTTTCTGGCACAGAAATTGAGGTTGACCAATGACTTTTGACTAGGCTTCGTTGACTTTTTGCTGCTACTGTTTGCGTTGACCGTTGACTGTGACAACATTGACTTTCATTGACTTTTGGTTGACTGATCTCGCTGTCTGAGAGGGTTGTGTGACACTTCTAGTTGGCTGACCATATTGAGACTTTGTTGGTTGAAGCATCCTGTTGACCGCTGTAACGCACCAACACACATATATATTTTTGCCTTGTCTTCTGTCGATCTACTGGTATGTTCTATCTGCATTTTACTTTCTTGTTTATGCGATTGTTGGTTGATATTGGGGATAAAAAGTAAATTTGCATCAAGCATAGAACATCTACAAAAAATTACAAGCTCTCATTAGATTTTCCTTATTCATAATACAAAGGGGGAGTGGAAGTGTGTATAGGTCCGCAGGATGATTGTGTGTCGGGGGGAGTTACCCTTTTCCATTGATGTCAAAGGGGGAGAGAATATTGTAGGAAGAGGTGTCATGATCACGGGGGGAGTATCTGTGTTTCCATCAATCCCAAAGGGGGAGATTGTTGATCAGTGGTTGTCAATGATGTCAAGCGAAGCAGCACCAGGGGCTAACCCGATATTTCATGGGAGTTTTTACCTACCAAATTACTATATTCCGAGTCAAGGATATTTTTTATGGTTTCTAATTTTTGAGATGTTTCCGTTGATATATGGCACGCTACGTATTTCTTCATGGTTTGAGAGATATTCATGTTTGAAGTTAGTAACCACAGTTAGTGGGCTAAAACCCCATGGGGTTGTGGCATGACACTAATAATTGGTTGAACAATCAATAATTAATAATTTTTAAGCTCCTACAATCCCTCCCACATTCACTTGTTGAAGTCCCTCTCAACCTAATAATTTATATAAATTTTAATCCTCATATCCTCCTCATGTATGGATTTCGCTACTTGAAACCGGTCATCATGGAATTTTCTCCATAAATTTTTTTCTACGAAGGTTTAGAAGCTGGAATTTTTATGAGGCGAAGCCGAAATCCTGAGGAAGCACATGTAAAAAATTCAAATCATGGTGCACAATATTTTCGAAGATATGATCTGTGGAAGTTAGGGTTTTTGCAGGCTCCTAAACTTCATCTCAAAGAGGTGACCTTGGGAAAATCATCATAAATCTCTCTCTGAGTATCAAATTGGAATTCTATAGGATGTGGCAGATAGTGCACGAACTATAGTTTTCTGTGTATCAATTCCAGAGCCGAATGAGGAAACAATGACACGAGGCACGCCGTACAAGTTTTCTCTACTGAACTAGTCCATAATTAGGTCATTGTGAGATATTGGGCATAAATTTGTCTCGAAGAATCCAAATTGGGTCAGACCTATGGAATTGAAAATAAGACTCAGAGGACTACTACAGGACCGAAAATCACATATTGGGGATCTAAAATAACATAGATAAACCAGATTCAATATCGAGCTCCTAGAAGGTGATAAAAAGCTAGATCATGTGTTGTCCAGGGCTGCAAAGGACTAGACTTTCTAGGGCAGCAAAGCAAAGCAAGGTGCAACAGAGGTAAGCTCCAGGTAAGTATATTATGTATATGCATGTTCATCTCTTAATTGCATTACGTTCTCTGTATTCTAATTTTTTTTTTTTAAGCACTGACATATGCTCTGCAGGATGAGGTAAGTTTTTCTATTATCATGTCATGGGTATTTCCTTGAAGACTTTTTGCAGGTATTATATATTCATCAAGATAAGACTTAATGCATGATGTAATGTTCTGAAGAGTGAGAAAGGATAACATGACAAGAGAAAAAACCAAGATGCAGAACAACAACAATAATTTCACCACATGAAGTCTTCACGTGGGCAGCACTGCATACAGTCATTGTAAATGTATCATTGTACCGAGTAATTGTAAAAGCATCATTGTAAAATTTGTACAAGTGTCTATCTGCCAAGAATTGAAGAGGCAGTGTCAGGAGGTATAGGATCATCATTAGGTATTTGTGTCATAGTTGGGGCTATGGTCTAGTGTGTCTTCTTCTTCTACATCATTCTATATCATTGTAAAGTGGACCATTTTCCCTAGTACGAGAGTCCATCCTTCTTTTATTCTTCTATAGGGTGCTAGGGTGGTGCTAGGTTGAGTTGTAGCTCATTGGGTGTTGGGGAATCCGTTCAGTTTACTACTAAAGAATATCGGGCATTGCAACATCCATCTAGCGGGAGCTGGAGAAGAATGCTTTTCTAGAAATTTGGAGCTTTATTTTAAATTGGAGTTGAATATTGAAGAATTATTAGAAAAGCATTCAGGTGGATTTTGTCCTGGAGGGGGTTTCCACCTTAAAAACTGTGTGCATTTGTGTTCCTTTTGTTTACTGCTATCATTGTACAAACACCGATAATAATTGAAGATTAACTAATGCTCTGAAAGATTAATAATAATACTAATTGAAAGGAATACTGATTTACCCCCCCCCCTCCCTCTCAATATTTCCAACGGGGCACTCATTCAAAATTTGCAGCAAGATCCTAGTACATCTAATACATTTAGTTGTAAAAATGATTCCTTATGGTACAAAGATCACTTATATCTTTGTAAGAATTCCCAACCAAAACAAAATATTCTTTGGGAATTGCACACCTCTCCTGTAGGACACTCAAGATTTTTAAAAACTTACCATAGGGTGAAGAAATATTTTTTTGGGAATGGCCTTCAATCTGATATTCAAAAGTTAGTGGCAGAATGTTTGGTTTGACAGAAAAATAAATTTGAGACAATTAAGACCCTGAGACTACTACAACCTTTACCCAGTCCAAGTCAACGTTGGGAGGAGGTTTCAATGGATTTATCACAGGCTTACCTAAGTCCGAAGGAAAGAGTGTCATCATGGTGGTAGTTGATAGACTTACCAAGTATGCACACTTTTGTGCATTATCTCATCCATTGAAAGAAAGTACAGTTGCTAGTTCATTTATGGAAACAATTCAAAAGCTACATGGAAACCCGAGGATTATTGTAAGCGACAGAGATCCCATTTTCACTGGAAATTTTTGGACGAAATTATTTTCTTGTTTGGGTACTCAACTAGCCCATAGCTCATCTTATCATCCTCAATCCGATGGGCAAACTGAGATAGTGATTTTTTTTTTGAAGGATATCTTTGTCGTTTTGTATCTGATAAACAAACAAAATGGGTCAAGTTGTTACCTCTGGCTGAATGGTGGTATAGCACTTCCTTCCATACTGCAGCAAAAATGACCTCATTTATGGAACTTTATGGATATCATCTACCATCAATCACATCATCTTTAAGAGAAAATTCTAAGGTTCAAGCAGTGGAAGATCACATCGAGCATCAACAACAAGTTCTCCAACTCTTAAAGGATAACCTAAATTTGGCACAAAATCAAATGAAACAACAGGTATATCAACATCGCAACGAGAGAAGTTTTGATGTAGGACACTGGGTATTTTTACGGCTACAACTATACAAACAAATGTCCCTCAAGCAAGCTAAGAAGGATAATAAATTATCGCCAAAGTACTATGGTCCTTACAAGGTGTTGCAAAATATTAGTACTATGGCATACAAATTGGAGCTTCCTTTTTCTTCTTGAGTGCACCAAGTTTTCCATGTTTCATGCTTGAAGAAGGTTATAGGTGACAAACTTCTAGTTCAAACAATATTGTTAGAACTTGATGAGGAAGGAAAAATCATATTGGAACCTGAAGCAGTCACGGAAACAAGAACTCGACAGCTACGAAATCGATCAATTTCAGAGTATCTCATCAAGTGGAAGAACTTACCCACTGAAGATTCCACATGGGAGGATGAGAATTTTATACAGAAGCGTCCAGAGCTACTCAAGCATTGAGAACAACACTTTTTTGAAGGAGAGGGGCATGTTAGGTCCCTATATTACTAGTGTAGTCCCTTATTGCTATTAGTGTAGCCCCATTATTGTTATTTTTGTACCCCTTAGTCCCCATATTGTTATTATTGTGCCCCATAAAACCCCATTATTGTTATTGTTGTGCCCTTGCTTTATTATTGTTAGGTCGACTAGGATTATATTGAAACCCCATGGACTCCTATATATAGAAAGGAGGTTTTGTCATTTGAATCATACAATAATTGTTCATTTATGTAATGTAAAGGAGGTTTCCCCCTCAAAGTGGTTGATTTCTAAGGCGTTGATCTCTTTTTTCTTTTATTTTTGGAGTTGGTTTCATAACAATAACATAGAAAACAATAACCATAAAAGAAACTATGGTACTTGGATGCTTTCCTTTTGCTACTTGTTTTTATATAATCATCTTCCCGAATTTCCTTTGTTGGCTACCTTGTTGCATCTACCTCTTTCTTGAGATGGAAAATTATGTCATTTTTCTCCTCTAACTAGTTTTTTTGTTTCTCCTAGTTGTTTTTTAACTTCATCAAGCTTCTTTTCCAGGATTTCATTCTTTCTTTTTACCTCTAGCTCAAATTCCAGAAGCATCACAGATGTTGCATCTAAGTCCATATTTTCTTGATCATCTTCTAGTAGTTAACTGTTTCTGAATATGACCTTCTCTGAAACCACTTGTTGGAGCAAAGGTCACACTGAGAGGGGACTGGGGGAGGGGAGGTTGAATCAATTTGAGATAAATTTTATCATTTCACAACTTTTCATAATCATAAAACCCTGTATCAATGAACCATACACATTATATGATCAACTATGACAATGTATCATCATATCATAAACATATCACGAAGCCATCAACAAATCAAGAAGCTGTCACATCACAAAGACACGAGTTTTTAGGTGGAAATCCATACGAGAGAAAACCACCAATATTATTCTTCTTTATCTTCAATTCATTTACATAGATTTGCAGGCTACGATTTGTCTGAGGCAAAACCCCCCATATGTGCAAGTTTCCACTTGCAGTAGGCTACAACCTTATTGAGGCACCAACCTCGAAAGATGCAAGTAGTTTCTCACTGTAAGCTCCAACTTGATTGAGGCTCCAACCTAATTGAGGCCCTGACCTTAGTGGTGGGCCCCATATCCTTATTTAACTCCCTTGTGGACCTTTATTTCATTTCATTTTCAAACTAGATCCAATGCCATCATATATCATTGAATTTTCTATCAAAATTACTGTCACAAATTGCAATCACCACCTCTAAGCTTTGCCATTGGAAAACCTACAACCATTACATTTCAATACATAACCTTTAATCATAGCACTGACACACAACCTGAAACACTATACTGCCATACAACTTGCAACCATTGTACTCCATACAATTAGAAATCATTACATTACAACAAAATTTATTCCAATCATTGTTTCTAGTTATCATATTGTTGTCCATACTCTGCTTCATCCATTTCTTCAATCTAGTCATTTAAACCCCTTATTAGACCTTGTTTACATCATGTATCTAAAACACCTCAACATGCTCATAGACCTTCAAAAGGAACACAAGATATTCTAGCCATCAAATAAGAGTCAAAATAGCATTGTACCCCACTAGTTACATTCATCTGTAAGCCTTGATCATCATGCTTCTTTGAGAATTCAATTTGGACAAATAAATCTCCCAAAAATCCAAAATAACCATATGAAAAATTATATTAAAATAAATATGCTACAAGTTTCCCCTTTCTGGGTGTGTTCGACTATATATATATATATATATATATATAGAGAGAGAGAGAGAGAGAGAGAGATACACACACACACACGTGGACAAGGTCAAAGCCATCGTGGCTATACAAAAATTCCTCGGTGGAATTTTTCTATATGAACAGACCTCAATGCAATGTATATCTATGAAAATGAGATCAAAGCCATTATGACTATGCCAACCACCATTCATGTAAACAAACCTCAGATGAAACCATAATAAAAACAAAACCTTCATAATAATATTCCTCGGACTCAACTGCAAATTTCTTTGTATGCTCATTCGAATTCAATTGTGTGTTATGGAACAAAGGAGTGCCCATATATATAAGAAGTGGGTGGTCCCATAATTGGTCAAGACGACCACGAGTTATGTTAATTTTTTCTTGCAACTTGAGATACATGTATTTTTCAATTGATAGGGTTGACCATGTGATCCTTCTTGAAGTTTCCATATCACCTTGATCTTGAGTCGGACTTATCACATTTAATTTGGGCCATATATGACCATGTGACTGCCCCAAGTCACTTGGGGGTCACTCGTCCTCTACATGTTGATGTTAGCATGACATCATCATGCTACATGACAACTCGAGAGGGTGCCATGTGTCACCTCTTTTTCCAACTTTCTACCAATCCAAATGTGCCAAATCACCATGCCACGTGGCAGCCTCTAGTGGCACCACATCACTAGGATGATGGCATCTTGTTGATGTGTCATGTTGACTATGTAAGAGTCATCAATATGTCGACATCATCATTTAATAGAGTTGATTAGACTTCATGCATCTTATCCATCATCTATCCAGTGGTTGATTACATATTAGTATGGGAATTGACTATAAATTTCAGCCTTCTTCAAGAGAGTTTTAACATTAGTCACACCATATTCCAAATTTTTATTTTATTTTTGAAGTATTAATTTGCATGGCTTCTTTATTGGTCTCCTATGTGAGGTAAGCATGCATGCTTTCCCATTTTCAAATTTCATTTGGTTGTTACAAGTGGATATTCGAGTATCAACAACTTTGAATGCTGATAGACACCTCCCATGATATGTGATTTCATTTTCTCTTGATAAATAACTCATGATATATCATAATTCCATGCTTGATCAACCTTGTTTACAAAGGGGTTCAACAATCAAAACCTGAAGCATTGAGATACCAAATCAAATAGTGGACATAATGCCATGTCTTTGACTCGTGTGGAAGAAGGATCATATCCTTGTTCCAACAATTTACAATCAATTTTTCTACAAAATTATTTCTCAAAATTTATTGTATTTTTGTAAATTTGTAGTTAGTGTTAAATATAAAAACCCTAAAAAATTATATTTCAAAACTTCAAATTACATATTATAAGACATCCAAAAGATATTCAATAGTGGATTTTTTCACAAACTTGTGGCTTAAATTGCATTTATTGAATATTTTATTGGAAAAATCATCACAAAATTGCATTTTGGGGAAGCCCTAAAGTCCTAAGGTAGTACAACCCCTTATATTTTTCCATATATCACAATTTTAACATGTTTTCCAAGTTTTTTAAGGTTGATCACATATTCTGGAAATAATCTACAATAATTGGATGTGATTGGAGACAAACCCTTACCTTCGAATTTGTGAAATCCAAAATAAATTCTCTTGTATCCATTATAATTGATCTAAATAGTTTGTCCATTGATTATTCATTACTTTTAGATCATATATTGGTTGTCCAAAATTATTTCCAGGTATTATGACTTATTTGGGCCAAATCAATTTTTAGCCCTCACAATTGTGGACTATTTTTTGGGTATTTTATTTGCAAATTCAATATCTTTCTAACTACTTATCCGAATTTTGTTTTCATGTGCTCATTGGAAAGGAATTTTATAGTACTAACATTTTCAATCAAGTCTCTTGAGTTTCAAGTCCATTAAAAGAGATTTTTTGGCCTTTGAAATGGTTTTCTAGTTGTTGTCTTGGTGCAAGCTTTAGGATTACAAAAGTTACAAGTATGAAAAACAAGTTTATTTTCTTCTTACAACCATATTGGAAAGATATAACATCTATAATTCATCTTCTGTTGTGGTAAGGATTTTTTACATTCAATTTGTGGCACTTTCAAGCTTATTTCCTTGAAGATGGATCTTCATGAAGATTCGAAACATCGACAAGTATTCTCTGACACAGTGGAAAATCCGGATTCTTCTTCATCAATTGATAACCACAGAATCTTGAAAACCAGACTTAGTAAGTGTTTTCCTTCGTTGGTTTGCAATATAAATATGTTATTATATCACTAATCAAATAAGATTTTATTTTATTATACTATATCCCACTTCCTCCATCTAATTTCACTTATTCATTCGTCGACTTATTCTTTGGTTGAGTTATTGTTCGTAGGGTTACTGCTTGTGGTGTTTTGCAGTGTTAAATTTCTAGTACTAGCCAAATTTAGTTCCTCACGGTAATTTAATTTATACCCAAAAATTAATTTAATTACTCAAATAATTATTGAATCATCGAAAAATCAAATCATTGGTATTTTTAAATTTTAGAATTAAATACATGCAATCAAAATAAACAAGAGAAATCAATTACACATTGCAAAAAGTTCTCACACAACAATTTTCCATCATTTCATTATCTGGAAAATATTGGGTTTTAGACCCACAGAGATATAAGAAAATTACAAAAATATATTTATGTGGACGAGGTCAAAGCCATCATGGCTATAAAAACACGCCTCCGTGGAATCATTCTATGAAAATAGACCTCAATGCAATGTATATATACACTAGCAAGATCAAAGCCATCATGGCTAGCAACCAACCACCATTCATGTGAATAGACCTTAGACGAAACCATAACCAAAAGCAAAACCGTCCTAATGATATTCCTCAAAATGTCTGCAAATGTCTTCGTATGCTTGTTCGAATTCAATTATGTGTTATGGATCGAAGGTGTTCCCACATATATATGAAGCGAGTGGTCCCAAAATTAGTCAAGCCAACCACGGGCTATGTTAATTTTGGCTTGTAACTCGAGGTTCATGTATTTTTCAATGGACAGTGTCAACCATGTGACCCTTCTCAAAGTTTCCATATGACCTAGATCTTGAGCCGACCTTAGAACCTTTAATTTGGGCCCTATACGACCATGTGACCTAGGGGTCACTGGTCCTCTGCATATTGATGTTAGCATGACATCATCATGCCACATGACAACTCAAGAGGGTGCCGTGAGTAACCTCTTTTCAAACTTTCTACCAATCCAAATATGCTAAATCACTATGCCACGCAGTAGCCTCTGGTAGCACTACATCACCAGGATGACGCCATCTTACTGATGTGTCAGGCTAAATATGTGAGAGTGCCACGTGTCATTCATCAATATGTCCACATCATAATCTCATAGAGCTTATTAAAATTCATGCTGTTGGAAATACTAAGAGGGGGGTGAATCAATATTTCTTTTCAATTGTTAATTTTCCCAGTTAGATCACTTATATTTAGAACACTAAATGAACAATGATGGAATAAATACTTTTATTAATTTCTTCTTTACAATAAGTCAATTACAATAGTGATATAGCGCTCCAACCCTAGATGAAGTCTCCAAACTTCCAGGCTCCAATCTGTATTGTGCTAAGCACCGACTTAGATTTTCCAAGGCTCTAACATGTATTGTGCCAAGCACCGACTTGGATTTTGCAAGGCTCCAACCTTGTCAATTTGAGGCACCAACCTCTAGGGCTCCAACCCTATATCTGGTACAAGCTCAGACCTGGTTTCTTGAGGAATCTAATCCTCTAGAGCTACAACCCTATCTTCCAAGGCACCTACCTTGTCTCTACGAGGCTCCAACTTCTTGGTCTCCAACCCTCAAATTCATTATTATGTATATTTTATTAATTATTAGCTAGATATAGTTATCTTAGGTTTTATTAAGTGAAAGGGCATGATCAAAGATCATGCCTCTTCACCAAGGGACACCATGAGGCTATATTTAAAGCCTCGGTGATTCCCCATTGTAATCATCTTTCATCTTTTATAATAATAATATATACTTATAAATTTTACCAGAGTTTTTACACTCCATTGGTATCAGAGCCATCACTCTTCGAGATCTGTGTGATCACCCAGAATTAAGGAATTACAAGAAAATTCCAGAATTGCAGATTTTTTTAAAAACCAAGTGCTTGTGGGTAGCAACATTTGTTTTTTAAAAAAAGAAGGAAGAAATATATATATATATATATATATATATATATAATAAAAGAGAGAAGGAAAGTTAACATAAAGGGGGAAATAAATTAAAAGGAAAAAAAAAATATTTAAAAGAAAATAGTTCCAAAAGAAAAAAAGTAAAAGTAAAAAGAAATAAGGAAGAGTAATTTCTCGTGGTTTACAAGCTCGTGGTTTTGGAGCCCATGGTAATTGCCCATGGTATTAAAACCCATTCACCCTTTTCAAAACAACGTGACTTTTCAAAATTAACAAAAAAAAATTTCCCCGTATATATATATAATTCAAATAATATAATAATAATAAAAATTATTATTATTATTATTATTATTTTTAAAAAAAATTAATTAAATATTAATTAATTAATTAATTAATTAAAAAATCCAATTTTCAAAGACAACATTACAAGAGAAGGTACTAGTGGTGAATGACATATGCCAAAGAAGATAAATCTTAAGTGAAGAAAATTGTCAAAAAAAAACAACTTTGAGGTCAAAGCTCTTAAGGAAAAGGGGATAAGCCCTAATTACAAGGAGTATGAGGAGTATGTCTTCATCAATGACAATGGACGATCAGATAGAAAAGGAAATATGGCTAAAACGTATGGAGGCCAAGGAGAATCTTAACAAGGTAATGCAGACATTTAATGCCATTATGGACAAGTTAGATCTAATGCAAAAACGTCAACAGAACAACTCAGCTAATTCAGATCATCATCATGAATATAACATGTTTGAAGAAGAGAAATTAAATAAGGTTGAATTGGAAATCAGCTCACATGAAGGCTATAGTGTTGAACCACCTAGAAGTAGAGACTCTGAGATCAACCATGAAAATTATAGAGTTGAGAAACCAAGGGAAGAAAATACAACTCAATCCACTAATAAAGCCAGTAATGCAGCAACAGAAGTTATTGAGAACGTTTATATAAATGAAAATCCAATGGCAGAAAAAGAAACAATGTTGGTATTCAACGTGACTGCTATCACAGATGCAACAACAGACATAGTCATTGAAAATGAAAGAAACCATGAAAATATAGATGCTTATAAACAACCAAATTTTTCATCCCCGGAATTGAAAGAAAAATGTGAAGAGACAAACACATCCAAAGCCACTGATACAGTCCCAAAAGTTGTTGAGGCCATCAGTGATGAAGCAGATATGGTTGTTAAGAATGAAACATTTGATGATGAGGAGAAGTTGCATCGAACGATAATTGTTGGTAACTTACCTCTAAATCTAAAGAGAAATCACGAAAAATCACCAGAAGAACAAGGAATAGTTAGGAAACACGAAAAAGTCTTCCAAGACCTGCCAATAAAAATACCTCCTAATACGGAACATGAACATCCAATAGAAGTCAAGAAAGGACCCGACCCTATCAATATCAAATCTTGTCGCTATCCACATCACCAACAGATGGAGCTCGAGAAGATGTTTCACGATCTTTTTAAAATGTGGGAAGCAAGAGCCCACCGCTCAAGAAACCCAGGCGTTTGTCAACATTGTCCATCGTTACGTATGCTTTGAGGTCAAAGCATCTTTAAGAGAGGGGCAATGTTATGTATATTTTATTAATTATTAGTTATATATAGTTATCTTAGGTTTTATTAAGTGAAAGGGCATGATCAAAGATCATGCCTCTTCACCAAGGGACACCGTGAGGCTATATTTAAAGCCTCGGTGATTCCCCATTGTAATCATCTTTCATCTTTTATCAATAATAATATATACTTATAAAGTTTACCAGAGTTTTTACACTCCATTCATTTTGTAAAAAACTATTTGGTTATTCTTCACGGCTCCCAATGTCTTCTTCAACGAGCCCTGTCAATCTTAATCTATCCCCTCACTTAGTCTCCACGTCACATCATCAATGACAACCTTAATCTCTTAGAAGGTGTCTCCACTACTCTTCATGGCACCCAAACTATTGTTTCTTCAAGGTTACATCATGATGGCATCAACAATGCATCATGGTCTCCAAAGATCTCCAAGAATTTTCAATAAGCTATTCCAAAAGGGTCCAACCAATATTCCTCAAGGTCTGCACCAAACAATTCTTCAAGTGCTTCACAATGTCTTCGAGTGTTCTTCAATACTACCTTTTACAAGGCTTCAATTTTTCTCAATGGGTCTTCAGCAAGGCTGTTCCAACAAGTTTTAAGTCTGCAAAAGTATCTTCAAGGGATGTCTCAATAATGGCTTCCAAGACACATCAATACTGCTTTAATATGCCATCCTAAGATCTCTTTAAAATTTGCTCCAAGGTGGCTTCAAAAATGCTACCAAGGTCTGCCCAAAATGGTTTTGTCACTTCATTAGCTATCCTCCAAAACTGTTCTTACAATTGACACTTGGATTAATTAATGTCAACCCAAAGCAATGCCAAAATATTGTTCTTCAAATTCTGTTGCTCCAATAATATCTTCAAATGATGTCCAGAAGCCTGCTTTCAAACAATATTTCTTACACAATGGATTACTTCTCTTCAAGCAACCTTAGCATATTCATTAATGGGATCCTTAGCACCTAGGGATTGCTTGAGGTTCAATGACATCACAAGAATATTTTCCATCTCAGCTAATGCCATATTGACATCAATGAAAACCTTGATTAACAATCTCCCCCTTTGTCATTGATGGCAATATTCTTTCCCTTCCAAGATTCTCTCCCCCTTTGACTCAATGGAAAATGGGGTGCCCAAGTACTCCCCCTATCAAGCCGCTTCTTGGCATGTTGCTTCTTCATGTTTCCTTCATCAATGATAGTTCTCCATGTAAGATATGTTGCTCCCCCTGTCATGGTGCTCTTCTTTAATGTACTTGCTCCCCCTAAGTTGTATGCATGGTCTCTTTTTTGTTTTTTTTGGTAGTGTCTCATCATCAAACACTTGGAATATCATATCTGCCAAGAATGTAATCAAATCAACAACATGTGTTGTTGGCTGAAGTGTTCAAGAGATTTTAAGACCCAATTTGTTTCCTTATCCATACTTGTGTAACTTTCTTCTCTGGCTTGGTGGTCATGGTTTTAACTTTTTAAGGGACCCAAGTCAGATTACAATCACGAGCCATATGTCCAATGTTATGGAAATTGAAGCACTCCATCTTGTTCATGAACAAGTAATCATGAATTCTTCTTGCAAACTTGATTCTAGAGGATTGACAATGACCATTATATTTATCTTTTTGATATGCCCTACAATCCTTTTCCATATGCCCAAAGTTTGTACAAGAATAGAAATAACCAAAAAATATACTTTGGTACCTGAGAGTTGAATATTTCCTTGATGTACTTCTGGAGTATTTTTGCCTTGGGATTCTTTGATGATATTCATTGTCTTTTGTATTCTTGACATCATTTGCAAGTCTCCTTGGAGTAGGATTTCTTTGATTGTTCTCTTGAATCTTCTCCTCGCCTTTGCTGGAATAGGAAGCATCAACATTTCTTCCTGGATTCCTCACATATTTGTTTTTTGAAACATTATCATTCTTGCTTGAGGATTCACCTGCATAGCGAAGCCCTGATTTATCAAGGGGAGACCTTTGATGACTTAGGATGTCATCTAGTGTTTGAGATCTTTTCAAGTTCTTATTCAATAAGTCAACTTCCTTTTTAAGAAAGACAATTTCTCCTTTCAAATTTTCACAATATTCATCTTTCATAACTAGTTGCTTCTTCATTTCTTCCATCATCCTTGTTTCTTCGTGTGCTTCGATTTTAAGGGAAATGATATTTGATTTCATTATGAAGACTTATTAATTCTCTTTTGCTAGACTTCTCTCGACTTCTTCTTTTAGTCTTGTAGCTTCACATGTTTCGGCCTTGAGAACATTGATGTCTGATTTTAGTTTGAATATTTCTTCATTCTTTTTTTCTAGTTGGCATATCATCGTGTTTCTCTCCTTTTTTGCTTCATCAACTTGTTCTTCTATGAACGCCAAAGTTTCCATCACCTTCTCGGCTCCTTGCACTTGTTTCCTTGCTTCTTCTATTTGAGATCTAAGAGAGGAGACCTTTTTCTTCTATTGACCAATCTCTGCTTCAAGAGTGTTCAAGCTCTTAAGTATTTGTTCAAGGTGGCTTGACAAAGTTTCTTCCCTTTTCTTTGCCTTATGAAATTGATTTGTCGTAGATATGGCTTCTTCATGATGCTTTGTTTTGTTTTGATGAAATTCCACCTTAATTTTGGTGAGCTCCTCATCTCTTTCTTGTACTTGAATCTTGAAAATGTCAACTTCCTTCCTTGTCTTGTCTTGGTCACCATCTTGCGCTTTCTTCTTAAGTTCCTCATTTTTATTTTTCAAACTGTTAATCTCTTCCATGGCATCCATAAGTCTATTCAGGAGATCTTCTTCAAAGTCTTCTTTGTTCTCTTCATCTTCTAGGTCTTCTTTAGCCTTGTTGTCATCTCTCTTATCTTCAGCTTCCATGACTGATTCTGGACTTCTTTCTTGTTTTCCATCATCTTCTTGACTAGAGATCATTGTCGACGCTCCTTTTGAGTGAAGATCATGAAGTTTTCCCCATATGACTTTTGTTGACGAACATTTTTCAAAATTGGCCTTCACATAATTTGGTAACCTATTCAAAATTTCCTTCATTGCTCTTGTATTTTACTCCTTGGATTCTTCGTCCACCGTGTCATTAGTAATCACTTATTTCCAAACTTCAATTCCTTGAGTCTTCAAGAAATTCTTCATTCTTGCCTCCCATATATCAAATTTTCCATTGAACAATGGAGACTTCTCAAATTGATTTACTTCAATTTCGATGGTTGAGGAAGACACATCTTTAGGAGGATTGAAGACTTTCTTCCTTGTCTTTTCCATTTGTGCTCTAAATATAAGTGATCGAATTGGTAAAATTAACAATTGAAAATAAATACTGATTCACCCCCCTATCAGTATTTCCAACAATTGGTATAAAAAATGCTACCAAGGTCTGCCCAAAATGGCTATCCTCCGAAATTGCTCTTCACAATTGTCATTTTGGTTAATTAATGTCAAACCCAAGCAATGCCAAAATATTGTTCTTCAAATTCTGTTGCTCCAATAATATCTTCAAATGATGTCCAAAAGCTTGCTTTCAAATGATACTGCTTGCACAATGGATTACTTCAACAATGTGTTAAAAGGTGTCTTCAATGAATGCTGATACAAAATCTACAAAATATATGCTCTAAAAGATGGCATAGGAATCAACTTGAGAGGTTGCCTCTAAGATACTAAAAAAATATTTTTTAGTGTGACTGGTCATAAATTAATGCAGAATTAGAGATAGGGAAGATAGGCTTTTCTTGATAGGCTTCTTTATGCTTTGGCTTCTTCATCATAGGATCATGGAGTCATTATGTAGGACATGGATGTCATCATGGTAGTATCCATTATTCATGTTATCGTGAAGGTATAGCATCATGTATTCAATAATAGTGCAGGTCTTCCAACATTCATCAAGTGAAGCATCATTAGGAGAGCTTCAAATAATATCTTCCTAGTCTTCCAACCTTTATCAAGTGCCATTAACAATCGTGGTTATTCATTTAGTATATGACATCATTAATGGCATCATTAATAGCTTGACATATTCATAAGGTTAGAGCAACCTTAGCATCTTCATTAATGGCATCCTTAGCATCTAGGGATTGCATGAGGTTCATTGACATCACAAGAATATTTTCCATCTCAGCTAATGCCATATTGACATCAATGACAATCTTGATTAACACACGCATCTTATCCATCATCTTTTCGTTGGACTGTCAGAAGTGCCATTAATCAACCCAAGAGATGCATGTCATTTAAAAACATTAAATAGTGCACATGTTTACATGCCTGAGACAATTATTTCTTTGTTCAATGGTGGATTCATTCCAGATTTTCGCACTAGTTAACAAATTTAATATTTGAATCTTTGCCCTATAGTTTGTTCCCTCAATTCAATACTAAAACGTGCCATAACTTTTCATCCAGGAGGAGTTGTTCTGAGCGGGATATACCATTGGAAAGGTATCGACGAGGCCTACACAACCATTTGTTTTTAGGGTCTTTAATACATCATAACTACAACAAATCTCAAATAACTTCAAGTACCTTTAGCTGCTCTTGATGAGAACTTGTAAGAGATCCACTTATCATATTTATTCATAGAGAGTCTTGCTACTTCTTTAGTCATCATAGGTGGTACTCTTGTTGTCTCATACATCCCCTTTGACATCAATATCTTATTGTCATCAATGACAACATTATGTGCAACAAATTCAACTTTGAAGGAAGAAAATTTTAAAGTTTTAAAGAAGATGGAAGAATTTAAAGTTGGTGATTATTCTAGTAATGAATCATATGCAAACGAAGCACAAATTATGATAAAGTTGAAAAGAGAATCTTGCAAATACAAAGGTAAGCTACCATTGAAATGTTTCAATTGTTGCATATTAGGTCATTTTTTTTGCAAAATTACCATATGCAAAAAGATAGGATAGTGATGATGAGGAAGATAATATAGAAACAAATCACATAGACACAACAAAGCAAGATATACGAAAAAGAAAATATTTTACTCCAAAGAATATAGTAGCTCTTTAGATGAAAGTAATGGATATGCATATGATGTTGAAAAAGAAGAATTATTATTAATAGCCATGGATGCCTGCTGTTAATCAATAAAATGAACACTAAAAAGAACATATTTAGAGGACGAAGATATTGATAGGGAAGTAAACCTTGAAGTAAGACTATTGTAGAGGAGTTATTGTCGAAACATGAAAGAAATTGAATCATGATCTTCATGAAACAACAATTTCCATCTTGAAGACACAACTAGAAGATGTAAAGAGTATAACATTAGTGAGAATACAATTGAAAGAAAAAAAAGAAATATTTGAGATGCTAGAAGCATAAGTTATTTCCTCAAGCAACTAGAAAAGAAATTTTTTTAGATGAATCAAAACTTGAAATTTCAAAAAAGTTTTGAAATATTAGATAATATTCTTAGCTTCCAAAGTTCACATTTCATCAAAACATGTCTTTGTTACAAATGAAATCATAATACATCCAAAGGATAAACAAGCACAAGACATTAGAGAAAGTAAATGAAGAAAAGCCCAAAATTTATGTAGACATTCTCGAAAGTTCTATCAACAATTGAAACAATACCAAGAAAGGAGTTGCGGACCAATAGAGACATGAATTTTCCAACAACTCTATCAATAATGTAAGTAGCAGTAGAAAAAGAGTCGAGGACTAGCATAGACATGAAGTTTCAAAAGGTTCTATCAACAATGCAAGTAGCACCAGAAATGGAGTTAAGGAATGGTAGAGACCTAATTTTTCTCACAAAGACAAAAATGTTGGGTTTAGAAGAGTTATTTATCCAAGAAGGCCTTTTACATCTAGGTATTAAAATATTTTCTTTCACTATTGCTTTGTTTGTAATAAGTTTGGTCAATAAATTGTAGAACTTATGTAAGAAATGACCGTGTCAAAAATAAAAATAGAGGATCTTATAAGACCTCAACGAATGGTTATGTAAGCAACAAATATAGAAGTCGTTATAAGCGTCTTGTTAGAGATTTTAATTCATTTGCACCCCTATTGGATCATATTGAATGTTATAAGTGCAATAACCATAGGCACAAAGTATATGATTGTAGAAGTAACACAATAAGGTTTCCTAAGAAAAGCAGGGAAGAAGATATTGCCATGCATATAGAAGAATACACAATATGAAAAAGGAAGCAAGAAAAATAGAAAGAATGTGGACTTTCTTTCTATGCTCAAAATAAAGGGAGACGATGATATATTGATAATGGATACTCAAACCCAAGGGTTAGCTCAATTGGTCGAGTCCCTATTGTTAAACACATATGCTATTGGGAGGTCACAGATACAATTCTCTCAATACCTTTGGGGTCAGGCTTCGTGTTTGAGCCGATGAGAAGTGATCCCTTTCGGTGGATCTACCAGGAATAATATTTTTTGGATGTAACGAGTCACCACTCTCCGATGACCGTGAACCATATGTAGAAAAAAAAATATAATGGATGCTCAAAACACATGACAAGAGATTAGAGTAAATTTCTCACTCTAAAAGAAGAAAAATGAGGCAATGTTACTTTTGGAGAAAATGCATAAACAAAGATTGTTGGAAAGAGCATAGTTAGTCTTGATCATGGAAAGACTAAAACTCAAAATATATTTTATGTTGAAGGTTTAAAGCACAAACTTATAAGACTTATTCAAATTCTTGATCAAGGACATGATCTCACATTTCACTCTAGAGTATGTCAGATAAGGAAAGCAAGTTCCAGAATATTAGTGGCAAGTGCAACAAGGAATTCAAGTAATGTGTAAGTCCTAGATGAAGTTGTATGGGGAAATTGGATGAAAGTTGGTTATGGCATAGAAAGATGGGTCATATTAGTTTTGACAATTTAGTGAAGCTCAATGAATCAAAAGTAGTGAGAGGCATGCCAAAGATCTCAAAACCAAATGACATTATTTGCAAGCCATGTTAGCAGGGGAAGTAGGCTTGAGTTAGCTTCAAGACAAAAGAGTACTCATTAACAAATCCATTAGAACTTGTTCATACACATCTCCATCCAATTTATTTTTCTATGTTTATATATTAAGTTGATATAAAATTATTTGATTTAATGTGGGCATTGAAATATTTTATTTATGGTTAACATCTCTCAATCTCTCTTTATATATATATGATATGATATTGAAATATTTTATTTAATTGTACGTACTAAAATATTTTATTTATAACCCACATTGGTTTTTTTTAATCATTAATATTTTTTAAATGTCACATATCAACTTCATTATAAAAAAATTGAATGAATTACACCTCCTGTTGAATTTTTTTACTTTCAATTACTTTTTCTCTCTATATATCAAGTTGATAAAAATTATTTTATTTAGAATGGGAACTATATATATATATATAAAGAGAGAGAGAGAGAGTGTGCTCCAAGGGTTACCTCAAGTGGTCTACAACTAGACGTGAAGTTCTTTGATATTGTTGTTGATCACAAGTTCGACCATTCGATTCCCTTGGGGCGAAGCCCGATAATTAGGGACGATGATTTACCTAGCTTACAATCCACAAAAAAAGGGGAAGTACATGGTTTCATGTGCTTTCATTCATATGTATATATATATATATATATATACTTTCTCTCTCTCTACAGATATATTTGAAGTTATTAATGAAATATATTAGTTAATTTGGATATTCAAATAATTTATTTAAGGTCTACATTGAGATATTTTTTAAAAAGTAAAAGAATTACACATCTTCCTCACATTTAAGAATAAAAGTATAAGATATTTTTAAACTTTCAATTTTTTTTTCTCTATGTAATGTTATAAAATTATGTTTGTTTATTTATTTATTTTCCAAAGAAATATCTAGGCAAATAAACCCTATGGATCACTTTCGGTCGATTTATTAGCAGAGCCTCGCCCCAGGAGTGTCAAGGAGAATTGACCCCGTGACCTCCCATTAGGGAGGTTCTTTAGCAATGTGAACTTGACCAATTGAGCTAACCCTCGAAGCTTTATAAAATTATGTTGCTTAAAATGGTCATTAAAATAATTTATTTATGTATGAGAGTGAAATATTCTTCTTTTGGTATCCCTTGAATTGTCATAAGTGCCAACTTCTCAATCAAACTTTTTGTCAAGCTCTCAAATTTATCATCCACACTACTTATGGAATTTTTGAATTCCTTGAATATTTCCTAGCATGTAAATTTACACAGTTATTTTTCATGACGAAGAATGCTTTTGGAATACCGTGTCATTTTTTTGGAGTTCAAAAGATCCTTTTAGACACCAAAACAGATTGTTAAAATATGAAATTGTTGTAAAGTTCCACTTTGGAAAGATCACTTGATGTATATGATGATTGCATTGAATTCCTCTTTTCGAGAGGACTAAAATCAACCTAAATATCACTCAAATCGGATAAGAGAGTGTATTTATGAAGAAAATCCCACATGTGCATATTTGATAAGGTCGACCCTAAATCAAAGCAAACCCCCTTGGAAGGCTATAAATACAAGTGACCTCTACCTCATTTGGACATCATTATGAGAATCTCTTCTATCTTTTTTTTTGGCTTAAACAGGTTTGATTCTCATCAGCGAAGGAACAAGTTCACTCTTAGGCGAAATTGCAGGGTCCGAAGCTCGCATTTCAGATTTAGGGTTTTGGGCCACAGTCGCAGGCATAACACAGAAGGATTTTGACCACAATCACTCCCACATAGACCCATGTGTTCAACTAGAGCCTTCCATTCCTTTGGACAACTTAGTACGCATGCGACCCGGAGTTACGGTTGCAAAATCTTAGTCGCATGCTCACCAAAATCTAAATCTGACTCTAATTGCTCGCACACCAAGCTTAAGGGAGCTATTGGGATGCTACAATTGCTCAGATGAATCCTCCTCTGTGCGACTGGGACCTAAAATATGAAATCTCAATCTTCCGAAGTTTTTTCTCAGTGACCGCAAAGCTTGACAATTGAACACAAACAGTGATAGTACATTACAGGCTTCAAAATCAAGATTATGAGTATAAGCATTATTGGATTCATTTCATAGATATTATGTAGTTGCTTTTGTTGAATAGTTGTATGGATGAAGATATGGATCTTTGTACTCTCTTTTGCTGAATCATTTGATGGGGATCTAATAAGAAGAAGAATTTGAAAGGGTTTTCCCCATAGTGTGTTTTTCCCTAGTCTTTGTCCAATCCTGGTGTCTCTGTGTGAATGATTTTCTTCTATTGTTCATTTATGTTCCATTGCATTAATGATGATGATGATATTGTTCTTTCTACATAGTTGGATATGCTGCTGAATAATGATGTAAATCTAAATAATGATATGATGTTATGGGGTGAATATAATGTGTTAATGAAGAAATGCAATTATCTATGCAAAGAACAATATAGCCCTAAGAAAAATTAATATGGTATCAGAGTTGGTGTTATGAAACCAGCTCCAAAAATATAAAAAAAAGAGATATCAACGCTTTGGAAATCAACCACTTTGAGGGGGCAACCTCCTTTACATTACATAGATGAAAAATTCTTGGATGATACAAATGACAAAACCTCTTTTCTATATAAAGGATTCCATGGGGTCACAATATAATCCTAGTCGACCTAACAATAATAATGCAAGGGAACAACAATAACAACAGTGGCTTTTATGGGGCACAATAATAACAATATGGGGGCTACAAGGGTACATCAATAACAATAAGGGGGCTACACTAACAACAACAAGGGCCTACACTAATAATATAGGGACCTAACATGCCCCTCTCATTCAAAAAAGTGTTGTCCTCAACGCTTGAGTAGCTCTGGATGTTTCTGTATAAAATTCTCATCCTCCCATGTGGAATCTTCAGTGGGTAAGTTCTTCCACTGATGAGATACTTTGAAATTGATCGATTTCGTAGTTGTCGAGTTCTTATTTCCGTGACTACTTCAGGTTCAAATGTGATTTTTCCATCCTCATCAAGTTCTGCCAATATTGTTTGAACTGGAAGTTTGTCACCTATAACCTTCCTTAAGCATGAAACATGGAAAACTGGGTGCACTCGAGAAGAAGCATGAAGCTCCAATTTGTATGGCATACTACCAATCTTTTGCAACACCTTGTAAGCACCATAATACTTTGGTGATAATTTATTATCCTCCTTAGCTTGCATGAGGAACATTTGTTTGTATGGTTGTAGCCGTAAAAATACCCAGACTCCTACATCAAAAATTCTCTCGCTGCAATGTTGATTTGCCTGTTGTTTCATTCAATTTTGTGCCAAATTTATGTTATCCTTTAAGAGTTGGAGAACTTGTTGTTGATGCTCGATGTGATCTTCCACTGCTTGAACCTCAGAATTTTCTCTTAAAGATGATGTGATGGACAGTGGATGATATCCATAAAGTGCCATAAATGGCGTCATTTTCGCTGCGGTATGGAAGGAATTTTTATACCACCATTCAACCAGAGGTAACATGACAAATTGTGTTTGTTTATCAGATACAAAATGACGAAGATATCATTCCAAACATTTTTTCACTATCTCAGTTTGCCCATCGAATTAAGGATGATAAGATGAGCTATGAGCTAGTTGAGTACCCAAACAAGAAAATAATTCCGTCCAAAAATTTCCAGTAAAAATGGGATCTTTGTCACTTACAATAATCTTTGGGTTTCCATGTAGTTTTTGAATTGTTTCCATAAATGCAGTAGTAACTGTACTTGCTTTAAATGGATGAGATAATGCACAAAAGTGTGCATACTTGGTAATTTTATAAACTACCACCATGATGACACTCTTTCCTTCGGACTTAGGTAAATCTGTGATAAAATCCATTGAAACCTCCTCCCAACGTTGACTTGGAATGGGTAAAGATTGTAGAAGACCCGAGGTCTTAATTGTCTCAACTTTATTTTGTTGGCAAACCAAACATTCCGCCAAAAAATTTTGAATATCAGATTTAAGGCCACCCCAAAAAAATTCCTTCTTCACCATGTGGTAAGTTTTTAAAAATCCCGAGTGTCCTCCCAAGGGAGAGATGCGCAATTCCAAAAGAGTCTTTTGTTTTAGTTGGGAATTCTTACAAATATATAAGCGATCTTTCTACCACAAGGAATCATATTTCCAACTAAATGTATCAGATGTACTAGGATCTTGCTGCAACTTTTGAATGAGTGTCCACACTTCTTCGTCATTCTTCCATTCATACCTTTTTTCGGTTATCCAATCTGGTTGGATAATAGAAATGGCACAAAGAAATGCTTCCACCTCTTCATCCTTTCTTAAGAGTGCATCTGCAACAACATTTAGCTTCCCTTTTTTCTAGATGATTTCAAAGTCATAACCCAACAGCTTTGTGACCCATTTTTGCTGCTCTTCTGAAGATATCTTTGTTTCAAAAAGTATTTAAGATTATCATGATCAGTTTTTACCTTGAAGTGTCTTCCCATTAGGTAAGGTCGCCATTTCTTTAGTGCATGTAGTATTGCCAACATTTCCTTCTCATAAATAGCTTTCTATAAATACTTTATTTTGATTGAACAACTTTCAAAATCAATGGGTCTTCCTTCTTGCATTAAAACAACACCAATTCCATTTCCTGAGGCATCACATTCCACAATAAAGGTTTTTGTGAAGTCTGGCGTAACTAAGACTGATGCTAGGCACATTTCCTCTTTAAGATGTTCAAAGGCCTTAGTTGCTTCAGGAGTCCATGAAAATGCATCTTTCTTCAATAATGTTGTTAGAGGTGCTGCTATTCTCCCATAATTCTTAACAAACTTGCGATAATACCTTGTTAACCCAAGAAATCCTCACAACTGCTTTATGGTTGTGGGGACTTTCCATTCCTTAATGGCTTTAATTTTGTTAGGGTCTACTTTAACACCCTCATGAGATACAATATGACCCAGATATTCCACCTCTTGTACTCCAAAGAAACATTTGGATGTTTTTTCATATAATCGTTTCTCCTGCAATAGTTTGAGCACCCTGTCAACATGTTGAACATGATCCTTCCAAGACCTGCTGTAGATTAGTATATCATCAAAAAATAGTAACACAAAATTTCTATGGAAGGGTTTGAAAATGGAATTCATCAACCCTTGAAATGTAGAAGGTGCATTGATAAGGGCAAAAGACAGGACCAAAAATTCATAGCAACCCTCATGAGTTCGAAATGTTGTTTTCGAAATATCTTCAACCTTCATTCTAATTTGATGATATCTTGAACAAAGATCCAACTTGGTAAAATAAATTGCTGCATGTAATATCCATGTTATGGGATCCTTGCCATCAAACTTCCTCATATCGATCTTTGGAATATGGTGGGTCTTCAATCCAACATTAGAGTTTATGAAATCACGATCAATATTTATTTTTTTCTCATCATGAGTTTCCTCTACTATATTTTCGCCATTAGGAATCATTTATTGTATCAACTTTATCAAACATTCCTTCAAACCTTCCATGTCTGCTTTTAGATCATTCTTCATGTATTCCATGTTGTCTTTCATGTCATCCATCTTAGCTTCCACGTCTTTCTTCAAAACGTCCATTTCATTTTTTGTTGCTCTTTGCGAGAGCAAAAGTTGTTGCACTTGCTCTTGTAATTTTGATATATCATGGTTCACTTCTTCCTCTTCATGAGTCATAGTAGAGCCTTCTGAGGGCTTAACGGGTGTTGAATTCCTTTTAGGGGGCATTTTAGAACCCAATACTGATATCTATGCTTCAATATGCCCTTGGAATCACTTTAAACTTATTTTTCAAACAAGACTTATGCAATTTGAAAACAAATACACACCTTTTTCTTGCTTTTGAGGAGCTCGATATTGAAGCTGATGTATCTTTGTAATTTATAATCCTCAATATCTGAAATTCAGTCATGTAGTAGCCCTCTAAAGCTTCTTTACAATGACACAGGTCTGACATGAATTGGATTCTTCAAGGGAAAGTTATGCCCAATCTCCCACAATGACCTAATTATGGACTGGTTCAGTAGAGCGAACTTGTGCGGCATGCCACGTGTCACTGTTTCCTCCTTAGGCTCTGAAATTGATACACATGAAACTACAATCTATGTACTTTCAGCCATTTTTTATAGAATTCCAATCTGATGCTCAAAGAGAGAGTTATGACGATTTTCCCAAAGTCGCCTCTTTGAGATGAAATTCAGTAGCCTGCAAAACCCTAACTTCCACAGATCATATCTCTGAAAATATTGTGAACCAAGATCTAAAAATTTTACATGACGTTCCTTAGGATGTCTTCACAAATGGGTTTTTTTTTTAGCATCTGAATCTTGTAGAAAAATAATTTATAGCGAAAATGCCATGATGACCTGTTTGAAGCAGTGAAACCCTAGAATCCAAAGCTCTGATTCCAAATGTTATGAAACCAGCTCCAAAAATAAAATAAAAGAAAGATCAACGCCTGAGAAATCAACCACTTTGAGGGGGCAACCTCCTTTACATTACATAAATGAAAAATTCTTGGATGATACAAATGATAAAACCTCCTTTCGATATATAGGAGTCCATGGGTTCACAATATAATCCTAGCTGACCTAACAATAATAATGTAAGGGCACAACAATAACAATAGTGGCTTTTATGGGGCACAATAATAATAATATGGGGGCTACAGGGGTACAACAATAACAATAAGGGAATACACTAGTAATATAGGGACCTAACATTGGGCTAAAGAAAAGTCATGAAAATCATACCTATGATGACACCGTTGAAGGATGAAATAAAGGTTGGAGGAGACCTGAAAGAATACTAGGTTTTGAAGGAAACCCTAGGCAATTTGTGTATTAGGGTTTGATGGATATTATGAGGTTAGGGTTTGAGACAAACCCCGGTATATGGAAAAGATTTGAAGTTTGCAATATAGAAACCATAGCATGGTCAAAGTAAATATGCTCAAGCACTTGTGAGAAATATGATGAAGCCCTAGATGGGATAGTCTCGATTAGGCCTAGTTGTTGATAGAATTGGTTGAAATTGTGAAGGCACCATCGTTATATGTACAATGTACAATGATGGCTCTTAAAGGATGGCTCAAGAGGGAGATGATCACCTTTCATTAAAGATAAGTACTTCTCGATTTATGATGCTTCTCTATGTATTTACTTTTGCTAAGACTTATAGATCTGATTATTGTTTTGGTTATTACTTATACTTCCTGCATATATATTTGAGTATTTGGATGCTTCAAACTTATTGATGAGATATGATAAGTGGATACTTCTTAATGACCATGGCTAGTGTAGCAAGAAAAGAACTAGAAAACGAGGCACCTTACAAAAAGGTGCCAAAGTGCTACAAGTTGCCTATGTAAAATGAGAATATGCACAGGTATTTGAATACCACAAAGCATGCATGGTATATTGTTTCAATTTTATGTTTCAGCTGCAAAATTGATGAGCCCTAAAGTATGATGAGAATGACCACTTCACAAATGGTTCACGCATACATATGAAAGTGATTTGGATTCATGGTTCTTATGGTGAAATGGTTCACTTAATATTGAACAAGTATTTTACCCTTTAGACATGATGAACCTCTTGATTCTATGAAGCTACTTAATATTGATTATTGATATATTGGCATATTTAATGTTTGACTAAAATCTATCATTCTAAATCTCTTAATCTCATGAAGAAGGATAACACCTTGATTCTAGTAGATGGTAACTTGATACTATTGATATTGTTTGTGAAAATCATGGTAGCCATGACGATAGAAGTATAACTATGAGATTCATGTTCAAGATCTTTTGTTGACCATGGTTATGTTTTGACATGATTAGTAACTATGGCATGTGTTAAAATTGAATGCCCTAACTTGACTGAGTTATAAGTAATGTTGTAGTATACTCCTATTAAGCTATGACAATAACCCTTAACAAAAGATTGATGTCATGATGTGATGATGAAGTAGTTAATGTCAGCATGTTATGACCATGATGGATATATGTTTGAATTTATGATCTAGCAGATCTGTTGATGCATAGTCATATTATAAACAATTTGATGACTTAAATAAAGATGACTAAAGTGGATTCCCATTCAGAGGGAGAATCTCTCCATAAGATCCTTACTCCTATTACCATTGACATTATATGTATATTCTATATTGTTGAATTAAGATTTATGGGCATGAATAGACAAATATCTGACATTGTTGATATGTAGCAAAGTTATGATATGAGGAGAGAGAGCTTTTCCATGCTCTAAACCTCAGATGCACGGAAGCAGGCTTACACGTGCGAGTGTAGTCTCTCATCTGCATTGAAGTAAGCTCAAGGGTGAGACCGTAGTCTCCCAACCGTGCAGAGGAAGGCCTATGGGTGCGGCTATGCCTACAAGACACAAAAATGAAGTTTTGTGCTTAAAATCAGATGTTCACTTGAAGGATGTCAATCCTATAGATATGAAGCAAACAACATAAAGTTTTATGAGCAAGGAATTATGAATGTTTACTATAATAAGATTGAACTTGTGTTTACAGGTGACCGAGATATGCATATAAATATGTCATTATGATTTAACCATTGAAGTCTATGTTGCAAGTGTTTGACATGATTTGGATGATATAGATGAGTAGTGTTTGGAGTTTTGAAATATTGATAATGACTTAGAACTTTGACTAGATGATTGAGATATTTTCTGGACTATAGATCTCACTATTATATCAAATTTGGAATTTGACCTTATGACTAAAGATTTTATTTGACGACTAATGATTTGCCTTGATATCAATGTTATATGGGTATAATCACCTTTAGTGACTAATATTGATATCCGATAATGGTTTCGTATTGGCCTCATTATTCTTAACACAATGATTGAAGTATTGACAATTGTGATTCAATGTCAAAGTAATCTCACAATAAATTGATGGAACCTATTCTTACTATATTCATTTGTATTTAGTGACTTATATTATGATCATGAGGATGACTTGATGAAGCTTGGTCTGATAATTAAATGACAACTTGTTGACATAAATAAATTCATAACTTGAAATTTGGATGAAGTTTGATTTAATATTGCTTATGACAACTATTATGTCGTGAATTGATGAGAGCTCTACCTGTCACCCTGTCTAAATAATTTGATACTATCATTTTGATATTAGTTCTGATCTAGCATCTAAATTTTGATAAAGTTGATTTGATTATACAACACTGAATATATTGGTTTGGTAAAGTGTTATGATTCCAGAGAGCATTGTATATGTCTACATTGATGGTTATATGGTGAATCCATGATGATGTGTTGATCTAAAACTCTACTTCATAAGCGTTCCAAGGTATTTTGGTTTTATAGGCTGAAGGTCTACTATTGATAGGTAATGAGCCTCGGATGAAGAGGGAGATGGCTTCTGAAGCTTGAAATAATGAACCATGGTATGATTTCTAAATTTGGGAAAAGAAAATATATATTGTGAAGATATTGAAGAAGTGTTGGAAAATGGAAATGAAAATCCTTGGACACTCCAATTGAATTTCAAAAAGTTGTGAAGAGATATTGTTGAACTCAACTTGGCAACCAACAGTTAAAGCACTGATGTTCTGATTGAACACATGTACGTATATGTAATACATAAAACCTGAGTCAATTCATGATTGAGTCGCTTCATACACATAGAGTTGCCACTAAGCACCCTTCGAAATATTTGCATGGGATGCTCTATCTTTGAAATTATCCCTATGATATGTGACCGCATGGATGTACTGATGTTTTGGATTATTAATAACGAGCACTGACTTAGTATTATATATGCCATGATGTTTTGAGATTAGAAGTTTGTAGCTTTAAACACGATCGAGGATGAGTACGATGGTTTCTAACATGATTATCTCTGAGGCGAGATGAAGAGGATTTTTGGAGAGAAGGTAGAGAAAGTTTTGAATATGACATGGATACATTCTGATGACAAAGAGTGAGATCCGATTAGGAGAGAATCCCACATATAGATGGGACTGAGACACCTTCATTGAGACAATGTTGTTATACTAGAAAAGCTTAGTCTTGTGGTTGGAACCTCCTTGAGAGGGAGGATGATTTTGGTATCCCTTTTGTGATATATATCTATATTTTGTTCTAACATGATATTTGATGTCTTGAATAAACATGAGACAATTTTTATTGATACATGATACTTACCATAAATGAGTACAATGATATGATAGAGAGCATCATTGATCAAGAACACTGAGCCAACTCTTCCTCCCATATTTGAGCTCTGAGGGTGTGGATTGAGATAGAAGGCTCCTAGGGTTGAGATATCTCTGGACAATAGGGTATCACCCCTATCTCTTACCCATAGGGTTGGAGATGTTGCTCCCCTATCTGGCCTATTCAGAGTATACCCTAGTTGGAATCATACCCACAAGCAAGGCTTATTTGGAATATCGCTCCCCGTCTAGCCAACGGGTTGAGAGTATACTTGGGGATGTACAACCCAATTTGATTATGATGTAGATGTTCTACCACATGACTATTGAGGGTCATTGATGGGAAGATCGGTAGGCAATAAGATTAGGTTGAGATTTTATCCCCTATGCAGTTTCGGGTTGAGAATGAGCTCCCTGATGTGATTCCAGGGTGTAGATGTGCTCCCATGTGTGTTTGGATATCCTATTGCTCGATATAGGGTCGTACTAGTAGCTCCCCCATGAGATTTCAGGTAGTAGTCAACTGGAAAAGATTCCGGGTAGTAGCTCGATGAATAGAGGGTGGTAGCTTAGGCTCCCCTCAGATGAAATTTTTTTCTTCTTTTAGATTCAAGAATATTCAACACATGGGCAGGGACAATAACGAGATAAGTGGGAATAAGAAAGAGATGAATTAATATGATCAACGATGATACGTGATGATGAGATACTTGAGACTGGATAGGATATGATGACAGGATGCCATGTTGATCGATGGTTAGATATTGGCAGGTGGAATTCTCCCTAGTTAAGAGGGAGCATTAAAATATGAAACTACGGTCAAATTGCACTTTGGATAGCTCACTTGATGTAGATTATGATGGCATTGAATTCCTCTTTTCGAGATGATCAAAATCAACCTAAATATCACTCAAATTGGATAAGGGAAAGTGTATTTATGAAGAAAATCCCACATGTGCATATTTGATAAGGTCGGCCCAAAAGTAGACCACCTTGGAAGGCTATAAATACAAGTGACCTCTACCTAATTTGGACATCATTATGAGACTCTCTTCTATCTTGGTTTTTCGTTCGCACGGGTCTGAGGCTCCCCCACAAAGGAACAGGTTCGCTCTGAGGTGAAATTGCAGGGTTTGAAGCTCGCATTTCAGATATAGGGTTTTGGGCCACAATCGCAGGCACAACACAGAAGGATTTCGACCACAGTCGCACCCACAAAGACTCATGGGTGAGACTGGAGCCTTCCAGTCGCACAGAAAACTCAATATGCATGCGACCGGGAGTTAGGGTTGCAGAATCTCAAACGCATGCTTGCCACAATCCAGATCTAACCCTAGCCATTTGTACATCAAGCTTAAGGGAGTGACTAGGCTGCTACAATCGCTCGGATGACTCCTCCTCGGTGTAAATGGGACCTAAAATATGAAATCTCAGTCTTCTGAAGATTTCACTTAGTGACTGTAGAGTTTGGCAGTTGACCACACACAGTGACAATACATTACAGGCTTCAGAATCAAGATTCTGAGTATAAGCATTATTGGATTCATTTCATAGATATTGTGTAGTTGTTTTTGCTGAATAGTTGTATGGATGAAGATATGGATCACAATACTTGTTATCACTCAAAAAATTTCCTGGTTATGGAAGGAAATAACTGAGGTAACCTCTAACCAATCTCTTGAATCGAAAGCTAGATATTTCAATCCGAAGGGGGGTCCCTTCTATAGCTCAATCAAGATGATTGGTTATGTATTAAACACATCAACTAGATCTGATTGGATTTAAACAAATTGGTATGGGAAAATAACAGAAAACCCATTGGGCATGGAGTCTGTTTGACAACAAGCTACTACTCATAGGCTATATGGACAAAGTACAAAGGCGAGGTAGCAACAACTTTCAATTTATCATTAGCTGTGATAGAAGCAAGTAGAGATAAATACCAGAAAATCAGAGCAATTAATGAATTATGTTTAAGATATCTAAGTGGAAAACATATAGCAGTTTGGCATTAGTAAAACTGAGCTGACAAACAGAGTTTGGCTTTAATAATTTAATTTCCAAAATGTAGAAGACATGTGCGAAAAGATTATGAAACAATACATATAACAAATACTAGAAGACATGTCAGAAAATCATTACACAAAAATCTCTGAACTTTCGAACAAATAACACCAGTCGCAGTAGCTTATATTGATATAAAAAACATACACTGTATCAAAGGTTTTTCCAAAAAAAAATCCAACCTTTTCTCACTCTTCAGAAAATATCTTTATAGAAAAGACTACAAACTCTAATAGATTTCTAGAATTATCTTAATTACAAATTGCTAAAAATAAAAGACATAAAATGTATATTTTAAATACATGCATGTAAAATATGTGTTAAACATATCAGCATCTAAACATAACAACTCGTTGTAAGACAGACTAAAAATAGGTACTAAAAAGTAGATCGATCTTCTGCCTCCTTTTCTGACAAATGTGCCCTCTCATTCCCTCAAAACGGATTTTTTTAGCAACTTTATGTTTCTCGGGTTCCTTTCCCGAAATCGCTAACAATCCCGTTGTTATCCTGTAGCAGCCGAAATCTGATACTTCTACTGACGAGCCGACTGTCAGCGATTTCGCTCCAAACGGTTCGCCAAAATGCGTTGACAATGAAACTGTCAACGCTCCTCCGCCTTTTTCTGTGCTAAAACGCTGACAAACACTTTGTCGGTTGAAAAACCCAAATTTCACTTTGACAGTGAGGGGTCAAAAACTCAAAAGATCAAATATAGGCTCAACTAAGGGTGCTAGTTGCTTGTAACAAAACATCCACATTGGCCATCCTTTGTCTCTTACTCCCTCGAATCTCCATAGGGGCTCCCCTTTCTGAAACCTTTGTTTTCTTTGGTATTCTTGAACTGGTAACTTTTTCCTTGTTTATAATCAAGTCCATTAGTAGAATTTTATCCACATATATAACTTCTTAGCTAATTCAGGGTTTTGTTTTAACTTGATATTTAGTCTTAGCTTGTTCTAGGGACTGGTGTGAGGCTTCTTTCCTCCCTTAAAAATTTCAGACATGGTGGGTTCTTTCTCAAATGAGATTCTCTCACTTTAGGGCTTAGTGATTTTACCTTTAGCCTTCTCTATCAACTGGATACCTGTAGGTAGGGTTTCAGTAGGAGGGGTATCATGTTTATTCCTGAGCCTACCACTTTTTATGGTGTAAACTTTAGGTAACTGAGGAATTGGAGAAGGGGTTTTTTCTACTCTCTTCTGACTCCTTGTCTGTACAACAGAAGTATCATGAGATGAAGTTCATGTTTCAAGGTGTTCAGTTTGTTTGGTTTCCTTCTTACTGCCATTTTTCCTACCTCTTTTAGATTTGGTAGGTTGAGGTTGAAACCCTCCCCAAAATATAAAATGCTCCCAAGTTCTTTTGGCTTTCCTCAATTAGTAATTTTATTAGGCTTTTATGGTAAATAAAATGGGAAGATGGGTTTGTTTTAGCTCGAACTCGAGCAGCCATGTGTTTTAAGCTTTCTAACATGAAATAAGAGGTGTTAATTCTTAACTGACCTGCCAAATGAGCCAGAAAATGGAAATGATAGAGTTTGACGCAGTTGTAGTGCCTGTCACGGGTAAAATAAGACTAAGTGATATGCAACAACTAGTTCCATTCATCTTTTAACCATGACCTTTGCATGTTTGCTCTCTAATTCACTTCTCTGAATTCATCCTTTATGTTATGTATATTTTATTAATTATTAGTTAAATATAGTTGTCTTAGGTTTATTAATGTGGAAGGGCATGATCAACGATCATGCCTCTTCGCCAAGGGACACCATAAGGCTGTATTTAAAGCCTTGGTGATCCCCACTTGTAATCATCTCATCTTTTATCAATAATAATATATACTTATTCAAGTTTACTAGAGTTTTTACACTCTATTGGTATCGGAGCAGTCGCTCTTCAGGATCTGTGTGATCATCAAGAGATTAAAGAATTACAGAGGAAATTGTAGAATTTAGAAAAAAAAAACCAAGTGCTTGTGGACAGCAACATTTGTTTAAAAAAAAAAATGCAGATTTTCCCCCGCTCTCATCATCCCCTTTCCATGCTTGTCGTCCCTTCCTTCCATTTTCCACTCCCCCTATCTGCACACCTTTCCCTATCTGCCCAACCCCGCTCCCCCTATCCGCACACCTTTCCCTACCGCCCAAGCTCGCTCCCTCTATCCAGCGCCCCTCACCACACTCGCATCTCCCCTCCCCCTTGCACTTACCCTGCCGCCCTCTCACAGCGACCACTCCACTTGAACTCACACTCCAACCCACGGTCCCCTTCCCTCATCTGCAAACGCCCTCACGGCTGCTACGCCAACTTCCCACCCGCCCTTCTCCTCCCCACCTTATCTTCGTGAAGAAGAAAAATCTAACGTGGAAATACAAAGGATGAGAGAGGGCAAGTGCAAACGTTGCGGTGAAAAGTGGGACCCTAAGCATAGGTGCGCTAAAAGAAACGAGACAAAGAATCTGTATAACTGTGAAGCAACTAATGACTCTAACAATGATGAATCAGATGCAGCCACTCCAGAACTAGATGATGGAAGCATTACGCAAATGTCCTTATCAGCTATGATAGGTATATCACAACCTCACACACTAAAACTAAAAGGACATATTAAGAAGAACAACGTAATGGTTCTCCTTGACACTGGCAGTACCCACAATTTTTTAGATTCGACCATGGCCAAAAGACTCAACATCTTTACATTTCCCATGCCCAATATGAAGGTAATGGTGGCCGATGGTAAGAAAATTGAGAAGGTAGGGAAATGCCATAAATTCAAATTGCAGATTCAAAATTTTAATTTAGAATCTCCATTCTACACTGTGCCATTACAAGGAGTAGATGTGGTCTTAGGAATTCAATGGCTACAAAACTTAGGTACCTATTCTGCCAACCATCAGAAGCAATTTATGAGCTTTAACTGGAAAGGGCAGAAGCACAAGTTGTATGGATTCCCAACCCTAGGAAATCAAATCATATCGTCACCTCAGAGGACGAAGATGATTCGAAAAGGAGCGCCAACCTATATAGTACAATGTCATCAGTTAGAAATGTTATCTACAAAAAGGAACCATGAAGAGTCACCAGAAGTACAAGGATTAGTTCAGAAACACAAAAAATTATTACAAGACCTACCAATAAAAATGCCTCCCAATAGGAAAATCAAACATACAATAGAGTTCAAGGCAGGATCCGACCCTGTCAATATCAAATCTTGTCACTTTCCACATCACCAACAGATTGAACTCGAGAATATGCTCCACGATCTTTTAAAAATGTGGGAAGCAAGAGCCCGCCTCTCGAGAAACCCAAGCATTCGTCAACAATGTCCATCATTACGTATGCTTTGAGGACAAAGCATCTTTAAGAGAGGGGCAATGTTATGTATATTTTATTAATTATTAGTTAAATATAGTTGTCTTAGGTTTATTAATGTAGAAGGGCATGATCAACGATCATGCCTCTTCGCTAAGGGACACCATAAGGCTGTATTTAAAGCCTTGGTGATCCCCACTTGTAATCATCTCATCTTTTATCAATAATAATATATACTTATTCAAGTTTACCAGAGTTTTTACACTCTATTGGTATCGGAGAAGTTTCTCTTTAGGATCTGTGTGATCATCAAGAGATTAAAGAATTACAAAGTAAAATGCATAATTTAAAAAGAAAAAAAACCAAGTGCTTGTGGGCAGCAACATTTGTTTAAAAAAAAAAAAGTGCATATTTTCCCCCGCTCTCATCATCCCCTTTCCATGCTTGCCGTCCCTTCCTTCCATTTTCCACTCCCCCTATCCACACACCTTTCCCTATCCGCCCAACCTCGCTCCCCCTATCCGCACACCTTTCCCTACCACCCAACCTCGCTCCCCCTATCCAGCCCTCCTCACCACACTCGCATCTCCCCTCCCCCTTGCACTTACCCTGCCGCCCTCTCACAGCGACCACTCCACTCGAACTCACACTCCAACCCGCGACCCCCTTCCCTCATCTGCAAACACCCTCACAGTTGCTACGCCAACTTCCCACCCGCCCTTCTCCTCCCCACCCTATCTTCGTGAAGAAGAAAAATCTAATGTGGAAATACAAAGGATGAGAGAGGGCAAGTGCAAACGTTGCGGTGAAAAGTGGGACCCTAAGCATAGGTGCACTAAAAGAAACGAGAAAAAGAATATGTATAACTGTGAAGCAACTAATGACTCTAACAATGATGAATCAGATGCAGCCACTCCAGAACTAGATGATGGAAGCATTATGCAAATGTCCTTATCAGCTATGACAGGTATATCACAACCTCACACACTAAAACTAAAAGGACATATTAAGAAGAACAACATAATGGTTCTCCTTGACACTGGCAGTACCCACAATTTTTTAGATTCGACCATGGCCTAAAGACTCAACATCTTTACATTTCCCATGCCCAATATGAAGGTAATGGTGGCTGATGGTAAGAAAATTGAGAAGGTACGGAAATGACATATAGTCAAATTGCAGATTCAAAATTTTAATTTAGAATCTCCATTCTACACTGTGCCATTACAAGGAGTAGATGTGGTCTTAGGAATTCAATGGCTGCAAACCTTAGGTACCTATTCTGCCAACCATCAGAAGCAGTTTATAAGCTTTAACGGGAAAGGGCAGAAGCACAAGTTGTATGGATTCCCAACCCCAGGAAATCAAATCATATCGTCACCTCAGAGGACGAAGATGATTCGAAAAGGAGCGCCAGCCTATATAGTACAATGTCATCAGTTAGAAATGTTATCTACAAAAAGGAACCACGAAGAGTCACCAGAAGTACAAGGATTCGTTCAGAAACACGAAAAGGTATTACAAGACCTACCAATAAAAATGCCTCCCAATAGGAAAATCGAACATACAATAGAGGTCAAGGCAGGATCCGACCCTATCAATATCAAATCTTGTCGCTTTCCACATCACCAACAGATTGAACTCGAGAAGATGCTCCACGATCTTTTAAAAATGTGGGAAGCAAGAGCCCGCCTCTCGGGAAACCCAAGCATTCGTCAACAATGTCCATCATTACGTATGCTTTGAGGACAAAGCATCTTTAAGAGAGGGGCAATGTTATGTATATTTTATTAATTATTAGTTAAATATAGATGTCTTAGGTTTATTAATATGGAAGGGCATGATCAACGATCATGCCTCTTCGCCAAGGGACACCATAAGGCTATATTTAAAGCCTTGGTGATCCCCACTTGTAATCATCTCATCTTTTATCAATAATAATATATAATTATTCAAGTTTACTAGAGTTTTTACACTCCACTTCAAAAAGAAAGGTACACCAACACCAGCCAAGATATGGCTTCTGAAGGCTCTCTCCATCAGTGGGTAGACCTGTAACCTCAGAGATCAATTCCTCTGTCACCTGAAAATAAATTCCTCCAACAACTACCTGTTGTCCATCAAAACCTTGGGCAAACACTTTGGCTACTTTGTCGTGAAAATATGTGCACCACTTGAAGAATTCTTCCCATCTGGCTTCCTGAAACGATTGTTGGATCTGTCGGTAAACTTCAGGAAGATTAGGTCATTTCGGCTCACTCCTGTTTAACTTTCTGCTTTTTCCCATTCTTTTTTGCAACAACCAAATGAACACAGAAAAGAGGAATCGAGAATCGATCCTTGATCTTCGGCGAGCGCTCAACAAACTGAGCAATTTTTAGTATAAACAATAACAATCATAAGAGATATGAGTGATTTTTTCTATGTGGTAATTCATTTAAAAACATGTCAAGTTGTGTATTATAATAACTAACTGACAGTGGATTAGAATGGATTTAACCCTTCGATCATGAATTTTTGAACTCACATACCTCTTGGCTGCGGAATCGATCTCTTTATCACGTGATCTCACCTTTTGGAATTTACAGAGCGTGTTTGAGAAATGATTATCCTTTTTGTTGACGTGGAATATGTCTGTACAATATAAAACAAAAATTTGAATTCCTTCGTTTTGGTGCTGATACCTTGGTTGCTCGCAAAATTTCTTTGTTCCTCCATTTCCAAACACATGATAACGTTAACACTCCCATTGTCACCATTCTTTTTTAATTTTCGAAACTATAATAGCATTGATACTCCCATTATCAACGTTTTCTATGTTTTTTACAAAAAAAAATCACTGATACTGCAATTGTTAGCATTTCAAAAAATCTCAAATTTAATAAATGTGATGACAATACTTTCTTTTGTTGAATCATTTGATGATGATCTAATAAGAAGAATAATTTGAAAGGGTTTTCCCCATAGTGGGTTTTGCCTTGGTCTCTGACCAATCTTGGTGTCTCTGTGTGAATGATTTTCTTCTATTGTTCATTTATGTTCCACTGCATTGATGATGATGATATTGTTGTTTCTACATAGTTGCATATGTTGTTGAATAATGATGTAAATCTGAATAATGATATGATCTTATGGGGTGAATGTAATGTGTTAATGAAGAAATGAAATTATCTAAGCAAAGAACAATATAGCCCTAAGAAAAATTAACAAATATCACATAGTATTCCAAAAGCATTCTTCTCCATTTTCCCCGAAGTTGTTCATTAAGGCTCGTATATTCAATCCTCGATTGATCTAATCTATTGGAAATAGAGTGAGACCATATTTTCCGCGGATTTGGTATGAGGTGTTTTATATTTGTTATCCTCCATGGGTCAGGTCATTGGAGAATGTTACTGGGTCCAAGACAAGGGGGTGTTAGAGGTTAAGTATTGTGATATAGTGTGGGGTTCAACATTAATTCTCGACTAAATATCTTAGGACTCCAACTAAGGAGGCCCAACCATGCCCTTACACATAATACTCAAATACCTAGGTACTAGAGAGTGGTCTCCTTGAATTCTATTCTCAATGTCCTACAATAACAAGATGGTTGATTAGCCTATCTAAACCTGGTTTTAGGTATGCATGAGGGACTTCCTATAGGAAGTCCCCTACTAAAATTTTACATGCTAAATGACATACTATTTTGTTATTTAAGGATACTGAAATGTGTCTTTAAAATAAATATATTATGAGCTTGCTAATCGAAGAAAAAGCTCTTAAAATCACTAGATAATGACCACAACTTTTATTATACTTCTTAGATTGGTTATTATATTTTAATTATGAAATGCCACAACCTCTTTGTATCTAATAGCATTGGTTTGATTGGAATCTAAGCATTCTATTATACGATATTCAATCTGCAAAATCGATGTTCTTCTCATGGAAAACCTTAAAACTTTGTTTTGGAGAATTTAGTTTTTGAAATTATGTTTTCAAGAGGAATTGAAATTTTATATTAGATTCTCTAAAATTATACAAAGATTTTTTTATAAATTGAGCTAAATATCACCATCCTATTTCTTTCCATAAAAAATTAGCAAAGAGAACATTTCCCCTACTTTGGGCTAAAAAAATTTCACTTCTTATCTAAGAAAGAGCTCTAATGTTGTTAGTCAAAGTCGTCATTGATGTCAATATAGCATTGTTGAAGATGGCAAATATTCTTGTGATGTCAGTGAACCTCATGCAATCCCTAGGTGCTAAGGATGTTATTAATAAAGATGTTAAGGTTGATCTTACCTTATGAAGATGTCATGCCACTAAGGAAGAAGTCTTGTCCTAGATGCCTATTGATCATAATGCCCTAGTTGTCCTTGAACTAACCATGAAGACACCATAACTTCTTGTATCCTTGCTCTTAATGAAGAGGCCCTCGAAATCATGATGATGTCCTTATTCTTGATAAAGAAGGCCTTCTTATTGATGCTCATACTGACTCTTGATGAAGAAGCTCTCCCTGTAATGATCTAGCCCTTGATCTAACAAATTGATGAATGATGCATTTTGACGTATGATTGATGACATATCACTATACTATTACATGATGACATGGATGACTCACATGATGACACTATGATGAAGAACTTGGAGACACACTATGATGAAGAACATTGAGTCATGACAATGAAGAAGCCCTAATGACCTCTTGTTGTGCCAATCACCTTCTGCACTAAAAACTTCAAGAACAATCACAAAGAAAAATAAGTTTGGACACCTTGGAGGAATCCTTTCACAATGAGTCCTTGACCATCTTAAAGAGGATTTTCCCCTCTTTCTAATGAGCCCTTAATTTCTCTCAAACTCCTAGTTGTTGAAGATAAATTGATTTTTGAATGTTACATATCCTCATTTTTTATTAAGTCGACCTACCTTCACACTCTTGTCGGTCTATTTCTTAAGACGTGTCTCTTCATCTTCCTAGCAAAAATAATATATACACCTTTCAGTATTCATTTCTCTATCATACACTCGGTCATCAAGCATAAGATATTTAGTTCACATCTCGTGAACTTAAAAGCGTAAAGGAGGAGCATATAAATTGTGGGTAATTTTCGTTGGAGGATCATCTTTAAGACAGCTCAGACTGCACAGCCTCAGACCTGAAGCTCAGACTTCCTATTGCAGTATAGTTGGTTGGATATGTTTTGTAGTGGTTGGGACTTCTAGACCAGTATTACATTGCAGTGCTTCAGCTCATCCTCAAACCTGTGTTTTGGACCTACTATAGCTCAGAATAAGTGCAGTGTTTCAGAATATTTTTAGCTCATCATCAAACATGTGCTTCGAACTTGTTGTAACTCATAATTAGTACAATGCTTCAGACCTTTCTTCTATAGCTCATCCTCAGACTTGGTCAACCTTTGGACCTGTTGTAAGCTCAAATTAGTGCAGGAACCTAGGGACTATGGAGCATTCTTTTCCCTCAGATAAATCTCAGTTTGTGGAGAACTCAGATTTTGTGCTATGGTTAAGGTGTGAAGATATAAAGGACTATCATAAGCTTAGGTTAAGTGGTGAGCTAGATTATGATTGCAGCATTAATATCTTCATATCTTCAGTGAAGAAGTAAGTCACAACACCAAGGATAGACCAGCATTTTGAAGGTTCAATGTTTCATTGTGTGAAGCAATTGTGGTGGCAACCTCAAGATCAGTGGTGGAGACCTATATTGGACAATCAAGCACAAGTTGTTTTTGAAGCTAATTGAACATCTTAAAAGTTGAACAATGCATAATTTTATTGAAGGAACTCAAGTAAGTACATCACTCATTTTGTATCAATATTCATTGAATTCAGTGAAGTGTTTCGAAGAATCTATTTAGGAGCTCGTGGAGAAATCTCTTGTTGGGAAAAGCAGTATGAAGACTCCCTTGAGAAGTTCTTGAAGAGGCTTAGAGCAGGTGCAGAACTTAGGCTTCCTATTGTAGACACCTTGAAGGTCTTGAAGATAATGTTGAAAACCATGATGCATTAGCCATCATGAGGAAACTTGGAGATATTTGGTTCGGTACCATGAAGAACAGTGGAGACACCTTCATGTGAAGAACAAGGTTGTCATTGATGAAGTGACTTGGAGATTAAGTGAAGGCATTGTTGAAGACAAATGTGAAGACTTAGTTGGGGCTTCTTGAAGAAGATATTGGGAGTCGTGAAGAAACATAAACTTATCTTGACGAATTGAAGCAGTGGGTTGGAGCCTTATAAGATAGGAGTCCTCAAAGAAACCAGGTTGGAGCCTGTACTAGAGATAGAGTTGGAGCCCTAGAGGTTGGTGCCTCAAACTAATAAGGTTGGAGCCTTGGGAAGTCCAAGTTGGTGCTTGGCATAATACAAGTCGATGCCTGGGAGATTGAAGATTGGTGTCTTCAGTTGTGTCTTCTTGCTTACCCTCCCAAGATTTTAATATGTTTGGATTTCGTAAACCAAATACTCTCCCACTTGACGTGATGCCAAATTTTTATTATTGAAGAAAAATACATGGAAGATAATCTAATAACAAAGAGCATAAAATATTCATAAATAATTTCAATATCATTTTCAATCACTATGATGTTAAAAAATCAAAGTATATGTATGCATCTTTAAAGGTTGCATAGAAAAATAAGCTTCATTGCATTACTTGAAAATCATAACAATAATGTTTTTATTAAAACATTTAAATTACACTGCCATATCTTGCACCCTTTCATAGGGCATAAACAAGTGTGTATAACATCATTACGGGATAAAACACCCTAGGGTCTGGGTTGGAAACCCCAACAGGTCAAAGGGCATCTACCAACAAGAAGCAAGCAAACAAGCAGTCCTAATGCATAAACAACTAAAGTAGGATGAAAAGAGAGTACCCGTAGGTCCTACATTTGATTTTTGATTACTTTTTATTTTAATGTGATGAAAGATTAATATGTCAATCTAATGCTTGATTAGCTATGGAATCAACAAATGAGTTTTTTGATCGTGGAATATTAGTAAATGTGATAAAATTAAATGATCTTTGTAATAAACACGCTCCCATAAATTGGTGATACAAATAAGGATCTCGCACACAATAGATGTTGTTTAACTGAGACTTCACTAGTTGTGAAGAAAAGTACACTAGTAATGAATCAATACCAAGAGATATTGCTTCAGATAGTAAGTTAATAACAACAGTATATTCAGCAACATTGTTTGAAACAGGGCTGATACATATGCCTCTTGAAACCAACAACTAAATGGATGGAAAGTAAATCACCCAAGCCGCGGAAACCAAATTCCGGGTATGTCGACTAGAACCATTAGTGAACCCTAGATATACAAGATCATCCATCGATACCTGCTAAAGCATATAAAAAATATCGATATTGCTATGAAAGCTATAGACAGATATGCACAAATATATACAATATCTACAAAACCAAGCAAATGCAAGGCAGAAGCCTATGCATAATACTTTTTCAGATAGAGCCCATTTCTGGGCTCCACCAGCTCGTTTCCATCAAAATAAACCAATTCATAAGCTCTTTTTTTCAAGACCTTTTTAATGATAAAAGGACTGTACCACATAGGTTTGAACTTGCCTGCGTCCAAGGTGTCTTTGTCTTTGTCAAGACCAAGACAAGGTCACCTTAAGAGAAAACCCTAGGACACACAGCCTTATCGTATTGGATCTTCACTCTTTTTATGAGCTTCGTTAATTGTGGCTGCATCTCGACGCTGCTCATCAAAACGTTCCAAATGAACGATCCATTTCTCAAGACTGGAAGTGTTAGGAAGAAGTTCTACAACTAATTTAAGAGAAGGAATTTCACATTCCATAAGGAAGATCGATTCCAAACCAAAACTAGTTGAAAATGAGTGAAACCCGTAGCGGTCTTAACCGACATCCGGTATGCCCAAAGTGCGGGATATAACATGATGTGCCAATTGGATTGAGCCTTATTAATTGTCCTTTGCAGGATAACTTTCAGGGATTTATTCACGGCGTCCACCTAACCATTGGATTGAGGATAGTAAAGAGATGAATGCTCCTGCTAGAAACCCAATTTGAGAGTCAATTTAGCCATCATCTTATTCTGGAAATGACTTCCATCGTCAGTGACAATCTCCTTTGGTATACCGAAACGAGAAATGACTTGGTTGAATAGAAACAGGGTTTTTATTTCACCATCATTCGCAAAAGTGGGCATAGCTTCAACGCACTTAGTAAAGTAGTCCATTGCTACAATAATATGCTTATGACCCTTTGTCGAAGGTGGGTTACAAGTTGTAAAATCAATGCCCCACTTTGTGAACGGGCCAACAGTGATAACAGAAAAAGCAGAGTTGGATGAGCACACTTTTTCTAAGTTTAAACATGACAAGGATGGCATTTTTTTACCACTTCAACACAATCTTTGAAAATTGAAGGCCAAAAATAGCCTGCACGCAAGATTTTTTTCGGTCGCAGCAAGCCAAGATAGATGACCACCGTAAGCTCCATTATGGAAATCATTTAGCACCGACTCAGCTTCTTCTAGGGTTAAGCGGCATCTAAGGATTGAATCAATCCTGCGATGATATAAAGTGTCACCGATAATAATATAACTTTTAGCTAAGTGACGCAATTTTCTTCGCTCATCCTTTGAAAAAGTGAGAGGAAACTTTGAAGTTTGAAGATATATTATGATATCTCCATACCAAGGATCTTGTGAAGAAATAAGGAAAAGATGCTCATCAGGGAATGATTCCTCATAAACAATTCTTCTTCACAAGGAAACTCTAAGATTAATTCCACAAATACTAAATATTTCTTAGATTTGGCTGACAAGAACTTGAGATCAAATTCTTGTAAAATAACAATCCGTCTGTAATATTTTCTCCCAATCACTCGCCTACTGAGAACAAACTGAAATGGGTTGACAGCCACTAAGACAAAAGTTTTTCTAAGCAGAATATAGTGTCAAAATTGTTGGACAGCATGAACAGTTGCCAAAGCTAATTTCTCTACAGGAGAGTATTGTAATTCAGGACCTACTAAGCCTCGACTCAGATAATAATTCACATGCTCATAAAGAGCATCGTCTTCCTGAACCAAAACCATACCTATGGTTGATTCTGCCATAGTGAGATATAAGACGAAATCTCTGTTATAATCGAGTGGACTTAATAAAGGAGCAGAGGACAATGCTTTTTTCAAAGCATCGAACGAGCGTTGAGCGAAATCGTTCCATAGAAATGGAACTCCTTTTTTTCAGCAATCTCATAAATCTCTTTGTGATCTCAGCATAATTGATGATAAATCTCCTCGAGAAATTGGCTTTTCCTTGGAGACTCTGAAGTTGACAAATGGTAGACAGGGGAGGCAATTGAAGTATCGCCTCAACCTTGAAAGGATCTACGTGAATCCTTTCAGTAGATACTATGAATCCCAATAACTAACCGGATGTGACATCGAAAGCACATTTATTCAGATTCAACCGGATTTTATAATAATGACATTGCTCAAAAATAAAATGAAGATGATGAGGATGATCAATTCTCTTTTGAGAACGAGCAGCTAGGTCATCCAAATAAGTTTTGATGATATGTTTGATATCGTGGAAAGCGTAGGACATGGCCCGCTGAAAAGTGGCTCCATCATTTTTAAGGCCAAAAGGCATCTTTTTGTATGCAAAAGTACCCCAGGGGCAGATAAAAGATGTCTTATGTTGATCTTCAGGATAGATAGTAATTTGATTATAACCTAAGAAACCAGCCATGAAGAAGAAAATTCATTTCCTGCACATTCATCGATAATCGGATCAATAAAAGGTGTGGGGAAATTATCTTTTGGACAAGCCTTATTTAAATCCCTAAAGTCTATGCATACGCGGATCATTCCTTGTTTTTTATCAACCGGGACTAGATTTGAGACCCAATCAGTTAACGAAATGGGGCATATGAAACCCACCTTAAGTAGCTTCTCAACCTCAGCTTTGATATTTGTCGCTTTCCTAGGGTTTACCGACTAAAGCTTTTGCCATATAGGCTTCGCATTCTCGTAAGTCTTGATCTCATGTTGGACTATTGATGGATCAATTACAAGAATTTCCTCATAAGACCAAGCAAACACATCATAGAACTCTTTGAAAAGATCAGTATAAATTTGAATTTCTTCAGGGGAGCACTCGACTCCGATGAAAGCATTCTCAATTATAATGGGATCCCTGGAGATGTGCACCAGAACTGTTTCCGAAATGATAGACATGTTATCTTCAGTAGAAATCTGTGTTGGAGCCAAAGTGTTTAAAATTGTCTGAACACCACTAGTTGACAAAGGGCCAGACAAACTTGATTCAACTTGATGCTAGTCTGGGAGAAAATATGACCGATGATGCAAGTCATCCCACGGTTTTTCTATGCCCGTCATTGCTTCTAGGATTGCCTCCTCAGATGGTAAAATAGTATCAAGGAAGTCAATAGAAGAAGTAGAGTCAAGAGTCCAAGTTGGAGCCACATCTCCATCCAAATATTCCAGTGAAAGAGGAGTAGGAATGGAATTTGCAGTGTTAACTATAAATTGATAAGCAATTTCAGTTGCAGACATGGGATATGCCATTCCACCCACTTCCTCCTCTTCTAATGTGGTCGTAGAAGAGGGTAAGGACCAAGGATCTGAAAAATAATGAGTTTTGAAGAACTCTCTTCGAGAAGGAGTCTTGGGTGATGAAATGGCATTTATTAAACCTGTAGGAGAAGGAAGATCAAAATTACCCATCAAAGAGGAATACATTCTGACTCCTAAATTCTCTACAAGCGGCTTGGCATTCTTCACCAAGGGAATGGTTGAATCAGAGGATGCATTGGATTATTTCGGAGAATAAGCCATTTGATCAACAGTAACAATTCTCCCTTCATGGGGAAAGCATAGGATGTGAAATAATGACGAGAAAAAATCCAATTTCGTCCCAATAGAAGATTATAATCCAAATTAGCATCAACTATTTCCACCTCGATATTGACCACCTTGCCGCCAACATAGATGTGAAAGGCTAGAACAATTCTATGCGGCCTATGAGAAAGGCCATCAGATGCAGTCAAGAGATTAGGTGAAGGAACACCTTGAGGAGATCTGATGGCTTTCCAACACGCAATCGATACGACACATGTGGAAGCTCCCTCATCAACTACAGTTTGAAAGATATTCATCTTCTGATATGTAGATTTAATCTGGAAAGCCATGTGATGAGGGAGTCTCTTCTTAATATTTGACATGTCAAATGTAATAATAAGAGAGTTTTTCGAATCTATTTCCCTGATTGTAGTGAGTAGCACATTCCTTTGTGTTGGGCACGATTGGAGTACCTCTAACGTAGATATCGCACAAGGACTTTGAGCCAAATCCTCAACAATGGAGTAGTTTTGGGCAGCCTTGGCATTACGGTTGATAGTCGAATGTTTTGCAAAGCTTTTCGGCATCCGAGGTATAGGCTCAACTGTGGGCCTCTCAATATGGAGTGGCTCTAGAACATCGGGAGTGGCCTTAGCCTTAGAGGATTCTGGTTCACCATAATCATGTGATCTTGTAGCAACATCAACATGAGAACTCATCATGTATACATTTGATGGATTTTCCCCTTCCTAGTTGCCCCCTATGGGGGTTCCAGTATTAGCATTCGCGCCAGCAAGCATTTGTTGCTTTTGGGGAAAAGGGTTAGTCAGAACAGCCTGGGAGCTAGAAGAACCCTGTTATGCTAACAAGCGTTGAGCATCCTGAATCTTAAGGCAAAGATGAGTTAAATGGTCTCCAATGCACAATTTGCAAGGAGACTTAACTTTCATTTTTTACTCCTTTTTACCCTCCCCAAAATTATTACTGGGTTTGTTTGCATTTCCCTTCCCATCCTTATCTTTCTTCTTACCACGTCCCTTTTTCTTCCCATCGGATTGTTGATTTCCTTTGGGGTTCAAAGATTGGACTGCATTAATAGTTAACAGTTGAGAAGGCATAGGCACTGACGATGATGCCTGAATCAAAGAAGCAGTTTGTGGAGACAACTATTGCAATTTACTTAACAAGTTAGTCGTGTTGTTATCGATCGATTTGACTAGCCTGTCACCATGGGGACCCGGCTTCGGTTTGGCTAAATCGATCTTGGACCGAAGAGCATCAGGCAAAATCTTATAGAGAATTCCAGACTTCGAATATAAAAGTTCTAACCGTTGGGCTCTAAAGATAGCATGTTCTTCACCAAATACCCCGAAGAGTGATACATCCTTAGATATTTCTGGCTGCAAAGTTTTTAAAAATAATTCGAGAAGGAATTCATTAGGAATATAGGCTTTAATGAGCCTCTTCCTTCTTCGCCATTCCTGAATATGGTCAGAAATGTGACTTGCTTTGTCTTGTTGGAAACTAACCAATAGCTCAATTCCAACATCATATCGGATGGGCAACTGAAAATGGTTCAAAAACATGGTAGCGAATTCACCAAATGAAGCAAAGGTACCCCCACTAAGCTCTGTATACCACTTTGTAGCATTTCTAGTTAAGGTGCATTGGAACAATCTCAACTTGATTGAATCGTCAATAAGGGAGTTGGATGAACACCATAAATGGAATGTTGTTACATGGTGAGCTGGATCCTCTCGAGACTTCCCTTCGAATTTTGGAATATCCAATGGAAGTTTGGTGGGGACCGGAGGCCAAGTCGTATTATATCGGATCGGATCATTTGACAATTTTGAAAGATCTGGCAAATTTAGAGTTGCTAGGAATGGTAACTGCGGGGGAGTTGGTCGGCTCCTATTTTCTCCTCATCCCTCCTGTCGCTCCAACTTGTATTTATTTCATCAATCCTCCCCTCTTCTTGGCAGGTTGTGTCCTGATGATGGGTCTTGGTTTAGACCCAAAACGTAGACGTAAAAATGAATACTGTGGAGATTCTAAAATCCCCACCTCAAAACTCACACCACAGAAACCTTCAAACTATTATAAGTGATCTAACTGGTAAAACTAACAATTGAAAATAAATATTGATTCACCCCCCTCTCAGTATTTCCAACAATTGGTATCAGAGCCAGTACCTTCACTCAAAGCCTAACAGCTTGAAGGTTGATCATTAGAACAAAAATGGAAAAGCCAAGGAAGAAAGTCTCCAATCCTCCTAAAGATGTGTCTTCCTCAACCATCGAAATTGAAGTCAATCAATCTACGAAGGCTCCATTGTTCAATGGAAACTTTGATATATGGGAGGCAAGAATGAGGAATTTCTTAAAGACTTGAAGCGTTGAAGTCTGGAAATCTGTGATTACTGATAGCATGATGGAAGGAGAATCCAAGGAGTATAATACAAGAGAAATGAAAGAAATCTTGAATGGGCTACCTGATTCTATGAAGGCCAATTTGGAAAAATGTTCGCCAGCAAAAATCATATGGGACAAACTTCATGATCTTCACTCAAAAGGAGCATTGACCATGACATCTAGTCAAGAAGATGATGGAAAGCAAGAAGGAAACCTAGAACCCATCGAGGGAGTTGAAAATAAGAATGATGACATCAAGGCCAAAGAAGACCTAGAAGAAGAAGAAAGCAAAGAAGACTTTGAAGAAGATATCCTAACTAAACATATGGCTTCCATGGAAGAGATTAACAAGTTGAAAAAGGAAAATGAGGAACTTAAGAAGAAAGCACAAGTTGGTAACCAAGACAAGGAAGGATTTTGAATTTGTCAAGCTTCAAGTACAAGAAAGAGATAAGGAGCTCGCCAAACTTAAGGAGGAATTTCATCAAAACAAAAGAAAGCATCATGAAAAAGTCATATCTATGACAAACCAATTGGATAAGGAAAAGAAAAGGGAAGAAACTTTGTCAAGCCACCTTGAACAAAGACCTAAGAGCTTGAACAATCTTGAAGCAGAGATTGGTCAATACAGGGAAGAGGTCTCCTCTCTTAGATCTCAATTAGAAGAAGCAAGGAAACAAGCGCAAGGACCGAGAAGGTGATGGAAACTTTGGCATTCATAGAAGCACAAGTTGATGAAGCAAAAAAGGAGAGAAACACCATGATATGCCAACTAGAAGGAAAGGATGAAGAAATCTTCAAAATAAAATTAGACATCAATCTTCTCAAGGCCGAAACATGTGAAGCTACAAGAATCAAAGAAGAAATTCAGAGCAATCTAGCAAAGGAGAATAAAGAAATATTCATAATGAAATCAAATATCATCTCCCTTAAAATCGAAGCACGCGAAGCAACAAGGATGATGGAAGAATGAGGAAGCAACTAGTCATGAAAGATGAAGATTGTGAAAAATTGAAAGGAGAAATTGTCACTCTTAAAAAGGAATTTGTCTCACTAAATAAGAACTTGAAAAGCTCTCAAACCCTAGATGACATCCTAAGTCATCAAAAATCTCCTTTTGATAAATCAGGTCTTGGCTATGCAAGTGAACCCTCAAGCAAGAATGATAATGCTTCAAACAACAAGGATGTGAGGAAGCTACAAAGAAATGATATTCCCAGTTCTAGCAAATGCAAGAGTTAAGGTGACATTAGAAGAAACCCTACTCCAAGGAGACTTACAGATGATTTGAAAAAATAAAAGGCAATAAATATCATCAAAGAATCCCAAGGAAAAAAGACTTCAAAAGTACATCAAGGAAATCTTCATCTCTCAGGTACCAAAGTATATTTCTTGGTTATTGGTATTCTTGTACAAACTTTGGGCACATGGGAAAAGATTGTAGGGCATATCACATAGAAAAATATAATGGTCCTCGTCAATCTTCTAGAAACAATTTTGCAAAAAGAAGTCATGATTACTCATTCATGAACAAGATGGAGTGCTTCAATTGCCATAACATTGGACATATGGCACGTGAGTGTAACTTGACTTGGGTCCCTAAAACCATGAAAACCAAGCTAGAGAAGAAAGTTACACAAGTATGGAGAAGGAAGCAAATTGGGTCCGAAAATCTCTTGAACACTCTAGCCAACAACACATGTTGTTGACTTGATGAAGTCATCCTTGATATTCCAAGTATTTGATGGTGAGACTCTCCCAAAAAGAGACCATACAATTAGAGGGAGATTTGCAACTCTTGACCTTATGATTCTGAAGCATTCTTGCAGAAACTATACATGAATGGGCCCTATGAAATCCTTGAATAGTCACATATGAACAATCATCTTTTGATAGATCATCTCGAGAGAGAAACTCCATTGAAGAAATGTAGCCACATCTATCATGGACCACATTGCCAAAAGGAAGAGCACCATGATAAGGGGAGTAATATACCTATGAAGAATTACTATTGATGAATAAAAAAGGCAACTCGACAGGGGGAGTACTTGAGCACCCCATTTTCCATTGATGTCAAAGGGGGAGAGAATATTGGAAGGGCAAGAATATTGCCATCAATGACAAAGGGGAGATTGTTAATCAAGATTGTCATTGATGTCAATATATCATTATTGGGATGGCAAATATTCTTGTGATGTCATAACCTCATGTATCCTTGCTCTTGATGAAGAAGCCTAGAACCGAGATGATGTCCTTACCCTTGATGGATACTACACTATTGAAGGACTATACATGAATGACCACACTTGATGATGTCATACGTGATGGCACTTGATGAAGGTCTTGATGACATGGTTGGAGACTACATAATGACATGGAGGATGATTTGATAACCTAAACAATGTTTGGAGACATGACATGAAGGACTTGGATATCACTTGATGCCATATGATGGCATATGATGACATTGTTGGAAGATTTCATTTAATGATATGGATGGGGGTTGGAAGACTACCTTGACACTCTCTTGATAACAAATTAATAAATGTTGCACTATGGTTGATGACATATCACTGCACTATTACATGATGCCATGATCACATGAATAATTTACATGATGACACTAATGACCTCGTGTTGTCCTAATCATCAACCCCTAATTTCCTCTCGACGTCCTAATCATCTTCTACACTAAAGATTTCATAAGTTGTCACAAAGAAAAATAAATTTGGACACCTTGGAATACCATCTTAAAGAGGATTTTTTCCTCTTTCCAACGAGACTTTACTTGCCCCGAAACTCCCAGCGGTTTGTCAGAAAATTAATTTTTAAGTTTAAAAATAATCTTTTTTAAGGCTAGCCAACCTACACTCAAACATTCATGTCGACCTCCCTCCAAGAGACGTGTCTCTTTATTATGATCGAAATCCTATATAAATGTGGCGTCCAACACCTCATTTCAGTCAAGGATTTCGGTGAAGATTTCAGTGTAGAGGTAAAAACGCAGCAAGGAGGCAGACGAGGATGAAAATCATTGTTTGGGAAACTTTTTGTTAAGATATCCATTACAAAATAGCAAACAAAAAGCTGCAGGTAGATTGCCTGTGGAAGACCGAAGTGTGGTCAATACCTTACCTCAAACCTATAGTCTTGTGGAGATTTGCATTTCCTCAAATCTGTGATTAAAGGATCACGACTACAGCAATTTGGAGACACCTTCGTGGACTTGAAAAGTAACCTGTGAGAGCACACTTTGCAGATTTTTTGGAGACACCTTCTTGGAATTGAAAAGTAAACTGTGAGAGCAAACTCTGCAGATTTAAGGAGACACCTCCCTTGGACTTGAAGTGAATTTTTGGAAACTGTAGGGCTCAGTACAGTCACTTTTCTTTTAGGCTCATATTTAACAAGTGTGGACAATCCTAGCTGGAAGGAGGAACCAGTCCTGTGGAGGCAACTCTGTGGATTCTTAAAGCAGTGGGAAAATTGGAAGTCCTTGACAGAATTGTGAAGCATTAGGTGGCTTGAGCAGTGAAAAAATAGAAGCAGTATTGAAGAGCTATTGAAGTTCTCTTGAGCATCTTTGAAGACCATCTCGTGTATTCAAAGAAGATTGTGTTGATTGTCATCTATTGAGCAACTTGTAAAAGACTTGTATTATAGAACCATTGAAGTTGTTAGTGACAGAATATGCATTCTGCCATCAGTGATCAAAATCACTCTTTGCATATTCATTTTAGGTGTCCCACTCAGAAAATTTGTAATCATTCCACTAGGTCATGTAAAAAATTGATTCACTGATGGTAGCCCTAGTCTCAAAATCTCACTCTCCCTCATAAATTTTCATTTGTTGGCTCACCTACATGTCTTGTTGAGCATAAAAACACCTATGAAAAGCTCATTTCACTATGTATTATCTTATTCAAAGTCAACCATAGAGTTAGGTTATTCAAGGTCACATTAGGTCATTAGGTTTTATTGTTCAAGATCCAAAAATGCACCATGACATCTCATAAGGTCAGCAAAGGTGTGACAGTGACTCAATAAAAATTTCATCATCAGTTACAGAGGTTTATAAACATGAAAGATGTTTTCAAAGTTGTAATTTTGATTTTAAGTATCAGTTTCATTCCAAAATGTAATTTTTATTCCAAAAAAAAGTGATGTAATTTTATTTTTTTTATTTTTGTAATTTTATGTCCATTATATGTAATAAGTACTTGATCTTCTGAAACTACTAACTCAGATCCATATGCCAAACTGAATACCAAACAAAGTACATCTCAAAGTGCTAGAGGTCCTACCCCATCAATTGATCAACTTGCAAAACAAAAAGTCAGAAATCAAAGAGCATTAATGTGAAAATTTGAAAGGTGAAATGAAACATTAGAAAAGTGGGTTTTCAAAACATAAATCAAACCCACTGAAGTATAAAAGACCTCAAAGACATCGATTCAAAGTTCATTTGCTTCCTACACCCTCAAGCATACTCAACAAAGGAGAAGTTTTCGAGTTTTTAGGTGAAATTGTGCAAAACAGGGGCAGAGGGTGCGTTCTGCACTGGCATTGCGCATTTGCCATAGGCGTTGCGTGTTTGCTAAAGGTGTTGCACGCCTGTCAAGAGGAGGGTGTGCTTAACCTGGGTGTTGCGCATTTGCCCAAAAACCCTTAGGGATTGCCAAAAGACCACTACAACTCTCTCAAGCTTCAAAAAGGGTTACCTGCACTCTCCAACAAGCAAGTAGGTCACAAATTCATCACTCCTCTTCTCCTTAATCATTTTATGTGATGTTTAATTTGGCTTTGGTGTCATCTTATGTTCAAAACACTAGGATCATTCTACTAGCATCCCACTACCATTCCCACATTTCAATTTATCCCATCCCAATCCCCATATCATAAAACACTTTCCCATAACCCCTACATAATTATCTCCTTCCCTAAGCTTTCATCTCCTTCAAAACCCTAAGCCCTAGGTATTCATTTGGCTAGGCTCCCTATACCCTACCTATAATTAAATCTCCTATTCTAAAACCCCTCATCATCACTACCCCCTGTCACCTCCCTCATATCACAAATCCCTATTCCCATCTCCTCAAATTTCCTCACACCAACCCACACTTCTTACACCCACATTCTATTCCATCATCTCCCTAGGGTTTTGACACCAAATAGATCATGGCAAAAGAAGAGAACATAAGTCATAGTGAGGAAGAAAGAGAGAGAAGGCCATCTAAAAAAGGATGGAGATTCATTAGACATGAGCCAACAAATACCAGAGAGCTCATGGCATCTCCCATCATTGTGACATGCTTTAAGCATGTAGGTTGTTTTGAGTTCTGTGAGAAAGTACAAAGGGTCCAATACCATCCTATGTTGACAAAATTATTCATTTCCAACCTCCATGACAACCAGGTAACCCTTGCTGGTGTCACTTTCACTGTGTCCCTTGCCATCATATCAGCTGCCACTGGGATCCCAAATGTTGGGGAAAAATGATTCAAGGAAGGAGAATCGAATCAGTTCTATTATAAGCCATATATTAAACCAAGGTACAAGAATGAGAGAAAGAGGATTTTTCCTTTCTCGTACCTCCTGGACAGATATGTCCCCATGATGAAAATCATCATGAGGTACTTTATTTGTGAGGGTAGGTTTTCTAGACTCTACTCCTATCATGTCTGGCTACTCATGCACTTCACAAGGGTCGGAATGCTCAAAATACCTTACTATATCGAAGCATTGACAAGATGGCATTTATTGCCCAAAAGAGAGATTATGATCATCAAATGCAAAGTGTCTTTCACCACTCCCTCATCAAGATAATGGCCCTCCATCACCTTGATCAGTTAAACATTGCAAGGGACGCGTTCATATCCAATGAGATTTTCACTGTCCCACCTATTCAGCATGGCCAAGATGCACCTTCATCATCTCATCCTTCCAAATCCATTCCTCCATCTCAGCCTACAGTTCATACATCATCACCAGATCAGTCTCCTTCACCCACCTTACCACCATCATTGCCATTTCACATTGAGACTAGGTCACCTAGCAGAGGTAAAATTAGCAAACCTAAGAGGGTTGATTTGGGCGCATTGGCACATACCTATTAGAGAGGTCACAGGCAGGTGTTTGCTCCACAGATTGTTGGAGGGGCCCTGCCTTCTTCACCAACAAAGCAGGTACACAAAGGCAAGGAAAAGATGGCAGAGGTGGACATAAATGAAGAGAAAGGCCTCCATGAGAAAGAGGAAGATTTTGAAATTGTAGACTTGGACACAATTGATGATGATGATCCTTCCTTGATCATCCAAGAGAGGGAAGCCAAGATTAGAAAGCTCCAAGCTAATCTTGGCAGGTCCAAGTTTTTCATTACCTTTCTCAAGCAAGAGAACCAGCAGTTGAAGACCAAACACTTCATTGATGAAGTGAAACGCATCAAAGCACAAAGTGAGGTAGAGAAGGCTAAAGCCTTGCTTGAAGAGACACTAGAGAAGTATGATGAACCTGATAATGAGGAGGACCAGCCTCCAAGACAGAGACCTAGGACTAGAGCGCTGAAAAGAGCTCTAGCCCTAGAGAGACAAAGGGAAGCTGAGCTAGTTGACCAGCTAACCCTATTTGAGCAGCTTGCCATAGAAATCAATGAGAACAGGGAACCATGGCTTGATAGATCCAACCAACACTTGGAGAATCTCTTGGCCATTGTTCAAAAGGACAATGATATTCAAAGAAGGATGGCAAAGCATTATGCCATGAGGAACAAAATTGCAAGGGCCAACCTCAAAAGGGCTAATGCAAAAATTGAAGCCTTGACCAAGCAAGGGGAGAAAAGGAGGCTAGGCATACTTGCCAAGGTAACACTCGATGCCTCAAACACATGATCAGCAATCATCCCACCAATTTTGACAACTTTTTGGCAAATTTTGCAAATTTGTAAATTTCTGTGTTTTTAGGGACATTTTTAGCACAACAAAAATGTCAAAGGTGCAACACTTAGGGTGTTGCACTCTTTTTTGGGACATCCAATGAGTAAATGGTCACCACCATTGAATTCAAAATGATGAGGACATGCAACCTGTACATTTTCTAAGCATTTGGAGGCAATCTGGTCAGTGAAAAGGGAAAAAAACCACCAAAAAACCATGTTTCTGCCTCATTTTTGGCCTTGGCGCTGCGCGTTTACCAGTCTTGGGAAAATGAGTTTTTGACAAGGCAAATGAGCTTCATTTTGCAAACTGAAGGCATGTCTAGAAAGTAGACTTGAAGGGCTTTCCAACAAGCCATCTTGGAGCAAATTTAGACATCAGAAAGGCACCCATATGTAGCCTCGAACAGAGAGGGTGAGTTTGACACAGAGAGGGCGCGTTTGACAAGGAGATGGTGCATTTGGCAGTCTTCTGAAATTTTCTAAGTTTCACTCCTGTTTTGATTTTTATCTTGGGAAATGATGCTTTTACCTATGTAAATGATGAAAATAAATGTAATTATCATGTTTTTAATATTACCTAGGGTAAATACATTAGGTAAATCAAACAAATGAGGTGTAATGAATTAGTTCACTTAAGTTAGGAATGAGTCACTTGGACCATCCTATACTTTAGCTATCATTTCATAATTTTCTGTAACATCTTCCTCACCTCATGGATTTGATCCCTGAGGATGAGTGAATGTCGTTTTCATGTCTATTTAGTCCCTTTATTCACAATAGACAAGGGTTGGAATCAGTTTGATGTTTGCTAGTTGATCAATGAAACTTTGTACTTAGTTTGGCCAAGCTAATAAAGAGGAGTTGCAACTACTTTTATGGGATACTTGTGGTATTGAAAGTCTATCATTGTTTCTTCTTCAATATCATATGTTTGAAAGTATTGTATTCATTTTCACTTCATTACTATGTTATGATCTTTTACAAGTTAGATTATCAGAATACATGTTTGCACATGCTCTGTTTTGGGTAACTGATCATATTTTGTTCATCTTCTTCTATATGAGAAAAATACATCTTTTATGCTTTTCTTAGCCTTCTTACAGCTTTCAACACCATTCCATAACAACTCTCTTCAAGTGATATGCATTGTACCTACTTTTCCCCATTGATCCCTGCAACCCTAACTCATTTTCCCTGACCTAGCTTTCCTTGACCTAATTTCTTCATCTGGTGATTTCCCCAACCAAAACAATTCAAAACAACCCTTGCACTCTATACCTAGCCTAAAAACCCTAATTGCTCCAGCCCTCTTGGAGCCCTCTCCAGCTTGATAGGGCTAGCTATCAAGTCAAAAGCTTGGTTTGTGGTTACCTCTGTTGGGATTCCTTCCTCGGCCTTGGGAATCTGGCAGAGTGATAACAGAAGTCACTGCTAAGGATCAAATCTTGGAGGTAGCCTTGGAATCCTTGTAGAAGTCCTCATTGATATAGTCATTGAAAGAGGACTTAAATTCTAGCGGACAACCTTAGATCTGTGCTTGAACACCTTCTTGAAGATCTCGTGAAGACTTGTGAAAACTTATTGACTTGTGAAGTATTCTTGAAAATTTGGAGCATACCTTGGAGAAGCCATCTTTGTTTGTGAAAATCCTTGAAGCAGCGTATTGAAGATTCTTGGAAACCATGATGCGTTGAAAGTCATCATGAGGTGAACTTAGAGATCTAACTTGGGTAATATGAAGAGCAGTGGTGACACCTTCTGAGAAGACAAGGTTGTCATTGATGAAGTGATTTGGAGAAGGCAGTGTTGGCTAAGAGATTGACAAGGCTCATTGCAGATGTTATTGGGAGCCGTGAAGAACTACTAATCTTATCTTGATGAATTGAAGTTGTGGGTTGGAGCCCTAGAGGATAGGTGTACTCAAGAAGACTAGGTTGGTGCCTGTACCAAAGATTGGGTTGGATCCCTAGAGGTTGGAGCCTCAAAGTGACAAGGTTGGAGCCTTGGAAGATAGGCTTCGTGCCCTAGAGGTCGGAGCCTCGTGAAGTCCAAGTAGGTGCTTGGAAAAGTACAGCTTGGTGCCTGGAAGGATTGAAGATTGGTGTCTTCATCTAAGGTTGGAGCCCTACACATTATTGTACTTGATTTATTGTAAAGAAGATATTAATAAAAGCATTTACTCTTATTGTTCATTTTGTGTTCTAATTATAAGTGATCTAACTGGTAAAACAAACAATTGAAAAGAAACATTGATTCACCCCCCCCCCCCCCCTCTCAGTATTTCCAACAAGGTCAACTTTCAAGAAAGCAAGGCAAAACAATGTAAAGGTCGGGTTATAAGTGAGTTGACACCAATTCCCTATCCCAAAGACTCAAAACAGCCAAGAACTTCACTGAGAAGCCTTGAACCCAAACTTGAAAACCAACACTTTACCAAAAGGCAATCCCTAGGTTGACTAGGTCTTTCCACAAAGAGAGATAGGAACTGAAAATCTGCAAGAAGGAAGACTCTCCCAAACAAAAAATGACTGAACAAAAGCAATAAAAATCAAGCAAAATCCTTTACTAGAATCAAAATCTGAAAAATTCATTCAAAACCAAACATTCGTGACTTACCAATGATAGACCTACGTATATACGCGACTGTACTCAAGGAAACACATGTATACGTGTGTTTCTTTGGACAAAAGCACGAGTGTACGCGACTGTGTGAAATAAAATCCACATATAAATAGGCCATCAAAGAAAAATAAAAATTTAGGCTTGATCCAGAAGGCCAGACTTTTTGCCCAGATTGCAAACAAATCAAAGATACTGGAAAAATCAAGAAACCAAACAAGAATGCCCAAATCAAGAGAGAAACAACCCAAACAAGGAAATGCAAGATTGTATTCCCCAACAGAGTCGCCAATTCTGTTATGGGATAAAACACCCTAGGGTCTGGGTTGGAAACCCTAATAGATCGAAAGGGCATCTAACAACAAAAAGCAAGCAAACAAGCAGTCATAATGCATAAGCTACTAAAATAGGATGAAGAGAGAGTACCCGTAGGTCCTACGTTTGAAGATGTTCCTGCAAGATTCAAACCCTCTGCTTCCTCCAATGTTTTAAAACCTGCAACACAGTCCAGAAAAGCATATATACTAGCAGTAGTTCAAAGCATGTTCAAGATATGAATGTTACATCATATAAGCATAAGGATATAAACCATGAAATCATACATAATTAGATCATAACATGAGTTAAAGCATAAAGATCATAACGTTCAAGAATAGGACAAAGCTTCTTTATTGATAACTACAAAGAAATATGGAAGAATACAACCTGATTTGACCACAGCTCCCAGTGAAACCTTCCTCCGGATCCGTCCAGCCCAAGTCTGAATGATCCTCTTTCAAATGCATACACATAGATGTCATGTAAAGGAGATGAACATCTCTATGAGGAAACAAGGGTTTTCTATAGCTAGGAGTGCAGGAGGCACAAGGAAAACGCAAAATTGATTAGGGACCAATTGCCTATAATATCAATATCTTATACCTCTCCCCCTTTAGTTCTTCCCATGAGGTGTATTTATACCACCCCAAAACAGTTGTTTCAGTTGGGATACAGTTAGGCCACGAGCTCCTATAGGTGGGCTTTCGGTGTAACCCGTAAACCCTGCCCAAAAAATAGGGATTTTATATTTTTTCATATTTCAAATTATATACGTGGGTTGAGTATAAATGGACCCACGTGTGTACGCATTTTTTGAAGGGCAGAATCGCATATGGAATTTAAAATAATGTTATTTAGTAAAATGACCAAGTCTGAAGGGAAAGGGTTGCCCAAGGCCATAGCTCAGAGCATAAAGTCTTCAGGGGTGTTGAATGATGCTATAACAAACATGAACAACCAAATACTGTAAAAGGTTAGAAGATTGTTGCCCCTTTTAGGTGGGCCCCATTATGTCCAATAGTTTACTCCATGTTGCTATGGTTTGTTTCATGTGTATAAGTAATCTTGCTTGCATGCAATCTCTCTTTAAGGGATGTGTTAATGAGCCTGGGAAGCATTATATAAGGCTCACAAACATTCTTGCATTCATAGACGGATGTGTAATCACTTTAACTTGAAACCATTTTATTGTTTTCCTACTTGGTTGAAACTCAACTTCATTTGAAATTCTTCTACTTTCTTTGTTAAATTAGACTTGTCTTTATTAAATACATTTTTCAAGATAAATAGACTATTTTATAAATATTAACTATCTTCCAAAATATTGAACACCATACAAACTATGTCATGATCTAAATAGTGTTTCCTTGTCAAGTTCAAATTATAACAATGTTTAGATACTTTATTCACAACAAGACATGAATGACATTTAAGCATACATAACATCCTATCATGACTGTATTTCCATTTTGCTATTCTTTATTTCCAATATACGAAACTATAAGTGACGATAGTGACATAATAACCAAACTAGTTTAAGGTATTGATTATTTAAAGTCTCAAATTCTCTTCTTTAAAATAACAGTAACATAAAACAAAATAAATTCCAAAATAATATAAATGTTTAATCATTCATATTAAAACCTACCTATTAGACATTTATTTGAGGTAGACCTTTTAGGTGGAAAGATAAATTGTGCATTTGTAACACTTTCCACGAGATATAGTGAACAAGATGTTAAGTTTACAACTCAACTATTAAAGTCAAACTAATGAATTATTAACATATGAATCATCATGATGCACATTATGAATAATGACAGAGGACGGAAGTATTACAATAGGTTTTCCATCTAAATGGAATTCATCAAAAATACCTACTTGCTTAGCATGGAAGGCATCAGGATTCCCTCTTAAGTCCACACATTTTATTTGACCTGCATCAGCAAACAAATCATAGAACACATGAAAGTTCTTCACGATGACAGTATTTAGGTAAGCATGTTCTTTTTGTGTAACAAGTCATGGTTTACTGTAAATGCAATTTGATTCGTGAAAATGTGCATTGCTATATCAAAGTTTGACATGCAATTTTATAATAATATATAATTTACCAATTTCTAATTTTTTTTAATAAAATAATTAATATAATAAAATTCCCAAGAGCACCAAGAACATGTAAACATGTTATTTTACATGGAAAAGCTAAAGAGAAGAAACTCAAATTATGGAAATTGTTACTTAATACAAAGACGTACTCAGCACACTATTTATAGATATTTCAAAATATAAAACATTTTCTACCATGAATCCATGAATCCATAAGTTTTGACAAAATAAAACGTTGATATTTAAAAAAAAATAGAAACAAAGTGTTATATATTATTACATGTATTGTTGGGTAGTGTACATTGCAATTGATTCATGGTTGATTGCCTATTGGTATGGGCATTGACTCTAAATTTCAGCCTCCTTCCGAAGAGTTTTACATTAGTCACACCATACTCTGATTTTTTATTTTAGTTTTTAAGTATTAATTTGCATTTGTTTATCCTCTCATTGGCTGAGAGGATTTATCTCTTGTTCTGAAGCGAGTGGCACTATACTAATTGCTTTCCCTACATCAATTACTCCAGTGGCTTTTTCAATGACTTCATCCATTACTTCGATGGCTTCTTTAATGGCCTCCTATGTGAGGTAAGCATGCATGCTTTCACGTTTTCAAATTTCATTTGGCTGTTACAAGTGCCAATTTGAGTATCAACAACTCTGTATGTTGATAGACACCTCTCATGATATGTGACTGCCTTTTCTCTTGATCAATAACTCAAGAAATATTATAAATTCATGTTGGATCAACCGTGTTTACAAAGACGTACAATAATCAAAACCTCAAACACTGAGATACCAAATCAAATAGTGGATATAATTCCCTGTCGTTGACTCTTTTGGGAGAAGGATCATATTCTTGTTCCAACAATTTACAATCAATTTTTCTACAAAATTATTTCTCAAAATTAATTATATTTTTACAAATATCTAGTTACTGTTATAAATATAAAAAACCTAATTTTTTTTGATATTTCAAAACTTTAATTTACATGTTAAAAACAAATCCAAAAGATATATTATAGTGGATTTTTTTCTCTAACTTGTGGTTTAGATAGCATTTATTGGCTATTTTATTGGAAAAATCATCACAAATTTGCATTTCGGGGAAGCCCTAAAGTCCCAAGCTTGTACAATCCCTTGTATTTTGCTCTATATCATTGTCCTAACATTGTTTCCAAGTGTTTAAAGGCTGATCACAGGTTTTGGAAATAATCTACAACAATTGGAAGTGATTGGAGACAAACCCTTGCCTTCGGATTCATGAAATCCAAGATAAATTCTCTTGTATACATTATAATGTTGAATTGTGTTGTCATTGATATCAACATCTGTTGTTGAATGCTCTTAATATTTGTCTGGATTGCATTAATTGGAAGTTCCAATAGAAGGATGGCTGGAAACATTAGTAGCCCCACATTTGTTGAGGATTTTGCGGATGAAGGTCAATGAATTGGATGTAAAAATCGTCTTTGGATTCTCCTTTTCGAGCCGATTCTGGTGGTATGTGGCATGCCACGAGAGCCCTCAAGGATTGGGAGATTCCTTGTTTGAAGATGAAACCCCAAACTCGTGGTCCAAAGCCCCAAAGTCAATGATGTGGCAGATTCTCTTTGGCTCCAAGCATGGATGATGTGGCAATATAATATTGGCTAAGTCCTTGGCTAATTCTATGATGAAGGAAATCTATTTAATAAAACCCAAATTCAAGTTGGTGGAAAAGTAAAAAATTCAAATATCAAATAAAGCAAAATATTTGTTTTAAATAAATTACAAAGGTAAGATTGATCGTTGGAGGGGTTTTGATTCCTAAAATAAAATTTGGAATTCAAATCTCCAAGTCAACTTCCATAATTTAATCAAGTCATCCATCCTTAAGAAGCCCATTCTATATCTATATAAAGGCACCCTACTTCTCATAAAATGCACGGGTTTAACGCACATCTCTTTGTTTGTTGTTATAACTATTTGTAGGACGAATTACAAGAAAATTTATGTGATTCTTTTAATTCTTCTGCAATTATTAAGGGTGTTTCTCGCTGGGTGTTTGTGCATTGTAACTACTGGACGAATTTCAAAAAGAATTTAGAATATTTTTTGTTGGAAGCAGGATCAGTGGTATGCTCTGAAGATCTCAATGGCAAAGGAGGAGACAAATTCATTACGGTTATAGGTAGCCTTAAACATTCGGCCTATATTATGAACCAATTCTGAGGACCTGCGGTCTTTGCTTTGGTAGAACAATGGCACCTCTTTGAATGTTTTGTTGTTAAACTTGGTCTGTATCCAATCTTCTGCAACGGATTTTTGGTCTCAATTCTTTGACACTGGGACGAGATGAATATGGTATGTTGATGAAGCTTTGCAATTCATTGCATCCTTGACTAATCATTCACAGCCCATACACTTGACGAATACTTCAATTTGATCTATGCTCTATACTTAAACTTTGAGCAAAGTCCTGATGCAAGATGTGAGAAACAAACTATTTTGACATTGATTTGGAATTTGCCTTAATAAGTGGAAGTGCATAAGGTTTTATGGACAACATATATACTATGAAACCAGATTCGACCCTACCCCCCATCGTGTCCTGAATCTAGCAAATCAGACACGATTCATTCAGACACGTGTCCTTCCAATTGTGTCCAATCGTGTCTAATTAGAACACGATCGTGTCTGGATCGTGTCCCGATTCGCCGAACACAAACTCCCGAGAAACTGACCTCAACGGGTTTTAGAAAGCTGATTTGACTCATTTGTTTTTTCACTATGACATTTGTGAGTTTGCAATGAGCAAAGGAGCATTTTCAAAAAGATTCAAGCAACGTGTAAGTACATTTTCTCTCTCTTTTTTGGATTTAGTTTGCATGTGCATTTCTTTTACAAATTTGTGCATTTTTTGTTTATTTTTTTACAGTGTTCATGGCTCAATCAAGGGCAGCAGGGAAGGGGAAAAGGAAGGGGACGGGGAAGAATGTCCCCATTAGAGATGCCCCTCCTATTCCAATTTCATCAGGGTCTTCAAGTGTTCCATCTATTGGAAGTGGGGTTGCAACAACAGCTTCAAATGTTGAGGGAAGACAACTACTGATTAGTGGTTGTCATTGATGTCAACCCAAGCAGCACCAGGGGCTACCCCGAACTTGCATGGGAATTTTGACTTGACAACTTACTTTATTCCGAGTCAAGGATATTTTGAATGGTTTCTACTTTTAGAGATGTTTCTGTTGATATATGGCATGTCACGTAATTCTTCACGGTTTGAGAGATATTCGTGTTTGAAGTTAGTAACCCCAGTTAGTGGGCTAAAACCCCATGGGGTTGTAGCATGACACTAACCATTGGCTGTGGTCATTGAATATTCAAAAATTAATAATTTTTTAAACTCCTAAAATCCCTCCAACGTTCACTTGTTGAAGACCCTCTCAACCTAAGCATTTATATAAATTGTGACCATCATATCCTCCTGATGCAAGGATTTCGCTACTTAAAACAGGACATTGTGGCATTATCGCTATAACTTTTTTTTATGCGAAGCTTCAAACGCTGCAAAAAAAACCCATTTGAGCCGAAATCCTGATGAAGTGCATGACCAAATTTCAGATATTGGTTCGCTATATGTTCGGAGAGATGATTTGAGGAAGTTAGGGTTTTTGCAGGCTCCCGAATTTCATATCAAACGGGTGACCTTGGGAAAATCGTCATAACTTTCTCTCTGAGCATTGGATTCAAATTTCGTGAGAAGTGATAGAAAGAGGACGGACTATAGTTTGTTGGATATCGTTTTCAGGACCAAAGGTTGAAACAGTGACACGTGGCACTTCGTACAACTTCGCTCTACTAAACCATTCTATAATCAGGTCATCATAGGAGATTGGGCATAACTATTTCTTGAAGAATCCAATATTGATGAGACCTACGGGGTTGGAAAGAGGACTCAGAGGGCTACCACATGACACAATTTCAGACCTTGGAGATCTCAAATTACATAGATACAGATTCAATATCGAGCTTCTAGAAGGCAAGAAAAAATATGCATTCAAGGATCACTGCAGTAAGGACAACACATCAACAGTCAAGAGTAAGTTTGCTACAACAAGGTATGTATGATTAGTGTCTGAATTTTGATTTGAATATCATCTCTGACATGTGTTTTTGCACGACAGTGTAAGTATTTTGTATGTATGTTTGATTGGGTTTTGTTCATAAATGTTGAACGTATTTACATTTGAATTTTGAATATTTCTTTGACATGGTTTGCAGGACAATGTAAGTATTTTTTTTGTATATTGGTTTGGGTTTTGTTCATTAATGCATGTGTAGGAAGGAGGACACAATAGGACAACTCAGACACATACTAGAAGGACAATGCAACGCCAAAGTACCATTACTTGAAGCAAGCACAACAATAGCTCAGCAGATGCTAGTGTTCAAAGAAGCAGTGTCAAGTTAAGTATCAGGATCGTGTCAAAAGTCAATATTGTAAAAATCATCATTGTAAAATTGTAAAAGAGTCATTATTGTGAAAGAGTCAATCTGCCTAGAGTTGGAGAGGCATTGTTGGGAGGTATAAGTGTCATTGTTGAATAATGTTATGGTTGGGTGCAAGGCATAGTGTGATTGGGTGATTGGTCTAGTTCAAGAAAATCATTGTGAATCATATTGTATCGTGGATCATTGTCCTTGGTACGGGGGTCCACACTCTTGTCTTATTTTTTATCATTATAGGGTGGCAGGGAGGTGCTAGTTTGGTGCATGAAGTCACCTACAGGTTGGAGCCTGTGAACACTTCAGGGTGGTAGGTCGGTCTAGGATGTCGGGGCATCCATTCAATTGACTACTGAAGAAACCAGGGTGTTGGGGCGTCCTTCCTGCGGGAGCTGGAGAAGAATGCTTTTCTAGAATTCTAGGAAGTTGTGCCTTCCATTTCAATTGAGGCTGAAGATTAAAGAATTTATTAGAAAAGTGTTTGGTGGTTTTTGACCCGTATTAGGTTTCCACCTAAAATTCATGTGCCTATTGTGTTCTATTGTTTACTGTTGTTACTGGATAAACATCAAGAATAATTGAAGATTAACTAATGCTCTGAAAATATTTAAAAGTGCCAATTGATAATAAATATTGATTCACCACCCCCCCCCCCTCCTCAGTATTTCCAACAATTGGAATCATAGCTTGGTTCCCTCAATAGTAGTCTAACAACTGGAAGGAGATCATGGAGTATACTAAGAATAGAGTTCCTCCATTCAATGGAAATAACTACGCACTTTGTAGTGGAAAAATGTAGGTTCATTTGCTGGCGCAAGGATACGAAGTATGGGAAATCGTTGAAAAAGGCTTTACAGTGACCCGGGATAAACAAGGTAAGAAAAATATGGTATATGATGCAAAGGCTAAAGATCTCATTATCAGTGGGCTTATCAAATCTGTCTATCTTAAGGTATTGAGTTGCAAAACTCCTAAAGAAGTATGGGACAAGCTTGAGAATATATATGCAGGTGACTCAAACGTGAAAGAAGCAAAGCTTCAAATTTACAGGGAAAAATTTGAGCAACTCAAAATGAAGGAAGATGACGATATTGATACATACTTATAGTGTTTTAATGAAATAACAAATGCATTGGAAGGTTTAGGAGAACCTGTCGACACGAAAATTGTTGTCCGAAAGATCCTTAGAACCTTGCCAGCAAGATTCAACCCAAAGGTGTCTTTCTTGGAATATAGTTCAAATATAGCCAATCTCAGCAAAGATGAATTGCATGGAGTGCTTACGACATATGAAATGAGGATTGAAGAAGAGTACGACACATCTCACCTAGAAACAACATTCGCTGCATCCAAGAAAACTAGTAAGGACAAGCATAATTCGAAAGCGAAAACTTGTAGTTGTAAGGAAGAAGAAAAGGAAAAAAAGGAAGAAAATGAAGAAGAATTTTCAGATAAAGAATTTGCCTACTTCACGCGAAAAATGAGAACAGGTGCGGGGAAATTCAAAGGTAAAATTCCATTGATATGTTTCAATTGTGGTGAGGTTGGGCATTTTGCAGCCAAGTTTCCTCACAAAAATGAGGTTGTTACGAAAGGAAAGAAAGGTCTGAAGAAGTTCAACAAGCAAAGCAAGAAGAAATGGTTTAAGAAGAGTTTCTTCTCCAAAGAAGATAGCTCCTCATCTGATGAAGACGGTGATAATGAAGAAGAAATAAACGGAAGAGTATTGTTAATGGCCAAGCATAATAAGCAAGAAGCATTTGACGAAGAAGAAGAGATGACTGAGGTTGAATTTCAAAACGAAGTGATCAGGGTTATCAAAGAGCTCAAGGTCAAGAAGAAGCATGTCAACACTCTTGAAGACGAATTAAATATAGAAAGGGAACAGGTCCTAAATCTTAAAATCAAGGTTGAAGAATCGCTCAGGGAAGAATTAAAGGAAAGCGACAAGGAAAGAGAAGCATTGGAAGTTGAAATAGTTTCTCTACGAAAGCAAGAAAAAATGGAAAAACTCTTCAAAACTATACCAACAGCTCCAAGGCATTGGAAGAAATCATCAACAATCAGCGATCAAACAGTGACAAGACTGGTCTTGGTTACAAAGAAAAATTTGAAAAGGAGCCAAGTCCTTCTATGACAACAAAAGAAGATGGATATGCAAAATATAACAAGCAGGTAGACCTCCCAGCCAACTCAATAGATCATGATTCGCAGGAAGAACCATGGAAGGCAATTCCCCGAAGAAGATTTCCTCCCAGGTATCAACCCATCTTCTTTTGTCATTGTTATTCATGTGGAAGGTTTGGACATAGAGCTATAGAATGTTGCACATATGTTTGGAATAAATGCAATTTCGGGAGATCTTTCAGAAAGGGATATTCCGAAACTCAGCAGAATATTAACAGATTTGATCATTTGAGAGATGATGTCGAATATTACAAATGTAACAATTTTGGACACCTGGCTAAAGATTGCAGACTTGGAAGGAATTATCGCAAAATCAGAATGAACAAATATGGAAAACGAAGACTGAAAAATGTGCTATTGCTCTCAAGGCTCGAAGCAACAGAAACGTTTGGTATGTTGATAGTGGTTGCTCAACTCATATGATTGGAGATAGGAATAAGTTCATATCCTTGAAGGAAAAGAAGGATGGAACAATGTCTTTTGGAAATGACGGGTCTTCAAACGTCATAGGAGTAGGTACAGTCACACTTGGAAGCAAGAATGCATTAGCGAAAGATGTGTTATTGGCTGAAAATATGAATCACAATCTGCTTAGTGTTGGAAAAAAGTGAGATAAAAAGGCAATTCTCAACAGTCAGAACACCGCAACAAAATGGAGTTGCTGAAAGAAAAAACAGAACTTTACAGGAAATGGCCAGAACAATGTTAAATTACTCAAAATTAGATGATAAATTTTGGGTTCAAGCAATCGATACAGTTGTATTCATTAGAAAGAGAGGTTTGCTAAGGAACAATTGTAACATGACTCCATACGAATTATGGAAAGGAAGACCGGCTAACGTCAAATACTTCAAAATATTTGGAAGCAAATGCTACATCAAAAGAGAAGATAAAAAATTGGGCAAGTTCGATTCCCGTGTCGATGAAGGTATCTCCGTCGGTTATTCACGCAAAAGGAAGGCTTATAGAAGCTACAAAATGAGGTGAAAACAAAATGTGGAATAAAAAGGCAATTATCATGTGGATATAAAGACGGGTTTGCTAAGGAACAATTGTAACATGACTCCATGCGAATTCTGGAAAGGAAGACCGGCTAACGTCAAATACTTCAAAATATTTGGAAGCAAATGCTACATCAAAAGAGAAGATAAAAAATTGGGCAAGTTCGATTCCCGTGTCGATGAAGGTATCTTCGTTGGTTATTCACGCAAAAGGAAGGCTTATAGATGCTACAATATGAGGTGAAAACAAATAGTGGAAAGCATAAATGTTACTTTTGATGAAGATTGTGTTACAAAGGATAACGATGAGATTGTCCCTTCAAGAAAATCTGAGGGATCTGAGGGAGAATCTGTGAAGGATGAAGAAGACACACCAGAACAAGACCAATCAAATAAGGAAACAACAATCAACCAAGAGTAAATAAGAAATGATCAGCAGGATGTACAAGAAAATTCTCCAAAAGCATAAAAAGAATGGTATAAAAAGAATCATCCGTCAAATCAAATCATCGGCAACATAAATGAAGGAATTGGAACCAGAAGAAGTCGACAGCTTCGTTCATCACAACAAGCCCACCTTGCTTTTTTAGCAACTTTTGAGCCTAGCAATTTTGAGGAAGCTAGTCAAGATGAACACTAGGTAGCAGCTATGAATGAAGAACTGGATCAAATTGAGAAGAACGATACTTGGGAATTGGTTCCACGACCAAAGGATAAAAAAATTATTGGAACTAAATGGGTCTTCAGAAACAAATTGAATGAGGATGGACAAGTTACCAGAAATAAGGCAAGATTAGTCTACAAAGGATATGCACAAGTTGAAGGAATTGGTTTTGAAGAAACATTTGCTCCCGTTGCCAGAATGGAAGCTATCAGAATGTTTCTCGCTTATGCAAGCTCGAGAAAAATCAAGGTCTACCAAATGGATGTTAAGTCAGCCATTCAAAATGGTGAATTGGAAGAAGTTGTTTACATTGAACAACCAAAAGGTTTTCTGCTCTCTGAAAAGGAAGACTATGTCTGCAGATTAAAGAAGACACTATATGGTCTCAAGCAAGCTCTTAGAGCTTGATATGCTCGTCTTGATGGATATCTACATCAACAAGGATTCAAGAAAGGAAGTGCCAACAACAATATTTATGTGAAAGTGGATCAAGATAACCTAAAAATTGTCGAGGTATATGTAGACGATATAATTTTTGGAAGAAATGATGACAGATTAAGTAAAAACTTTGTCACAAAGATGCAAAGTGAGTTTGAAATGTGTCTACTTGGCGAGCTGACATACTTTTTAGGGATTCAGTTATCTCAACAGGATAAAGGAATATTTATATATCAAACCAAGTACATTAAGGAAATGCTAAAGAAATTCAAGATGGAAGATTGCAAGCTTGTCCTTACCCTAATGGTAAAAGGTTGCAAGTTAAGTTTAGATGATTCGTCAAAGGATGTGGACCAGAGTTTGTATAGATTTTTGATTGGTAGTCTTCTATATGTGACAGCTTCTCGGCCAGACGTAATGCAGGCAGTTGGACAAGTAGCAAGATTCCAAGCAACACCAAAAGAATCTCATATTATTATCGTCAAAAGAATTCTTCAATATCTTAAGGGCACAACAGAATATGGTTTATGGTATCCCAAAGGAAATAATCTAGTTATCCAATCTTATACAGATGCAGATTGGGCAGGAAGTGTTGATGATTGAAAGAGTACCAGTGGAGCAGCATTCTATTTAGGTGGTTGCCTTGTTTCATGGTTAAGTAAAATCACTCTTCAATCTCGTTATCCACAGCAGAAGCAGAATATATCGTGGCAGCAACTTGTTGTACTCATGTTCTTTGGATGGTGCAAACTTTGCAAGATCTTCAAGTCAAGTTTGATGAGCCTATTCCCATCATTTGCGATAACACTAGTGCCATCAGTGTCTCCAAGAATCCTGTGATGCATTCCAAAACAAACCACATTCTGATCAAATATCATTTCGTTAGAGAGCAGGTCACCGAAACGAATATCAAGCTTGAATATGTTAGCACAAAGGAACAAATTGCTGACATCTTTACCAAACCATTACCTCGTGAAGCATTTGACTATCTTCGCCTAAAGCTTGGGATTCTCCCAAGTTCTCATTAGACTCTTTCTCTTATATAATTAAGTAAAAAAAGGGGAGTTGAGGTGTGTACAGGTCTGCATGATGACGTTTGTCAGGGTGAGTTACCCTTTGCCATTGATGACAAAGGGGGAGAGAATGTTGTAGGAAGAGGTGTCATGATCGCAGGGGGAATACTTGTGTTGCCATCAATGCCAAAGGGGGAGATTGTTGATCGGTGGTTGTCATTGATGTCAACCCAAGCAGCACCAGAGGCTACCCTGATCTTGCATGGGAATTTTGACTTGACAACTTACTCTATTCCGAGTCAAGGATATTTTGGATGGTTTCTACTTGTTGAGATGTTTCTATTGATATATGGCATGCCACGTAATTCTTCACGAGTTGAGAGATATTCATGTTTGAAGTTAGTAACCCCATTTAGTGGGCTAAAACCCCATGGGGTTGTATCATGAGACTAATCATTGGTTGTGGTCATTGAATATTCAATAATTAATATTTTTTTAAACTCCTAAAATCCCTCCAACGTTCACTTGTTGAAGACCCTCTCAACCTAAGAATTTATATAAATTGTGACCATCATATCCTCCTGATGCAAGGATTTTGCTACTTAAAACAGGTCATCATGGCATTATTGCTATAACTCTTTTTTTGCGAAGCTTCAGATGCTGAAAAAAACTACATTTGTGCCGAAATCGTGATGAAGCACGTGACCGAATTTCAAATATCGGTTCGCTATATGTTTGGAGATGTGATCTAAGGAAGTTAGGGTTTTTGCAAGCTCCCAAATTTCATGTCAAACAGGTGACCTTGGGAAAATTGTCATAACTTTCTCTTTGAGCATTGGATTCAAATTTCGTAAAAAGTGAGAGAAAAAGGACGGACTGTAGTTTGTTGGATATCAGATATCATTTTTGGGATTCAACTGCGTTAATTAAGTCATTGATCTGCGTTAATTAAGTCATTGATCTATGACCATTTCCATGAGAGGTAGTCGTAACTGACTAATTTCTCATGATTTTTGAATAGTCCACTTAGCACTCATTGCATCGGGTGATGCTCACAGGGGTGAAGAAATGGGATTGAAACTAGTGAAATGAATCACATAGCGTCAATCATCACTTCCGGGGCTTGCATCTTTCTTTCTACTTATCCATGAAATCATAGCAGATCCCAAACTAAAACATCCACCTGTAGTGCTCCTTCCATTAGTCTCATTGCCACCACAATCAGAATATGTGAAACCTGTTAATTTGATTTCCTTGTTGTCATACTTTAGGCAGTGATGTAACGACCCATTCCCAAGTATATACAAAACGATATTAGCATGTGAACGATATAGGCATGTGATAGCTACACACATACCTATCTTGCTTACAATAAGGTAAGTACACTAACTACTAAATATCAAGCTTACCTAAGTTAAGAAATTAATGATAAAGTTTGATGGACTAAAATTCATATGAGTTTAGCATAAAGTATATAAAGGATTAATAAATAATAAATTTTTAAATAATTAAAATACATACATATACTCAAAGTTGAGTTAAATATTATAACATAAAGCCTTAATCTTAAATATCCTTTAAAAGTCCCAGTAGTATACTTCCAAAACATAAAGATCACACCTCCTCTTTAATGCCACTGACATCTCCTTAAATGCTAATCGTACCATCCTTTAAGAAGACCTTATCTAGATGGAGAAGAGGCGGTGAGGAGGTTCAATGGCGGTGGGGGGAAAATTTATATAAGGAGGTTTTGAGGGAAAGAACAGGGAGGATGGAAGGGAGAGGGAATGGTCAGATTTAACTGTTTGAGGAGGAGTCTCTGGTTCTTGTAAATCTGGGCACGGGGGCAGAGGAGACATCCTCTGGGTCTGGGATTGTTCCCAGATTTGGCTGGGAGGATTGGATTGTCCAGGTAATCTGTTCTGTTCACGACAGCATCAGCATCACTGGGAGGAGAGCTATCATCACAATCCTCAAAATCATCAATTGCGTTCCAGGTATTTCTTTTAGGCATAGAATTGTTTCTCCATTTAATTTCACTGCAAAATTTCATTGAAATACATCACTGTTGAATATATTTTGTCTGCAATTAAATCTCTGTGTATGGAACTTTACATTTCATTGAAATACGTCGTTCTGCTGGATATACACTTAGATTAATATTTGTCTGTAATGCAATTTCTGTACTTAGATTAATATTTGCCTGAAATGAACTTTCTGTATGTTAAGGAACCTTACATTTGGTATCAGAGGAAAGTTCAAAACCTCTTACGACCTTATAGGCCCATTAAAAAAAAAAAAAGGGCTGCTGCTGGTATAAACTAGTCTCTGATTGTTCCAAATCTAAAGCTGCTGCATAAAACAATTACTTTTGTGTCTCTGTTCAAACGCCCAATCTTAATGACCGGTTAGATCTGCCAGTTTTGGGTTGCCCAGGAGTTGAGCCCTTCCCAGATCCAATCGAACCATAGATGAGGTATCCTCCAAACTTTGGACCAAACAGTTGACTTGTCAGTCCCGTATCACCTGTTACACATGCAATTACTGGCAAATTCTATTGTTACATAACCTGTACAGGACGAAAACAATTTAACCTTAATATACAAAATATAGAGCAATTCCGTCCTGCAGAGAATGCTCCGAAAGAAGCTCTGCCCTTAAATAGCATTGGGCTGTCCTCTGAAGTTTTTTTTTCTTTGAAGCAATCGAAAATGATCTAGATGGCTCTAATGATGAAATGGAACCATATACAAGGAGAAGTAAAATTTCAACAAGGTCTAATGGCTCACCAAAATTCAATGAGAAGTTTCAGAACATGTTATGCATGAACTGTGAGAGCAGTTCCGTGTTTCCAGACTTTCAAGAACCATATAATGTGACGTGTGCATATTACAAAGGGAAGTCAAAGAGGCAACAAAATCTTATGGAAAAGAGATTGATATCCGTCAGATTCATATTAATATAGGAGAAAGAAATGAATGTAAGAGTGTTGGAGATGCAAATGAGAAAGAGAATGGTGAGAAAAATGAATACATAAACCTCTTTGCTCAAAACAAAAATCCTATTGGCATCAACATATATGAAGTCTCTAGCAGCTCTGTTCTACAGACTCTGTATTAGCACCAACAACTTGATTTAGTTTATTGTCATCCTTAGAAACACTCAAGGGCTACAAAGCTACAATTGCAGACGTCTCATTTCTTACAATTGAAACTCTATTTAGCAATAGTAGACTTGGCATAACGAGTCCATTACCAACAAACAATACAAAACATTAGCAACATCAATACTCTGTTGTTGATCATAATTCTCTATCACGAGATTCATATTGACCGCTGTAATAATGATGTTGTCAGTCAATGCATGACATTCACACAGTAATTGATCCCTTTAGCTCATTCGATGCACCGGTAAATATATTAAGTTCTAAACGGCACTCAGCCATGATGTCATTCTCTTGACTCCATTTCCTTACGTGGTGCTCCTCCAAAGGGATTTCCAGTTCTTTCTGGCCATTATGAATGTTTCTTCCTGTTCCTTTCCTTTTGTGTCCTTGTTGTTTGTTTCTCTTCCTCTAGAGTTTTCTTTGATGGGTACCTTCTGTAATTTTCCTTGCCTCTTTACATGTGTCGTTGTACCATGGATTTAGTGGGAACTTATTTACTGTCCCAATAACCCTTCTTTTCCCTTGTGCTTTGCATTTCTCTAGACTGTCATCAATTATTTGCATTAGCACCATTCATTTTCTTCTGCTATTTTGCTTTCCTAAGGAAGTTTGAATGCGATGTGATTTTTCTAGCTTTCTATGGAAATCTTCATCATTTTGCCTGTCAATTTTTACTATTTCCTTTCCCTTTAGGCTTTCTATGATTTCTTTTGATTCCTCTTTTGGGACCTGTGCTTCACCCCAACTTCATGTCACCTGAATTGGCTTGTCATTTAAGGACATCTCCTCCTAGTAATTGCCTATCTCGAAGTGACCTATCTTCTCCGAGCTACCTGTTGACTGCAATTGGAAAGAGTCCATAACATAGAACAATGCCCTTACTAAGAATAAAGACCTTCACTCCATATGAAATTATTATAGCAGAGATAGGACTCTATCTGCTCTAAATAAAAAAGCAAAATAAAATTAATCCTACACTGGAAAAAGGGTGGCAGAAATGGAAGGCGGGATACCTGCACAGTTTAGAAAAGAAACACTAGAAATTAGAATGGAAACATGAGAATTGCAGTGCATAAAATGGTTGGACTGGGATACTGTAGAAAGGGACTGTCCTACAGGTAGAAAACAAGTTAGAATTGAGAGGACACCTTCAGTACAGCTTTGAAATGGGAAAGTGGAAGAGTAGAACACAAAGAAAACCATATTACCTCAAAAAGTTCAACCATAGATGTGAAATAAAGAGCCAAGAATACATGTTAGTTAGCACGCCTTGAAAGGATAAGCAAAACTCTGGCACAGATAAGACAAAGTCGCACAGGTTGAGCTGAAAAACAAGGAGATGCAAGATATCTGAAGAATATTGGGAGTCTGATGCATAGATGACGCGATCTCAGATGCTCAGGAGTATCAGCTATATTATAGTCTGTATTTCAAAAAACAATTCGCTGTCAAAAAAAAAAAAATATATATATATATATATCGTGGGTAGCGTAGCTAAAGCCAGCTAACAAATCTGGCATATCCTGTTGTTGCGTTGTCTCTAGTGGATGCCACAGCTGGTCACGCCCTGCTTTGGGTTGATCCGATCGCTGGAAATTAAAATTTAACTTAAAAATGCCATCACCGCCATCATTTGAAAACGCTGTCATTATTTAATTCAAACCAAACGATAGCGTTATTGATATTATAAATCCAAATGAAAGCGATAACAGGTAATTAATTGTTGTTTTAAAATATATATATAAATATAATAATTATTTGGCGGTGAGATGTTTTGTTGGCGTAACAAACTCCGCCGACTAGATTTGCGTTTAATACCATGCCACATTCTGGTTTTAATATCATATGGTTTCGCTCCATATTTATCCATTTCCGCTCCTCTTTACTAAAATCCGCCGGCATCGGATACATTAACCAAGGTTAAGACGCGTTGCAAACTAGTGTCGGAAGGTTGACCCCATGACTTCCGTTCCAACACCGCTCGCTGTTACCATTGCGCAATGAGCCCGACAGGTTAATACATATGTCACTTTTCCAATGATTAAACACCATAGTATATCATAATATTATATTTGTCGGCCTGGATCAAGGTATAAATGGAGGCGTTAATACGTTGCTGGCTGTGCGGGATTCGAACTTATGACTTAAGTGGAGTCAAACCCGCTGCCAAACCGGCCCAGGCAAAAGAATACAGTATTTGATTTTTTTAGAAAATACGTGATTTATGTAACGTACGTTATAAGGCAATGTTGGGAGCGGGCTTGGGTTTTGAACCCGAAACCTCCCCCGACAAATCACAGATTTAACCAATCGTCCATTCCACAATGTTTTAGAAAATACGGATGTATGCGATAAATTAGGGTTGTTGTTTATGTTCTTCCCTAAATTTAAGTGGGTTATTACCCATGTGTCGCTCTTATTTGGCTTATAGTTATATCCGCTAAACGTATACCCATCGTTTAGCTCGGACACCTCATACTAAATAAAATTTTGTTTAAATTTTTTTTTATATATATCTCCGCCATATAGTTTGGGTATGTTACACATTTAAATTGCCAATCTAACCGAAGATCCGTATCGTATACGTGTAAGGCTTACGTGACCGCCGGATCTTCGAGCTAACACGCAACCTTCGAAGTCTACAGTCTGACCCTCTTACCACTGAACTTAATTTGCGGTCAGCATAGATCCGTGACCTCCAGGTTTTCAACTAAAATATATATATATTGAAACTTTAAAGCATGGCTGGAATAAATTTAAATTATGTGTATGTATAAAAGTTATGCCAATGTAGGTGGATCTGACGTGACACAAAAGCCTTGAAACTATGGGCTACCAGCTACACCAGTAGAATAATTTTCTGCTATATCGCACTACTCGCTTGTATAAATATGTCTTAGGTAGTCGAACAGTAGTTGATCATAATTGATTGCAATTAAGAACAAAAGCTGAGAGAAGCAATAGATTAAAGAAAGCTGCACTATAAAAGAATAAAGAATTGCCATAGAACAAAGAAAAGATTTCTAAAGAAACATTTCAATTCCCTGCAAAGAATTACCAATCATGAAAAGGATGCTTGTTAAATAACAAAAGTGTTAGAACTTGAAATTAACGCTAAAACAACATAAAGCATGAAAGGATCTTAATAAATGATTCCTTACCAAAGAAAGAACATATGTTAGGTTAGTGAAGTGTGAAATCAGCTTGAGAATGATTGACTCTAAACTTGCAAGTTCTGCATCATTGACTACAATTCTTCTTACATGCTTTGAAATATCATCTAAAATCATGTTCAGTTGATCTTCCGAGTCTCACGAGGTATGATATATAAACTCAATCTACAGTCACGATGTATGGTATGGTTTGTATATGAATAGTATCGCTCCAACATCCTATGCATTTCATCCTATATATGTATGGAACTTTTTGCATCACAAATCTGTGTATGATCACTGTTATATATATATTATATATGTGGCATCATTGATATAGTTATGAGTCATGACATCACTAATATCACAGTCGATTTAACCATGTATGGCATCTCAGTATTATGTATGGTCACGCACGGCTCAGTGTTATTGCTGATCACACTACATTTCAGTATTATCTTTTGTCTCTCACAGCACCGTGTTATCCATGCTCATGACCTCTCACGGTACAGTATTACGTATGAACAGTATTGATATTGGCACTATAGCAGTATTGGTTTCATGGCATCGTTACAGTCTAGTAGAAGTAATGGTATTAATATGTTGCAGCCCTAATAGCAAGTTGATGAAAAACTTGTTCACAAATGAAGTTGTGAACGAGCTATGCTTATAAAGTTCCATTCCTGATAAAGTTATCAGTATGTCCCTATGAAAATAAGGTTCATTGGGCATTGTTTCTGTTTGGGTACACAAAAAGGTCTGAGATCCCAATGGCCTTTCAACCATTTCTTCACAATCATCTATAGCATTTCTGGTTTCCATCTCAACATGCATAGATAGCATCCCGCTACCTTCTTTAATATCTAATCCCAAACACTGGAATGGTATTGACCAATTTACTATCAGCTTGATTCTACACATTTTCGGGCTTTCCTGCTATTATGGAAGAAGAGGTATAGTTAGTGATCAAGCGTATTATTTAATTCAACCAAGAGCTACTTTGTCTTCAATAATTTCTACTGATTCCATAAGAGTATAACCTATGAAATCCGGGTAGGTGAGGGTTAGTTAGTTGTGTGAGTGAGCAGTTATTGATACATTATAACTTCGTAAATATATAAGCTACAAATAGAGTCAAGATGGAGCCTATTGTACTCTACCTGTATTCCTCGCCTTATGGTGGGTAGGATGCATGATGGTTGAGGAGAAGCCGGGTTTAGGTTCCAAAATTCAAAGGAGCCAGGGTTATAAAATTCTCATGTGTACCATTGTGGCAATGCGATGATTAACTGATGAGGTTAACAGAGTGTTAAAGCTAAAGCCATTTACCTAAGATCCATAGACTTTGAGCTCTTGGAGTTTTTATTTTATTTTATTCCTCTCAATACTTGATCAGATATAGTGTTAAAATGGATTTCTGCTAGTTGATTAAAAATAACTCACCTGTGCCAATTAGGCAGGGCAGTGATTCATAGAGGACGTTGACAAAGTCTTCGGCTGTATACAAGGATTCCATTCTTGCTGTGGTCTCTCTCCCATATGCCGGGCATGAGTTTCCAAGTGAATGAGGCTGGGCATAATTCCGGGTGATTCTGACAGAAATAGTGTATAGTTGTTTCTTGTAAATATATAAATATATATATATATATATCATTTGGAGTTAATATATATAGCGCAGGGTCTAAATTTATAAATACATATGACACTAAATCCTGTCATCGGCAGATTTAGTAACTTAAGGAAATTATAATGAGTCGGGATTTAATTTAAACAAAAAAAAAAAGAAAAAAGAAAAAGAAAAGAAAGGGTAATTATTTATAATATATGTATACGATCAAGCTAGTTATAAATTGAGTAATGCATAAACACTTACCAATATACTTACCTTATGGCTTCACAAGTTAATCAAAGTATGGTTTGATCAGAAGTTGGAGCCTGTAGTCATTTAACATGATAATCAAAGTTTAGCAAACCTTCCAATAAACCAAGGTTATTACATTTGTTAAGAGTTATAGCTCAAATAGGAAGTTTCGCATATGTTCAATATGAACATGTGAAAAGTAGTAGGAGATATTTCGAAAGTAATCCTATTTGGGAACAAAATATTCTATTTTGTAATTCACTCTATTGGAAAAGTGAAAGTCATATAGTTGTAGTTAAGTCTAAAATTATATCTCATGCATAGCTTAGACTAGGAGTAATCTTTAAAAATAGGATCTACACTAAAAACAATAAATCAGGGCAAGGTAGAAGCTTTCAACACACATTAACAATTGAGCAACTGGCCAGCCAGGAGATAGAGAGAAAGGGAACTCAAGGATTCAGGCAGAAGTGAATTTGGGCAACAAGTGATAATCAGCACAAGCGCCAAGCAATTTCATACAAGGCAGCATATAAAGGCTTCCTTGTAAGTATTTCGAGGAATGAAAAATCGATTCAAATGGGTTTTCTCATTTGTATTACCTATTCTCTAAACTTTGATCTGAATGAGTACCACCATCTCATTAACAATAAGGATACAAGCTCATGTTAATGGAATATTAGTGACTCTATCCTCTTAATGACCTTAGTACTACCTATCTCTACCATTGACCGAGTTCCATATCGTAGATTGACTGTACGATTCTATGCATATAGATGAGGTAAAAGAACATTCACTGTGCTCATATGGGACTAATTAGGCATATATGGATACTCACAAATGGCTCTCATTGTCTAAAATACAGGTATTCTAATAACATACGTATCTACTCATTACTAATGCAATAACTGTGATCTACTTGATTCTGTTAATTATAGCTGTGATTATAACAATGGTTGTAATTAATAAGTATTCATAATAAATACTGATCGATAAGCTCGTACATGTATCAGCTTTAACTCATTACGCTGTTTCCATCACTATGAGAGACACCTATACCATTCACTAGTTGAGTATGAATAAGGATAGAAGTAATGGTAATCATAGGCTTGATAAAGGTTGAATCCTATCTGATATATCTTCTACTCGTATATAAGAGAGACCTTCTTGCTTCACCTAGTTCACATGGTATACTTATTATGGAAATAGCCATACTTGGCCAATAGTAACACTCGGGCTTGTTATGAAATACTAGTAGTCAACATGTTCGTAAGATCGGTATCATATAAGCTATACTATTCAATGGGTTCACATGGTTAACCTTTTATAAGGGTAATAAAAGCTCTATTAGTATAGAGGTTCATCTCTCACTATGCTTACATGACAAACAAGATAGTGTTGTACGAATATGGAGTTAAGGGTAAAGGTTCCATATTCTTTATTAACATATCACTATCTTCACTGATTCGCATCGATTTTATTAACTAGGAAGAGTTTGACACAATCAATTATTTTGCTTAACTTACAGTTTTGTAATCATAATCACACCGCCTTCTGATCATGTATACAGAGTGGTCATAGCTTATCCATGAATTTGAAAACTTTATTTTGAATTACCTCATAAGAATGAATTTTACTCACTGATACATGGATACCCACAAAGATAAAATGCTACTTTACTTTAGTGACACGGGATATATGCTGTTTGTTTAAAAAATTTACTAGTGCATGGGCACCGATAGGCAATATGTCATTTAAATTAACAGTGCAAGAATGTGAAATCATAGATTAGACATTATAGCTGAAAATACCTATCAATTTATTTCATTGCATTTCAAATATGATTCAAGGAAAGGGAAATAAAAGAATAACTACATTTTGAAAATGAAAAGTGAAATATGTGGGTATATAGATTGAAATGGACAAAGAAATGCATCATAAATAGAACATGAATGAACTAAACAGAAGCAGCATTTGAAAAAAAGATATTTTATTGAACATATTGATACCTACGTGAACAAATTTTCTTTTTATATATAAGTTCTAGGATTGATGTCATACATATCAAAGTATTTTGAATGTATAAAGGTTGTTATATGGGTAACAATTGGTTATGAACAATATAGATGCATATGCTGTAATATGTGTACGAGTGTTTACATTGCAGATTATGTACCAGTGAGTATCCTGCAGACAAACAGATTACCGAAACAATCTACGTGATGACAGATTTCCAAGAACAGTTGAGACTCCCCGAGATCCCACGATAGGGTGTTGACCCTGGTCCTACTGGGAGGAGTGGAGGTGTTGCCCACTGTTTATCCTCCAATACCTGGAGTCATGGGAGCACTGTGCGAGTCACGCTCCCCTAGACGTGTGATGATGACTGCCGGATGCCTACAAGCATGTCAGGTCAAGGTAATTGACACTGATATCATTTGAGGTCTATGAATGGATCAGTAAAACTGATGCCATGGCATATTCCTGTAGAGGACGGATAGGATGGGAGTGGAAGAGATTAGGAAGGATAGGATGATTTTAGAATAGTTTGGAGGTTCGGTGAAGATGGGAAGTAACACTTAAATTACAGATACATACTTATTTAAACGAAAATTCAATCTTAAAATACATACATTCTACAATCACTCTGAAACACAATATTGATATGAGTATATAAAACCATAAACTTCGGGACGAAGTTTTCTGAAGGGAGGAAGTATGTAACGACCCATTCCCAAGTATATACAAAACGATATTAGCATGTGAACGATATAGGCATGTGATAGCTACACCTGCCTATACCGCCCACATCGCACTAGTACACCTAACTACTAAATATTAAGCTTACCTAAGTTAGAAATTAATGATAAAGTTTCAGACTCAAATTCATATGGGTTTAGCATAAAGTATATAAAAAGGATTAATGAAAAGCAAATAAATTTTTAAATAATTAAAATACATACATATACTCAAAGTTGAGTTAAATATTATAACATAAAGCCTTAATCTTAAATATCCTTCAAAGTCAAGCCGTATACTTCTTAAAACATAAAGATCACACCTCCTCTTTAATGCCACTGACATCTCCTTAAATGCTAATCGTACCATCCTTTAAGAAGACCTTATCTAGATGGAGAAGAGGCGGTGAGGAGGTTGAATGGCGGTGGGGGGAAAATTTATATAAGGAGGTTTTGAGGGAAAGAACAGGGAGGATGGAAGGGAGAGGGAATGGTCAGATTTAACTGTTTGAGGAGGAGTCTCTGGTTCTTGGAAATCTGGGCACGGGGGTAGAGGAGACATCCTCTGGGTCTGGGATTGTTCCCAGATTTGGCTGGGAGGATTGGATTGTCCCGGTAATCTGTTCTGTTCACGACAGCATCAGCATCACTGGGAGGAGAGCTATCATCACAATCCTCAAAATCATCAATTGCGTTCCAGGTATTTCTTTTAGGTATAGAATTGTTTCTCCATTTAATTTCACTGCAAAATTTCATTGAAATACATCACTGTTGAATATATTTTGTCTGCAATTAAATCTCTGTGTATGGAACTTTACATTTCATTGAAATACGTCGTTCTACTGGATATACACTTAGATTAATATTTGTCTGTAATGCAATTTCTGTACTTAGATTAATATTTGCCTGAAATGAACTTTCTGTATGTTAAGGAACCTTACAAGTGATGTATAGTACCACATAGATATCTTGATATATGCTTGGAAGTTATCTAATGATCATGACGAGGCTCCAACTAAAATTCACTGAGAATATTTACAACAAAACATATATCTGGTCTAGTATTTACCAGATACATTAGAGAACCCACTAACTTACGATAGCTAGTAGGATCTATGAGACTGGAGTCGGAGCTTCTCAACTTCTTGATCTTGGTGAGCATGGGAATAGTCATGGGCTTGGAATCCATCAACCGAATTTTTGCAATAACTTGATTATATATTTTCCTTGCCCCAGATATATCTCCCCAGGTTTCTGCCATATTTCCAAACCTAAGTAATAGTGCATAAGACCTAGATCCTTCATCTCAAATTCGGCTGTCGGCATCTTCTTGCATTCTTGTATCCTTCGCTCCACACCTGTAATATATAGATCATCCACATATAGTAGAATAATACTTGGTTCATTATCCACCACTTTGATGTAGAGAATTGGATCAACAATACTTTTGACGAACACAATTCTTAAGAGATATGCATCCATTCTTGCATACCATGCCCTCATAGCTTGCTTCAAGCCATATAGGGCTTTCTTTGTTAGTCTAATTGTCATTGATGTCAATATCCATGAAGGCAAGCATGATGATGACCAACAAGCATAATGAAGGCAAGCATGACGAAGAAAAGTCAAAGGAATCAATGAAGAGGTCATTCGCTCTACTTCTACACTCACAAAGGATCAGTCACATTAAAAATAATTTTTTGATACCTTTGAGGCAAAATTCTTTCATAAGACCTCCACCATCTGAAAGAGCATGATTTTGCCTTTCCAAAAAGCTATTACTCAGCCCGAAACTCCAAGCGGTTTGAAAGTTATTGATTTTTCAAGTTTAAGGTAAACTTTTGTCAGTGAGCCGACCTTACCTTAAATTCATGTCGGCCTAATCCTTAAGACAGGTCTCTTCACCTTTCTAGCAATGCATTCCTATATATATACATTCTGTCTCCTCATTTTTCTATCATCATTATGGTTATGATCACAGAAGAAGTATTCCAGTTCACAACTCGTGAACTCAGAAGGAGCCAGCATTTTAAAAGAAATACAAATCTTGTTTGGGCTTACACTTTAACGCAGAAGTTGTCTCCATCTTAGATCTGGGTTTAAATTCTGAGACATACCACAGGACGACGACAACCAAACTCTTCAGTTTGGACTATGGAAGTAGCTAGGATTACAATGGCATGATAGAACAGTAGTTCAGTGTTCCTGTAGCATCACTTTTCATAGCCCAGATCTTGTTACAGTGGGCTGGACTATAACTACAGTGGCTCGGACTTTGCTGTGGTGAATGACTTGAATATCTTGCAGATCCTAACCAGATCCGAAGTTGTTAAGGCATGCTTCTTCTCAAAACATTGTTGAAGAATCTCGATGACTATGGCTCCTTCGGGATAGTAAACCGTGGGATATATTGGCTCGATTTAAAACAGTGAACAGTGGTGCAAAAATTCAGACAGTATATCAGCTCGAACTGTGTAAACTCGGATAGTAGTGTAGTCTTTGTGTCTTCAAGCATTGTTTCCTTTTCGGACTGTTGCTCTTACATAGTTGCGGATTTCAGTGGTGAACTTTTCAGTGAACTATGATATTTGGATAGAGATAACATTTCAGCTCTATGGACTAAATTCATGAGTTGTGGTGAAGAAGTACTAGTGCAGTATGTGCAGTATGGTGTAGAATTGATGGTATAGATTAGTGAAATGAAGCATCTTTGAACTGACAATCGAGTGAAGAAACGGAGAAATGATTGGTGTCCTTGGAGTAGGAGCTCCTTTTCGGACTGTTGCTCTTACATAGTTGCGGATTTCAGTGGTGAACTTTTCAGTGAACTATGATATTTGGATAGAGATAACATTTCAGCTCTATGGACTAAATTCATGAGTTGTGGTGAAGAAGTACTAGTGCAGTATGTGCAGTATGGTGTAGAATTGATGGTATAGATTAGTGAAATGAAGCATCTTTGAACTGATAATCCAGTGAAGAAACGGAGAAATGATTGGTGTCCTTGGAGTAGGAGCTCCTAAACACAAGGTTGGTGCCTTGAAGAAGATAGGATCGGAGCCCTAGAGGTCGGAGCCTCATTAAGTCCAAGTTGGTGCTTGGCAATCATTGTACTTATTCATTTGTAAAAGGATCATTATCCTCCCTTCTATAATAAAATGATTCGTTTCTATGATTTTTGTGTAGAATCTAACTGGTTATAATAACAATTGAAAAGAAATACTGATTCACCCCCTCTCAGTATTTCCAACATTCATGAGTCTGTAACATGAGTGTTCTTGCTATTTATTTCAAAGCCTTCAGGTTGCTCAATATATACTTCTTCATCGATGGTTCCATTCAGAAATGTTGTTTTTATGTCCATTTGATGGATATTCCATCCCATTGTTGCAGCCAATGAAACCAAGGATCTTATAGTAGTATACCTTGCAGTAGGTGAAAAGATTTGTTCATAGTCTATGCCTTCCTTTTGAGAGAAACTCCTTGCAATGAATCTAGCTTTGTATTTGTCTATGCTTCCATTAACAACGTGTTTGATTTTGTAAATCCATTTTGAAGTGACAAATGATTTGTCACTTAGTCTAGGAACAATTTCCCAAACCCCATTCTTCATGATGGATTGATCTTCTTCATGCATCGCCTTCTTCCATTCTTCTTGATGAGCAGATTCTTCAAATGTAGTTGGTTTAGCTTCTATTAGTTTTTTCATATATGCTCCATATCCCTAATTCTTGTTTGGTCTTTTTCTTTCTCTAAAAGTTCCTTTTGCAGCTCCATGTCCTTTGGCATCTTCAAGAGTAGCTTTTAACCAATTTGGCCTTTTCCTTGTGTCAAGTATGATCACAGGTTGAATAGGTTCACTTGGTCCTTCTTCTTCTTCTTGGATTGTAGTAGTTTTGTCATGGTGCTCTTCTTCTTCAAATAGCGGTATATCTTCGTCATCGGAATTAATAGGAATATCCTTGGATCTTTTGTAGGCATGATTTTCATCAAATATAAAATCCCTACTTACTTCGATTTGTCTTCCTTCCTTGATGTAGATTCTATATGCTTTTGAAGAAAGAATGTAGCCAACGAAGATCCCCTTAATTTTTTTGGAGTCTAAATTCTTTCGTTTGTCTTTTGGAACGTGGATATATGCAGGACACCCAAAGATTCGGAGATGTTCCACACATGACTTCTTTCCTGTGAACGCTTCTTCAGGTGTCATATTTTCAAGAATTCTATGAGGACTTCTATTTTGTATATATACTGTTGTCATTATTGCTTCTCCCCACGGAAATTTTGGTAAGTCTTGATAAAAAATCATTGTTCATATACATTCTTCAATTGTCCTATTTTTCCTTTCTACAACTCCATTTTGCTCAGGATAGTAGGGAACAATGAGCTGCCTCTTAATTCCTGATTCATTGCAACATGCAATCATCTCTTTGGAAGTGTATTCCCCACCATTGTCGGATATCAAGGTCTTTATTCTTCTTTCGGTTAGGGTCTCTACTTCAGATCTAAATTCTTTGAACTTTTCAAATACTTCATCCTTTTTCTTGAGAAAGTAGAGCCATGTCTTTCTAGAGTCATCATCATTGAAGGTCACATAATAAAGACGACCTCCAAGAGATTTTTCAGACATAGGCCCACACACATCTGAATGAATGAGATCCAATATTTCTTTAGACTTTGTTTCACTGTTTGTAAAGGGTTTTCTTGTATTCTTTCCCAAAGCACATCCCTTACATATTCCTTCACGATCTTCTCTGATATTGGGGATGCCATTTACCTTTTGATTAAGGGAGGGGATGACCTTATAATGTAAATGTCCATATCATCTATGCCATTGTTTGATGGGATTGATCTCCATGTGAACTAGGGCTTGAGGAGATGGTGTTATGACTCTATATAAGCTTCCTTCACGTACTCCAATAACCCTTGCTTTATCAATGCTTGAATCTTTTCCCCAAACCAGAACTTGACCATCTAGAAAAGCAATTCTATCTCCTTTGTCTTCTAAACAAGAAATTGAAAGAAAATTCTTTTTCAAACTTGGAACATAGAGTATAGTGTTGAGATGTAGCTTTGCTCCATTTTCCAACTTTAATGAAGTTGATCCCAAGCCTTTTACTGCATAACTGTTGTTGTCTCCCAGCTCCACTGCATGAGAAGATGGTTCCTTTGATAGAGTGTGAAGTTTTTTACATTCTCTTGTCATATGTCTTGATGCTCCACTATAAATGATCCATGCGTTGTCATTATTGAGAGAAACTGTGAGTGCAGCCAAAAACCCTTTGCTTTTGACCTTATTAGATAAGTTGTAGATGATTCTTCTAATCCAGCTTCCTGCAATATTGAATCTCATTTTCAAGTATCTTATCATAGAGGGAGCAATATTATCAAAACCGAACCGGTTATCGAACCAGAAAACCTTGTGGACAGGGAACCGATCGGAATTGGACCGAAACCAAAAAAAAACTGGACAAAGAAAAAAAAAACTGTTTTACCAAAAACACATTAAATATTCATATTTTAAAGAAAAACCATAGATATTCATGTACATCCATATTAATCCAAACCATTTAAACACAAATATGCAAAAGTCCTCATTTATATAGGTGCAGATAGCCAAAATAGCACTTAGTTCAAAACATCGTTGAACCAAAAATGTTACAAACATCAAGAAGCAGGCTCTAAAGGGCCTTTATAGTCCAAAATAACATGCTAGATCATAGTATTATACTACAGCCTACAATACTACAAGCTACATATGATCAAATCATCAATCATCATCCTCCTCATCATCATCTGAAGAATGAGTAGCATGAGCATCCAAGTCTGCAATGGGATTATGGTTTTATTCCCCTAGCCTTGAAGCTGCTACTGGTGCTTCTGATATATTTGTCTCTGCATCCTGTGGAGGTGGGTCCAAGTCCAACCAAGAAAGGTCTTCATTGTAAAATGTTGGTTCTTGACTCTCCACAACCCATTCTGATGTTGGATCAAAGTCACCCAAGACAATGTTGCTTGTTTCAGGGGTTTTATTCAGCAATTGATTGTGCCTCAACCTAAGGTTGTAATGAACAAAAACCATGTCATTCAATCGCTTTTGCTCCAAACGGCTCCTCTTCTTGGTGTGTATGTGCTCAAACACACTCCAATTCCGCTCACACCCTGAAGCACTACATGTCTGGCTCAAAATTCGAATTGAAATTTATTGCAATTGAGGGCATTCACTACCAAATTGTTGCCACCAATAGGCTACAAAAAGGTGGAAGGAAAAAATGTATTGGCAAATGAATTTGAAAGTTGAAAGTTAGACTCAACAATTTGCAAATTTTAAAAGTTCTTACATGGGGGACTCTTTTCTCTATTTCTTATAGCCATAGAAATTCCAAAGGTACCAATACTCTCACTAAAATTCAAGAGCTTGTTATGAATTTGATCTTGAGTCTTGGAATCTGGGACCATGCACTCAATGCATTTATACAATCCCCCTAAAACCTCCCCATCAGCGTCAAAATTTGTAGTGTAATGGTAACTTCAAAATTCAGAAAACAAAAACATATTTATCAAATCAACAAAACTAAAAGCTAAAACTTATAACTTATAAGCAATGACTCAATGAGAATCGAAATCTAAAATTACATACCTTGGATTTAAGTAGTAGTCGGTTGCATGTAAAGGTCTATGGAGTTGTTTGTTCCATCTTTCATCAATGATTCTCCATAGAGGAATGTACTTATGTCTTTTATGCCCATATGCTGCCTTGATTTGTTCCTTGTCTTCATCCATCGCCTCATAAACAAAACCCATAGCAGATTTATCACTATCCACCATCCGCAAAACTCTGACAAGAGGCTCACTAAATAGCACAATCTCCTCTGCCTTTGACCAAAATCTTTTGTCATATATTTGATCAAGCATTTGTTTCCCTTCTGCCTTTTTGCTCCACTGAGATGAATTCCATTCATCAGATGAAAACATCTTCCTCAAGTTTGATTTTTGTTGAACAAGGGATTGCAACGAAAGGAATTTGGTTGCAAATTGTAATATCCCAAAATGGGAAACATGGGAAGAATATTAAACAATACCCAAGTAAAAAATACCCAGCTCAGCCAAGTAAGAGCAGAGGCCAATATGGAGACCCTTTCTTAACATTTATAGCAGCAAATCAGATATATAATGAAGCCCATATGATGCATAAGAGAAATAGAAGTCTCCAAATATGAAATATCCTCAAACAGAAGCAAAGAATCAGATATATGGAACTAAAACTTCATGACAAATAAGTTATTTTTATTAGGTCGCAAATAAAATGTTATCACAATGATCTAGAGCAAAATACTAAAGAAAAGTCAGATCTAAAATAGATCCAGAGACTATAAATACCTCCTTCAAATAATTGCTTTTAAGAAATACATGGAAGCACATGGAGTAGATCCAGATCTAAAAGTCAGTAAATCAGAGAAATCTTCGTAATTACGTGAATATTCAGATTCATCTGATGACACAAGCAATACATCCTCTTCAGTGGATCTCAAAGTGTATGCGTATCCCTCATAAAAAACACTCCTCCAAAATGTTATGCCAAAGTCCCCGTGAAATAGTACCTACCAAAAGTGCGTATCCGGAAGTGAAACCTGCCAGGTTTAAGATGTTTGGCCCGATGCCAAGATATGGATCCTGATGTTCAATGGTCCAGAATACCTTCTGCCAATGCATTAGAAGACTTTCCCCACCGAAAAGAGAAGACTAGAATGGCTCCAGATCCTAGAGACCCAGCCTCCACTTGCAACAGCTTACAAAGACAAATCCAACCTCAACAGATCCGCGTTGTAGTTGAAGAAGCAAGCTTCGTCTTTGGAATTACAGTATTAGAAGAAATGGAAAGACTCTTCCAAGAGGCATTTCCCCAAGGAAAGAGATGGGATTCCTAAATGAGAGATCTCAGCAACAACACGTCTTCTCTGCTAAACAACAAAGGAGAACAGATATGTCAAATGTACAATATGCTCGAAAATGTAATCACATCAACAACCTTCTCATGTCGCCATCCTCTTCCTTTATAATTTGAGAGCTTGCAAACCCTAAACCACCTTCATTGAAATGGCTCCTTTCACATGAACTATCTCCATCTAAACTCATACTGCGGCATCATCAAGGCGATTACCTCCAAGATAACGTTGTTGATTTGGTCATGGTTGACCCAAATAAAACATTTAGCCCCTTTCACACCTAAGGGTGCTTATTTACATAGCCCGCATTTAGCATTGTTCACATGTGGCATTGATTTATTCACCTTAGAGTTTTATGATCCTCCTTTACAATTTTATTCATGAAATAGAAAAGAAAAACAAATTGAATATTCCCATCAGCCTTGGGCTAATCAGAATATTACAAATTTCCTCCAAAATGTTGTTTGTCCTCAAGAATCATAAGGTGAGTGTTGCAACTCATCTCTTCCTCCTTTGGTGACACACACATGATTTAGACTTCTCCATAGGCCAAGTGTTCACCAAACCATCCCTCCATGACTTGTTCCTCCAAAGTTCTCATGAGATGCAAGTAGCCCATCTCATAAGGGGACAATAGATCACATGAAACAAACATGGTCATTCAATGTTCTCCCCGAAATATCTAACATAAGGTACATGGAGATATTCATCCCATAGGGCACATACACGACTCCCCTCCCCTCCATACACTCTACAAGTGGCAAGCACATCATCAACGTAGGAATTCAAACAATGCATACATGAAATACAATTCTTGTACATATGGAGGTGTCATAGTCCCACATGGAACCTGCCAAAGGCCTCGCTCTGCATCGCATTTGGATGTAAAAGTGTTTTTCACACCACTTAGCTTTGCTGCCTATACCATCTCACCATGACAGTGAGATATGTTTGGTGCCTTTGCAAAGCACCCATCATGTTGTAAAAGATCTCCCTTCTTCTCCTGTTATGTGTCATCCAAATTTTGAAAGGGCTCCAATAATAATATGAAGCTTAAGTAAGATATAATAATCCTCCTTGAGTCATGGCCTCGCATAAACATGGTGAAAAAGAATGGGCAAATCAGAATATAAACATGTGTAGCCAAGAGTATGTTTCTTCACCAACATCCTCTCATTGATGGAGTTGTGCATGGATCTATCTCCTTCCTCAAGAAGAGAAAGAGAAGGTTGATTTACTTTTCCATAGAGTTATGTTGTCGCTCCATCTCCACATGGTACATGCATCTTTGACAATGCTGATATAGTTCTTTCTCAAAGCCCCCCCTCCCAATAGTAGCTCTTCAAGATGATATTGTTGAGCTTCATGGAATATAAGCCACGGAAACATAACTTTTCATAGCTCATGTTGAAATTCTCCTTGAGCTTGGAGGCCTAGACAAGAAGATCCTACCACATTATAGATGACTCCATCTAAAGATTGAATAGCTCCCATCATGTAGCAAGTCATCAAGAATCATGCATGTGTGAAGATCTGAATATTTCCACTAGCAGTGCTGATTTCCAATATGGATCTAAACTCTTCAATGTTGACTCGCTGATAATGTGTCAACTTAATTATTCACATGTTGTTACTTTTCTCCTTTGATACTCCATGCCAGTATGTGTGTATGTTGGAAGGCCATGCCTCCCATTTCTCTCCTCCTTGACATCTCCCATGCCAAAGGTGTAAGATGGAAGGTTGCTATTCCTTTTCTATACGCCGCATATGCACATGCTCATTGAATGTCTTGGAATAGCTCCCATGAAGGCTATCATCTATCCAACCTCCTTGGCCTTGCCAAAGTATGCATGTGACCACCATCTCTCATCATGGTGGAAGAGTGTTCTCCTGTACCTTCCTAGAGTTTGCCTCCCACTTCTTCATAGTTTAAAAGATTGGTTTTCCTTGCCTCCATGATGGTGTCATTCTTCATCCCTGCGCATCCTTTCTGTCAGCCATAGTATATAATAGAATAAGATAAGGGAAAATACTTTCCCTCTCTGAGTTTTCTCTCACACTCTGGCCATGCAGCAAGATGGTCTCTGAGTTCTCTGGATTCTATAGTGAGAATCCACGCACAACATCTTTCACTTCAAATCTCAACTTGTGACTTTGAGCAACAACACAATGATGTCTCATGGCTCATTCCCATGTGAATAACAAGATGGGAACATTCATGACTGCTTCACCGCAACCATCTCTCGATTTTTTGTGTGAAGTTCTGAAGGATAATGGGTATCACTATGGATGTAAGAGTGCTTCCTCAAGTGGGAGCAATTTCTCCATCTTTCTCCATGCAATAGTGGATCAGCCTCACTGCAATAGCGCCGTGATCCTTCCTCCGTTCTTCTTCTCCTACCTTCAAGTTTCATGGCCTAAGGTGCTTCCTTTAGATGTAGTTAAATTCCATGAACACTAACATCTCTTGCGTGAAGCGAGGTTCTGGACGTTGTAAAGGATTGATTCCGTCATAGTGTGTGTTCCCAAAATCGTATGCAATGTTGGAACACATTCCCTCCATTGTTTTGGTTCAGTTGTCTATCAACAGGCACATGTCAACACATCTCATGTAGGGACCTCTTTGTTTTCTTGCAGGTACAGATATACAGAGTCCTCCCCAAGGAAGCAATTCCTTCACTTCATCTCCTTAATAGATTCTCTCCAATGCCATAACACTGAGGATCTTTCCGCCTCTTCTTCCTTCTTCTATCAAAGGACATGTTTCATCATTAAGAGATCTCTTTCATGACTTTTTAGCAAAAAGGAACTTCCGTCTTCTTCTCTTGAGAGAATGGCTGTTCTTGCTGGCTGGGGCTGGCTTCTGCAACCATATATAGCAGACTCTTAACCCCTCACCAAATGTTCTGGAATGGAGTTATTCTCATGGACCCTTCATCTTCATGGTGCACTCAATTTTGGCTTAGTTTGCGTACCTAAACAACGTCCGCCCATGGCTTAGAATCAAATCTTTTCACTAACTTCCTAGTGAGCTGTATACAGGATGTCATTTTTCTTTAAGAAGAAGATTTGAATAAACTACACCTGTGCATAAGCTTACTCTGGAGGTCACGCTCATTACCTTGTGGCTTCTTCGAAACTTGAAGTAACCCGGAAATATGTGTCTAGATCCTTTACCCAAGACTTGGCCGAGCTCGGGTGATCCATCAAATGTAGGCAGTAGCGTTCTACCCAAAGCAAGCCGCATGCACCCTCTCCTTTTCGTATATACGGGATCTTCTTCTTTCTTGTTGACAAAACTCGGGAAGTTTAGATGCTCTTTGAATCTTTTAGATCGTAGATTCATATTCTTGAGATAGTATCAAAGAGTGTCCCTTTTGTGTCTCCCTTTTCTTCTTCTCTTGCTAGGAATGTAGGCATGCTATAATGTTGTTGATCTTAGCTGTACATTAACACAGCACATAATATGAAGAATCGGGGGCTTTCTTCATGTGCAATTCTTGAGGAATCTTCATGTCTTTCCCTCCTCATTCCCCCGATTTCACTTTTCTGCTCATATAGCTTCTGAAATGTAGCGATAACCTTTCCTTTCATTCTTCCAGATAAAGGGTTTTACCCTTATTTTCTTGTCTTTCAGAACTAACTTTCTTCTTGCCTTTCTTCTTGAAAAGACACATTACTTCTCATCAAGCATGTGCCGTGCCAAGATGATGTTCAGCATTGTTCAATATCCGAAATGAAACATGTAGTATGTTTAAACACAGATTTTAAAAAATAAATGCAGTCAATGTATAAGAGGAGACTAATATGGGAGACCCTTCTTTAACATTTATAGAAGCAAATCAGATATATAATGAAGCCCATAAGATGCATAAGAGGAAATAGAAGTCTCCAATGAAGAAATATCCTCAAATAGAAGTGCAGCAACCAGACATATGAACCAAAACTGCCATGACAACGTTATTTTTATTAGGCTGCAACAGCTGTTGATTACAACTTAGATCTAGAGCAAAATAATGTATGAAAAGTCAGATCTATGACAGATCCATACACTATAAAGGCTCTTCTTCAAATACCTCTTGGGGTTTTCAGCAATACATGAAGCACATGGAGTAGATCTGAGATCTAAAAGTTGCAAATCTGTAGAAATATTCAGAATTACAGGAATATTCAGATCTGATCTGATGTATACAATAATATGATCCTCTTCAGTGGATCTCAAAGGTGAAGGGCAGATCCCCAGCACATGAAAAACACTCCTCCAAAATGTTATGCCAAAAGTCCCTGCAATAGCACCTACTAAAAAAAGCAGATCTGGAAGTGAAACTGCGCTGTAGGGTTTAAGATAAGTTTGGCCTGATGCCAAGATATGGATCTGATGCTCCAATGGTCCAATACTCTCTTGCCAATGGAATAGAAGACTTTCCCACTGAAAAGAGGCACTAGAATGGTCTAGATCTGAGTAGATCTAGCCTCCACTTGCTGCAGCTTACAAAGACAACCAAACCCTCAACAGGATCTGCGTTGTAGTTGGAAGAAGAAGCTTGGCCTTTAGCCTGATAGTGGACAAAAAATGCAAGACTCTTCCAAGAGGCCTCTCAAGGAAAGAGTTGGGATTCCTAAACAGGAGATCCTTGTGCTAAACAACACTATTCTCTTCTAAACAGCAAGGAGAATGAGATATGTCTAAACAGACAATACGCTCTAAAAAATGTAATCACATCAACAATCTTCTCATGCCGCCATCCTCTTCCTTTTATAATTTGAGAGCTTGCAAACCTTAAACCACCTTCATTGAAATGGCTCCTTTCACATGAACCATCTCCATCTAAAACTGCATTGTGCATCATTGATGGCCACTCCTCCAAGACAGCATTGTTGATTTGGTCATGGTTGACCCAGTCAAAACATTTAGCCCCTTTCACACCTAAGGGTGCTTGTTTACATAGCCCAGATTTAGCTTTGTTCACATGTGGCATTGATTTATTCACTGTTTAGGAGTTTTATGATCCTCCTTTACAATTTTATTCATGAAACAGAAAAGCAAAAACAAAATTGAATATTCCCATTAGCTTGGGCTAATTGGGAATATTACACAAATCGTGTGATGGTTGATTGAACAAGCTCTCTACCCCCTTTGTGCTTTCTCACAAGGTTCAAACCCATGAGTGGTTGTAGATGTACCTGGTTATGGATTTTGCATCTTCCACACACTTCTTCACCCACTCAATTTTCGCAGGATCCTCAAGCATGAGGTCCAAACAATGGGCTGCACATGGAGACCACCAAATGGTGGGGTGTTTTTCCTCTAACATCTTTCCCGCTACAACATAGTTAGAGGCATCATCTGTTATAGCTTGTACAACATTTTCAACCCCTACTTCCATAACTACTTCATCCAAAAGACAAAATAGCAATTGTGCATCCTTCACCTGATCAGATGCATCAACTGATTTCAGAAACATAGTACCTTTTGGACAAGCAATTAAAAAATTTAGTATAGTGCGAGATCTACCATCAGTCCATCCATCAGAAATAATAGTACATCTAGTTTTGGTCCATGATTGCTTGACCTCTGTAAGGTACTCTTTTATTCTTTGGACCTCATTTTGGAAAAGTGGCCCCCTAATATCATGAAAGCTAGGGCCTTTAAAGCCTGGTCCACATGAAGCTATAGCATCAATCATGGGTTGATAATATGCAGAATTAGTAGCATTAAAAGGTATGTCTGCATCATATCACCATCTAGCAATGCATACATATGCAACCCCCTTCTCTATTTTCTTCCATTTAGCATCAAGGGTTGGTTGAGAACCAGGGGTGGTGCGGGGTACAAGGAAGGAGTCAATCCCTTCATGGGCCACTGTCCTCTTCAAGTTTAAACCACTTGAACTACCCTCTTCGGCTTTACCAAGGAAACTAGAGGAATCTTCAAAACTGGGCATATATTCCTCAAAATCAGGGTCACTAAGCATAGCATCATCCTTTTGGCTTTTGGCTATGTCTTTTTTAAGTCTTTTGTTTCTCCCCTTCTCTTCATTGTAGGCTTCAATAAAACATAGCATCTCTGCTTTAAGGTCATCAGAAACATTTTCACAAGGTTTAACTTGCCCTCTCCAATGTGCTAGGTGTTCTTTGACTCTATAGATCCCCCCACCCTTAACTTTTTTCCCACAATAGTTGCAGACTTTTATCCCTTATTCATTTAAATGACAGTGAACCCAAGCTGAATCATTCTTGTTTTGGGGGGCCATGAAGAAGACATGCAAAATCTGAATAGAAAACCCTATGGATTTTAGAATTTTATGATGTATTTTTGTTTTTTAGGGAAAAAATAAAAGAGGAGTAGAAACAATGAAATACTTGTTGAAGATCTGTAAATTTTGACAAGAGAAGAAGCTCCAACCAATCTGAAAATAAACTCATCAATCAGCTCCAAAATCTCTCCCAGAAATTTGCCAACGAAATCCCTCAAAATAACCTTGCAAATTACAATAATAGTTGAGAAAATAATAGAAGAAAATAATAGCCACAATTTTTATTCCAACAAAAAATTACAAATCTGAAATTCTGAACTCTACATTAAAAAATTGGGATTTTAAAATTTTAAGGGAAGAAAAGAATAGATTTTTGAAGAAAAATAGAACCTTAATGATCGAAAAAAATACCTTGAATTTCCCTCTTAGTTTTCTAAAGGAACTCAGCTCCAAAATCAATGTTGGAGCAGCGCCTACAAATCTGCATAAAAGCACTGGGGTTTTTACTTTTTATGAGAAAATAGTAGTTGATTTTTGCAGAAAAATTTAACAAAAAAACACCAATAATTTCCTTGATTTACCCTCTAGATTTTTTGGATTAAATCAACTGCAAAATCAGCTATGTAGTAGCCCCAACAAAATTAGAAAAATTCTTCCAGCAGATGCAAAAACTACTGAAGAAAACCAAAAGATCTCCGGGAAAAAAAAAATTGAAGTAGCTCAAAAATCTTCCAACCCAACAGCTCTCCAAGACTCCAATCAGCTCTTCAAATCTGCAAAAAAACTCTCTAAGAACAACCCTGCAAAAAACTCTTCAAATTCTCCTCATCGAACTCAGCTCAAGAATTGCAGAAGACTTGAATGAATAGTGTGAGTGTAATAGAGGGGGTGGAGCTCTTTAAATAGCATTAGGGGGGGCTAGGTTAGTTTAAAAAAAAATTAAAAATGGATTTTTTATTGGCTTGGCCGCACGGCTGGGCCCACGCAGAATCGGTCATTTCCAATTCGGAGGGCCGGTTCGGACCGGTTTTGCCTCCAAACCGGTTGGACCAACCGTTTTTTCAAAACTGGTTCAGTTCCGATAACACTGAGAGGGAGTAGCCTTTCCTTTCAACCCAACAAAGTGATCTCCAATCTTCCTTGACCTTAGCTCTGATACCATGTTGAGAAATCAATGCTAGTGGAATTAGGGTTTGATTCCTCTTTCTTGATAATTACTTGTGAATTATGTTGGCCTCTTTTACTTCTTTCTTAGATTATCTTTCATCAACCAATTACCAAATTATATGTGTATGAAGATCACAAGAACAAGAGACACAAGCTATAAGTGCACAGCCAGGGCAAAACCCCAATGAGGGGAAAACACAATGAAATCTCTTCCTTCAGTAGTTTCACAAGACAAGACGAGATAATCCAAGACTCTTTGACCTAGACACAGACTTCCTCCAATCACCAAGTCAACCCTTCCTTCCTCTTCAGATGATAACCTTCCAATAGCAACTTTGATCCTGCAGTAGCATAATTTCGACCTCCTATAACAGAACTTCGACTTGCAGTAAATCTCAAATTTTCGACCCTTGCAATTGCCCAGTAACTTTGCACGTGTGAGAAATAGATGGCCCAAAACTTCGATCTTGACTTTCCCTGCAATTCTCCTCCTGCAACTTCGCACTTTTTTGCTTCTCCTTGTTGTGTATCAAACTTGAGTTAGTGATACTCCAAATGAATCAAACTACACCTCTATATATAGCCTCTTATATGGGTCGAATTGCCCTAATGTAAGCCGACTTCATCAGGTATGGTTTGCCTTGGTGTGGAGGTGACAAATGACTTATTTGACTCAATAAAAATTCTTTTTACATGATATAAAAGCCCAAGAAGGGTCTAATAAAATGGACAATGACTCTAGATAAAATCTAGAAGTCCTCAATGGGGACTTTGAGCTAGAAAATTATGACCCAAGCATGAAACCTATGCTTTAATAAGTCATTTTAATAATAATAAAATTTCCTTCTAACAATTATACATTTATGAAGATCAAACCTAATTGCATTCTTCAACACCAAATACTTTGTCGGCGACTCGACCTGTGCCCTCCTTTCGTGCCACTAATGCACACTAAGGAAAACTCTGCCCTCTAGCAACTCGACCTCCTCTAGAAGAATCCAATCTCCCTCCAGTACCTTGACCCTGCAATCTTCTCCTACTTCTACACATGATGGGAGTCTCATTGCTCTCAACGCATCCCTTATGGTGTCAATATGATCCTATGGTGGACTTGGGCCCCAATTAAGTTGCCCAGGCCATGATGAAACCACCTGCCAATTACATATAATGTCCAGCGCCCCTCCTCACCTTCAGGTGCAATAATTCATTAGTGCATCGAAGTGAAACAAGCGTGTTTATCAAGGGCACAGTGAGACTTCATACGGTGTTTCCCTTCCAACTTTGGGGCTTTGAGCTCGAAGTAGTGTTACCTCCCTAGGTAGGAGTGGTTAATAAACGACCCTATTAGGTGTTCCCAACCCCTAAGGGGAAAGACAAGTCCAAGGTACATGCTTCAATTGATAGGGGTCATGTGAATAATGATTAGACGGATGGGGACACATGGGTCTCAAGGCCATATGCCATGGGTACAAGGGTGGCAATGATGAGGAATGTCCACATATGGGCATACAGATGTAGAAGGGATAAATCGTGGATACATGAGTTACCACGACCTTTGTTTTTCCACCTTTCTTCATTTTCCTTTTGCCTTTTTTTATTTTTCTTTGTATTACTGCTCGGGGCTCCAAGAAATGAGAGCATGTTGAGTATGATGTAAGCAGTTATTGTTAAAACTTGGGTACCAATGGACAAGTGGTTCCCTAAGGCTTTGATCTTTGGCCTAGGGAAAGTGTCCAAATGTATTTTGTACTTTTCTCCTAAAGTGACTTTATAAGTGGTACAGTCAAATCTAATTTAAAAGTGACTTTATAAGTGATAAAGTTACAAGTCTAATTTTAAAGTGACTTTATTAAAGTCAATGTGAAATTATAAAGTGAAAAAGCGACTATGGAAATAAAAAGCTAAGTGGGTCTTTATTTAAGTGGGGTGAATTAAAAATTAGAAAGTGAGAATTAAATGCATGTTTATTCTTAGCCCTTTATCTAAAGCTATCTCAACCATTGGATTTAGGGATTCCCCAAAAGTCACTTAGGGTTAGGTTAAAGATAGAAAAGAAGAGAAAAGGTCATTCGTTCTTTCATGAGCAGATTGAGAGAAGGAGCAAGAGAAAGCAAGGAGAATTTCTTAGTAGTGAGAAAAAAGGAGAGCAAAACCTTGGCACGCATACCGAGGAAGCACTCAGCAAATCTGTACAACAGGTTTACACGTAGTTCAAGGAATATCCTGGGCACATTTTTCAAGGCAAAACCATACAACACCTTTGGCATGCATTCCTAGGTAGTTTTACAGCAATTCTAGCACATAATTTATTGATATTTTGTGGCACAAAAATCAAGGCAGTCTGTACAACATACTATTATTCCGGTGCACAGAAATAGATGGCAGAACCGTACAACATTTATTGTTGTCCCTGTGCATGCAAATTGAGGTCATACAACAGCATTGATTGTTGTTTGCACCCATTTCGAGGAGGTTGTATAATAGCATTTAATGTTGGTTTTCTAGGCACGAAAAACAAGGAGGTCATACAACATTTAAGGTTGTTTCTATTTTCACTGCTTAGCATTTTCCGAGGCAGAGGTTAAGCACGGAAAATGAGATAAGTTGTATTTTTATGGTCGTTGGAAATTTCTGTGTATTTCTGTTTCACTATAAAAGCATTTTTCATAAATAAAGAAGAGATCTCAAACTGGTTTTCCCCAAGAGATGTAGGGGGTTTTTCCAGGGTCACATTGACCAAAATCAACGTGTTATGTTTCTGTGTGTGGCTCTTATAATTTCCTGTGTTTTATTTTGGCATTTCCAGCACTGTGAAATTCCTAAATTTGTGTTTTCAGAAAATAATTTCATTTCCAAAATTTTGAATGTATGATTATCGGAATGGGCATTTAACTATATGTGAGTGATAAGGTGAAACTGAAAACCGGTGTGGGGTCTAAAATTTCTACAGTTATTACCCCCTTAAGGTGGGGCAGTTCATCGCCCACCAGGGGTTGGGACATATGCATGGGTTTCTCAATGATGTGGGGGCACTCATGGGCCCTAGGAACCAAGGTGATGGCCATAATGATAAGGGGTAGAGATCATGTTTGGCTTTTTCCCGCGTGCTATTTTAATGTCCAGACCATCGTTTGCATTTTATTATATTATATTCTTTTGTTTCTTGCTTGTGGCCATGATATGCTCTTAATTTTCTTTTAGTTACATCAACCTCTAGGGCAACATTTCCAGGCTCGACCCAAAGATGTGGACAAGGGGAGGGGGTGTGCCAGCGCTTTTTGGACCCAATGGTCATGTGGACCTAGAGAGGGAAGATGAAGATAATGTGCAGAGGGGAGTGAAAAATGTGAAACAGGAAACAGGACTGCGCTGCCAAAATCGAGGTTTCCCAAGTAGTGTCATTCATAAAGCCATAGGCCAATAGGGGAGATCCCACGGGACTAGGGTTGAGAATTAACCCCCCATTTAAGGTAAGGAAACAAAACCTCATTCAAAACCCTTCTTTCTTCCAGGTCACCCAATAATCCACGCCCAAAATGCCCAATGAAAAAAAAGCAAAAGCACCAGATTGCACACTGAAAAACCATACCTTTCGGGTTGGATTTCCCACCTTCGAACATATGCTCTTGACAAATGGGCGAGGGGACATATGACTGATTCAGGGAGTGGAGATCAAATGGCACAATACATCAAATACATTGTGGTTGTTAGGGGTTGTTGGCTGCTCACTGAAGAGATTCCTAGGAGAAAAGTTCTCCTATGGGGTTACCCACTTTTGGTGGGTAACAAACCCCATTCTGTTGAGGGTTGTGAGGAACTGCCTCCCTGCAAAAATCCTGGAACTTGTTGGAGGTATACTTGCCCCAATAATCCGATCTCAACACCTTAATCTTCTTCCTTGTTTGGTTCTCCATAAGAGCCTTGAACTCCTGAAATTGATCAAAGACCTCATACTTGCTCTTCAAGAAGTAGATCCACGTCTTCTTGGAATAATCATTTGTGAACGTCGCAAACTATAAGGACATTCTTACATTTGTGGTTGAGTGTGATATCTTCCAACGCAACAAAGGGGAAACAGCAAAGACACCAGGAACCTTACAACCATTGTCGCTACCTGCTTCTATATGGATTGATGTCTCAATCGACTTCATTACAAGTCTCCCTAAATCAAGCAACAAGTCGATCATCATGGTGGTAGTTGATCGACTCTCCAAATACCCCCCTTTTTTTGCCTTACCGCACCTGTTCACTCCATCTCTGGTGGCTCAGGTGTTCATGGATCAAATTTTCAAAATTCTTGGCATGCCTACCTCTTTTGTACGTGATCGCGATCCCACCTTCACCAACAATTTTTGGCAGGAGCTTTTCAAGCTACACGACACACAACTCCAAATGAGTACAACTTATCACCCCCAGACAGATGGTCAAACTGAAGAGGTAAACAAATGTTTGGAAACCTACCTGCAGTGCTTTTCTTCGAACAGACAACATTAATGGGTGTAGTGGTTACCTTTAGCAAAATGGTGGTATAATACTAATTATCATGAAGCAACCAAGATGACACCCTATGAGGTGGTGTATGGCCAACTCCCACCTTCACCAACTTCTTATCTTCCAGGATCTTCTAAAGTACAACCAGTAGATAAGATACTTCAAAACCGAGCTGCCACTCTCACTCTTCTGAAAGATAATCTCAACCAAGGGCAAAACAAGATGAAGCAACAAGCTGACTAAAATCGCTCATAAAGGTCTTTTCAAGTGGGTGACCAAGTATTCCTTAGACTCCAACCTTATAAGCAGATGTCTCTCAAAGAAAAGGGCTTCCAAAAGTTAGCTCCAAAATTTTATGGGCCTTATCAGGGGGTTCAGCATATTGACTTCGTCACCTACAAACTAGCATTTTCCACCACTTCCAAAATCTGCCCCATCTTCCATGTCTCCTGTCTCAAGAAAGTTGTGGGGCACAATTGTAAGGTTCAGACCATCCTACCTGAATTGGACGAGGAAGAATCAATTTGGCTCCAACCGGAGCGAGTCCTGGATTCCAAGGAATGACAATTCCATGGTCGCACTATCAACAAAGTCCTCATCCAGTGGAAAGACGCCTTATCAAAATATGTGACATAGGAACCGACAACTACTCTTCAAAAATTTCCGCAGCTTCAGCCTTGAGGACATGTTTGTTTTTGAAAGGGGAGGGCATGTTAGGGCCCGACCCTAACCCCTTTATTAATGCAATAAGCCTAAGGGGCCTCGTAAGAGTCATGATTAGTTAGTCTAATAAATAAAGCCTATAAGGATTGTAAGTGGTTGACCCGCATTATAAAAGAGAGACCACAATTAGTTATAATGGGCCATAGTTAATAAATGAAGTGGTTAACCCGCAATATGTAAAGGACCACGAGTAGTTCGGGTTTTGGGTCTCAAGAAACTATATAATGTTGAAGATAGTAAGAAAAGGTTTGTCTTGTGTTGTGTAATTAAGCTCTACTCTACTAAAGGTTGCCCCCTCGAAGAGGGAAGTGAACAGTATTTCTACAAATCTTAATAAAATATTTCTATTGTTGGCATCTCATCATGTTATTTTCTGTGGTATATCTGGCATATTTCGCACTTCTGATATTTTCTGTAGGTCAAGCATACTAAATTAAACCCGTTGATGAAGTCAAGACCCCATTGCTGGAATGGTGCCTATACTACCACCAGTTTTAGAGGTAATGCAGCCAACTTTTTTTCTACAGAAGAACTGACATGGCTAAGATTCTTTGACAAACTTATGGACATCAGTAAAGATGGATGGTCAATAGAAGCCACCCATAAGGATTTTGTGCATGGTTGTTCTAACTGCACGATGGCCACCACACAATGCTTAGTGAAACCCTTTGATCAAAGTTTGGGCTTCCTCAAAATTCACACATCTCAATATTAGCCCATCAGGAATTCACCATCCTAACCCTTCATCTACTTGGGGAGTATTATGCTTATCTCTGGACTCTAGAGGCCATTTAGAGCCGCCTTGTTGATGTATTTTGGTTCAGATATGGATTGCACTTTGTGCTATTTTGGTTATATACTTGCTATATACATGAGAAACTTTGCATATTTGTGTATCATGATTTTGGATTCACAGGTATGTACATGAATGAATATATATATATAAATGGTTCAATGACTGGTCTGGTTCTAATAACATTGCATTGACCTACTTTTCTGGTCATTTGTCAGACATTAATATGATTATCTTATGTGTCTTATCGTATCTCTAGGTTCTGTCTCTCTTTCAAGCATATCATGTGTGGGGCTGGACATAATATTACTCTCTAATTGATGCCTGAAAAGAGTATCCACAAGGATAGGATTGATGATCATAAGAACTGGAAATTGGTAATTAACCAAAATACTGAGCCAGGCAGATCAACAAGCACCAAAGATGCATTATTAAAGAGGGAAGAATATATTCAGTTCACAGATAGTTGGAGGTGATACCTTTTGATTGCTTCAAAGCAGTGGCAATTAGCTTCAGTGACTCGAGACACAAAAAGTTATAACTCGCATCAATTACACTTATTTTGTTTGAATGTGAGATGAGCTTGGATAACATAGTTGCAGCAGCCGAGCCACCATGATTTTTTCTGCAGAACTCCAGCATGTGAAAACATTAGCATTGGGATTTAAACGAAAAGTGGATGATTGTTTTTCTATTATAAATTATAATGCCCACTGCAAAGGTGTCTAAAGGTCACCACTTCATAAATTAGTGACATCATAAACAAAATGTTGAAGAAAAGTTACCTCATGTTCAGATAAACAAGATCTTGGCTGTAGGAAATTGCTTCCTGAAGTTGGTTGCAGCCAGTTGGACCAAGTCCAATGCCTCCAATGTCAAGCCTTTCAACATGACCTTTTTTCAGAAAGTTTGCTAGAGACGTTGCTATAGAACTGCATTTGATGGTAATCTTAAATATAAGAGATGGAATTTTGTGGGACATTACAATTTAATATAGTATTCTCGTGTCTTGGCGACTTTATTATCATATACTTACCTGCCAAGGCCATTATGTGCAATTGCCAGTGAATGCATTGGCCTTTTAAAAGTTGATAGACTGTCAAAAAGTGAAGATGCCCCTGCAAAAGAAATGTTGCAATTCGCAATCTCGACATCTACCAATAGTATATCCCTTTCACAAATCTCTTGGAAATAGGGAATGAGAGTTCTGCAGTGAGTTCAGTCCAAAGTTTTACCATCTTTCATTTATGAAAAATCAATCCTATGTGCTGATGCTAAAATACAGATTCAAATACCTAACCTTACACCACTGTCTCCTATAGGATTATCACTCAAGTCCAGATTTTGCAGCTGAGGCATACACTGCAGGAACATTTTTAATATTTCCACATCCTTGCTTTCTAGAAAGTTTCCCCTGAGATCAAACAACAAATTTTCATAAATGTCTAATGGACTTGTAATGAGAAAAACAATAATCCAATGTTTAATGGAAGTGTTAAGGAGGCTTAAACCTTAGATTAAGAGTAGTTAGTGATCGCAAGAAATGTAGTTCATTTGGTGGTAATGAACTGAAATGGGGAGAAGTCTCTGGTTGCCACGAAAGCCAGCCAAAAAGCTGCAACTTCAAAAAATAGATCACTGATGAAATCGCAGTCATGGAAAGAACTAATATATGATCTAATGTCAATACTAACCAAGGAAAAAAAATTGTAATAAAAATTTGTTCATATTCAAGATTAGCTACAAGTTTGATTAAACAAAGAAAGGGATCATAATACGATGTAAAAAATGCTCACCTTATTGTCACAAAGTTCGAGAACAGATAGATCAGAATCACACTGACAAAGAGCATTGAATATCAATCCACCAGTTTTGGGTTCAAAGCCATTGTCACAAAGTTTCAGTGAATGAAGATATCTGGCAAGACATATCTTCCATTCACATGAGTGTTTTCGAGTACCATACATTCTTTATAGTGAAAGATTCAAGGGTCAAAATATAAAAATAGGTTGAAGACCATAAGAAAATTTACTTAATTATGCAATGCAAAAGATTATAAAGACAATGAAAAAGAACATTGCATGACTATAAATAACTAGTCAGCAATGGCTTCCTCTAATGTTTTCCTAGAGACTATTTGGAATGGGACACAAAAGTTACAGAAATTGGGGAAAATGCTACGCATTTGCCAAAGGGAAGGGAAGGAATGACCAAAATAGAATGAAGACAAGGAATGCAATGATACACATAAAAGGAATGACAAACAAAGGAAATCTTATGAGATAAAAATAGGGCTTACTATTGTAGATGATACAAATCAATCTAAATCCCCTAACTATTACATATTTTATGTACCTAATTAGCACTACCTTTGTACGTGCTATTAAAACCATAGCTATATGCTGGTTATGAGACATGAGATACTTGTTGTTTCCGCCTTATACACACACCTAAGTTAGTGAGAAAAGTCCTTAACCCCACAAGGTGTGGTTGGAGGCAAAACCAAGAGATGAGGCTGTCACCTATTCCCAACTCTCTCGATTTAAGCTCTCTCCTAGGCAAGCTAAGGGGGGTGGTCCCTAAATGAAAAGGTAAGTTAAAAGGTGATGTGAGGTTTCTAGGAGATGTTAAGGTCAATTTCAATTACTTGAGATTATGAGCAAATATAATGAGCAATATGAAATGAAATATACTACAATAACCATCAACACATAAATAAAAGATGAAAATGTAAAACCAATGTCTTCAATATTGCTTTAAAATAAATAACACTTGCTCAAAAATGAAATGAAACATAAGTGATCCTATCAATCAAATAGATGTTAGAATAAGATGATATCACTTGCAAGATATAAAATTGCTTTCAAAGAAATGCTTTCAAAGTATAACCATTCACGATTCTAAAGCATGTAAAGAAGCAATATAAAACAACTCACAAAAATGAAAGAAGCTAAAACTTCACTTGCAAAATGCAAGATATGGTACTTGCCCAAATGAGATATTACAAAATAATCAATTCAAAACATCTTCACCATGACAAGTCTATAAATGTATTGCAAGTAAAATAGCTTGAAAGGTAAAGTGTTTTAATATGAAATGCACTTAACTAAGATTAGATTCAATTATCTTGGTTAATTTTAAGCTAAATGCATACTCTAAGTGAGAGATCTTCCTCTTGAACTCTTGCCAAAGGGTAAAAATAGGGGTGATTGTAAGAAAGAGGGATTAGGACACGGAGGTGTCGTTAACGATACCCTTCCCCTAAGTCTTACTAGCCAGCATGTGCCTTCGTTCCTACAAGGGCACAAGCCACCTTCATAATTGTAGGGTCACAAACTCTTTACCTTACTTCGTACCAGTTGTCACTCAGATCGTACTAGCACTGCGACAACAACTCAGGTCAGGCGTTGCCACTCTGATCCCCAACCTTTCCATTCTAGTTGTCTCCCAACAACAGGCTATGGGAGGTAGTCCCTATGGAAATGAGAAGATGAAAGACAAGTTGGCAACCAATGAGTCCGGGAGACACGATTGAGGGGCCTAGCTACTTGGTTAATTTAAGCAAGATTTAAGGATTGGATTAAATTCAACTATGAGACCAGTGCCTTATGGAGTCAACTTCTCGCTTATTATTAATCATACGCCAAGTAACCAGATGGAAAATCGCTTCTTAAATGCTCAATTAACCTATATGCTATGCAAATCCTAAGATCTAGGTGTGATGCAGGAATCTTGATTCTTCTGAGTTATATGCCTTGTTATGAATAAAATATATATAAAATAATAAATATAATGTAAATAACAATAATAATGATTAATGATAAATTAACTAGTGATTAGTTAATGAAGAGGTATGTCCCTAAGGACATGACCGTTGGTGAATAGGTATCTGCCTAGTGTTGTTGCACATTTTGTCTAGGCACCGCGACAACGACTCAGATCGGGGGTTGTCACCTTGATCCCCAATCTCTCCGTTTAAGTTGTCTCCCTACAACAGACTAAGGGGGGTAGACCCTACAGAAAATGGAATGAAAAGGGACTAGTTGGGAACCAACCAATCCGGGAGACACAGTTGAGCGACCAAATACTCGTATTGGATCTAACAAGATTTAAATGATTTTATTAGATTTAGACGATTGATACCAGTGCCTTATGGAGTCAACTATCTTGCTAAGAAATTTAAGACCAAGTAATTGATGAGCAATTGCTGCTAGGATGAATAATTATCCTATATGTAATGTAGATCCTAAAACTAATCTGAAATGCAGAAAACTTGGTTAATTTTAATTAAATGCCTATTCAAAGTTTAAACCCTTCAATCCTTTCTATATTGAGTCTGATTTCATAGTAAGTGGCAGAGAGAAGTTAAGGTGAAGCACACTAAGGTGTGATTAACGATACCTCTCCTGAAAATCTAACGTACCCAATGCCTCCGGTGCTGCAAAGAGTTGTGGCTCTGACGACTGCGAGTTTATCATTTTAAGTACTATTAAAATCAGGCTCCTCAAGCAAAAATGGATGAGTACCAATCTTTCTATCTACCAAGCTTATGCTTGAAAGTAAATTTTAATTATGCAAGACTTAACTTAAAATGTAGAATGCAAGGGGAATTAGAAGATATTTTAGTGAAACAAGAGGTGAAAAACCCAAAGCACTTGGATTACAATTTATTTTGATTTAAACACTAAACACTTAAGCGAAAATGTCAATTATGTAAATGCTCAAAAATATATATATACGCAATCGAAAGTTATACAATTTATCACAACTCCACAATAGAGTACTCAATAAAATGCTGATCAAAACTACTTGAAAAAATTTCAAACTAAATATTCAAGAAATATCCAATAATTCAAGTAAATAAATCAACACTTTGAATTAGTTTCCTTCTTCAGAAAATAAATTATCTCAATAATTATCAAGCATTAAAACCAATGATCTCAAAACTTTACTGAAGCATGCAATAATGAATGCCTAAGCATTTAAACTTCAATAATTTAATATTCAGGATAACAATGAAATTTAAATGCTAACCAGTGCCAAAACACTTCTTCAAATAATTCTGGAATTAAAATTATTTTCTAAGTAACCCAAATCCATAAAATTATATTTTCTCCTATAGTCAAACTTTAGAGATATTAAAAAATTTAAGCTAACTCGACTATAGAAAAATTTAGATTTTTCCTCACAATAAAATTTTAACACATTATGAATTGCCCAAGATCCCTATGTCGAAGAAAAACCTCAAAATTTGATTTTCAAAATTTTATATGCCACACAAAAAATAATTAAAAGAATTAAAATTTTGATTTATAAAAAAAAAAAATTCAAGTCATAAAAAAAAGCTATATATATATATATATATATATCAATGACGCGAACATAGGCATCAGGATAAAATCAGCAAGGGTCCGAAAAACCAAAAATCGTTAAAATCGGGAAAATATCGGTAAAAATCGGCAAACATCATCAAAATTAAGATACCATAAAAATATTTTTAAAAATCGGCAAAAATCGGCTAGGCCAAAAAATCGTGATTTTGAGATAAAATCGAGATGTTATCGAGATGTTCGCAACACTGATTTATATATATATATATATATATATATATATATATATATATATTATTTTAATGAGCTAATGTTAATTTTACAAAAGAAAAAACAAACATTTAAAAGTTAAAATTTTTTATTTTTTTAAACTTTAAAGGTTAATTAAAAATAATGAGGATTAATTTTAATAAGGGCCCCAAAGCCAAACTTAAAAAAAAAAATCAAAATCAAATTTTTTTGTTTTGATTAGGGATTATGTTAAGAAAGAAAACCATGAGGGAAAGGTCAAGGTCGAAAAAGGGAGCGGGAGCCAAACACTGAGGAAGGCCGATGAGGGAGCTCGAGCAACTGGCAGAGATGAAGACGCATGAGCAAGGGAAGGCGAGGATTGGAGGATATGGATGCGGGTTAAAGGGGGGAGCGGAGCAGAGGTGTAGGGATCAAGCAAACAGCGAGGGAGAAGAGCTAGTTGTGGAGGGAAAGGAACACACAAGGATGGGGAAGACGCAACACGCAGGGATGAAGGAGCTCGAGATGACAGATGCAGAAAGGAAGAGCGACAGGCAGGGAGGGAGAACAACAACCGAGGGGTAAGGGAGGAAAGGGAAAGCGTGAGAAAATGGGATCGAGTTAGGGAGTTGCGGAAATAAAGAGGGAGAAGTCGTAGGAACAACGAGGAGAAAATGCAAAGGGAGCTAGGGCCGCGGAAATGAAGAAGACAAGATAGGGCAACGAATTAAGGAACCTATGCAGCAAACAAAGAAAAGATTGCAGATGAGGAAGAAAACGTAGAAGGGGTTAGGAGGTTCCAGCGAAGACTTAGTCCCAGAGAATTTTTTTTTCAAAACCCTTACCAGAATCAAAATTCTCTTCTTGGAAATTTATCTTAATCAACCCCAGAAAATTTTTTATATGAAAAACCCAGATCAAAAAACTTTTCCCTGCAAACAAATTGTTTTTGAGACAAGATCTTGCCCTCCAAGGGCTAGATCTGTCTCAAATCTGAAAAATATCTTTGAAAACTTTCAGATCTGCTCTTGCACAAAACAAAAAAGAAACCCCATACCCCACATAAAAAAGATTAAATTGAAGAACCCAAGTCCCAAGTTAGAAAATAAAAAAAAAAACTAAAATTTCTAAAAATTTATACAATTAAAATTATAGATCTATCAGATCTGAGCAGTATGAGTCTAATTCCGCTCCCAGATCTGAAGATTTCAAGCTCCTGCTAGCCAGATCTAACTATTCAGCACAATATTTTGAAGATAGTTTTTTTTTTTTAATTTCAGGTACTAACCCAAAAAATCCCTACAAAATATATTTCGTTAGATAATCTTGGGGCTTTAATTCGGAAGGCTCTCCAGATCTAAAGTTTTAGGAGGCAACTGGTCCAACCGAGGACTTCCCCAAACGCCCAAAATCTCTGAATAAATATGATTTCTGCACACTTAGAATATAGGTCGTCAGATTAATAGAGGTATAAAATAACGGTTCAATCTTTAAAGATTGGAGATACCTGTCAATCAAATAAATATTTTAATGTTATCTTAAAACAAAACAATTTAAGCAAGATACATGTGCAATAAATTGATCTACAAGAGCTATTAACCTGCAACTTATCAATAAGCTCAGCAAAATAATTGAACACAAGTTACCATAAGATACTAGAGAGAAACATTGCCATCAAGTTAGACCACAAAGACTTTGCATTGTATTATTCCTGAAAAAGTTTACAAGAGCTTCCAAAACTAGTACACAATTCAATGATCGAATCCTTTCGATTGACAAATGACTCATAATTTAAAGATTAATTCTCCAACGGCTAGCTGGTTTGATCCCCATCAAAGTAATCTCGATCGTTGAAAAAGAATTAATTATCTTTTAATCTCCTCCGTCAAAATTATTTTATTTTTTGGGGAAATTCGAATTTTTAATTTAATTTAATTTTAATCAACTCAAAATTAATTATTTTGAGTTGACTTCTTCAAAAAATTGATTTTGACTTAACTACTAAGGCCTAAGGGTCCATAATCTCTTGAAAGTTTCAATATTCTCTTGTGGGACCTCCAAAAATTAATTTTTCTAGAACCCACGAAATTTTTAATTTGGAGAATTAATTTTTCCTATGACCTAAAATTAATTAAATTTCTGGCTTATAATTTATTTTTTCCAGAAAACTTAATTAATTGACTCATGAAGAGATTAATAATTTTTTCCAACCCTCAAATAATTTAGCCATGGTGTCTAAATAAGAGGGACCATGCACTAAAATATTTTTGACATCAAGATATTACAATTTAATACATGAAGGGGGAACACCCATTCGTTAGAGACCCCCAAATATCTATCCAATTCAGCGACTCAAAATATGGTCTAGTAGACCAAGTAATTTGTAATAAAATAGTCTAGCCAAATAGCTAGGATTATTTCCAAATTACTTTTAGAAAGACTAAATAAAAAACACTAGGACTCACTTAATATCTTGATGAAAAAATCCACCCTAGCTTTGGGGTGAGGTTGAAGGGAAAAACTTTGTCGATCATTTGTTTCTAGAGACACAGATGAATCAGTGAAACGAAAAACCTCCTAGGATTGAAATCGTCACCAAAATAATAGGCAAGACGAAAAACCTCCTAGGATTGAAATCGTCACCGAAATAATAGGCTTACTTAGGTTGTTACATATATGATGGTCTTACTAAGATCATTTACATTATAAACATGCAGAATGGGTTTACATCTTTAACAAATTGCCGACTAATGATGAAATCTGAATGATACGAACACTTGAACATGATAAATCCCTTTTGCGAAAAAAATGGGGTGTATTGCTATGGGGTCGTTGACACAAAGTGGTCAACACCTAGGTTTATAAGCAAACCCTCATTCTCATTCATACATTTTTAATATATATATTCTTGTACCTTCAATGAACATCTTCATATTCCAAGCCTTCTGGAGTATTTAACTTGAAGTATGAACTTTCTTTGTTACATTGGTATCAGAGCTATTCGATGCTCTGGCAAGCTCAACCGCAGCACAGAGCCAGTCTGATCCAAGTATTTGGCCATTGAAATTCGTCAACGTTGTTGTCGTTGAAGCGTTTTGCTATAAAAAGTCTGGAGTTTCTCCATTCTATCGTCAACCTTTTGGCCATTTACAAAAATATATATTATAAAAGAAAAAAACCAAGTTAAAAAAAAAATCAATATATATTGAAAAAAAAAGTCAAAAATATTATTAAAGAAATTATATTAAAATATATCTATATATATTACATGTAAAAAAATAGAAAAAAGGGTCAATAATTATAGAGAGAAAATTAAAAGTGAAAAAAAAAATTCGAATATATATAGAACTTGGTATTGAGAATTTGAAGGGCTGGAGATTAATACAAATTCTCTTCTTGATAATTACTTGTGACCTTACTTATGATACTTATGTCTTCTTCTTTTCGTTTAGTTAATCTTTCATCAAGTCAATTATCAAAATGCACGAGACACAAAAGTTAGACTCCTAGAGCCAGGGCAAAACCTCTCCCTCTTGGAGAGGAAAACCCGCAAAGAATTCTTCTTATAGATTTTCAAATGACAAATACCATGACCCAGACATAGACCTTTGACCTAGATATGCTTCCAAGACCTTGATTTAGCTTCTCCAACCTTGAATCTTCTCTTCACCAAATTTCGTAGTTCTGCTTCAGCACCGGAGATCTTGATCTTCACATTACATATGCTTGTAGTTGAATTGCTTGAACAATAGGAAGGTAAATCAAAGACTGTCTCAATTATCACAAATTTCTTCCTCATGGTCAACAACCCTTAACCATCCTTACTACACTTATCCACACTAAAAATTGTACCCTTGATATACGCAATCTTCTTCCTGTATCACTGTCTCAGATCTGCATGCTATACTGTCTCTTATTCGCACTTATGTTCTGCACTATGACCTTCGTGTATCCGCACTTCAACACTTCCCTTTATCCGCAATGTCTACTGGTATATATGTCTGTTGTAGGTTCACATATGACAATACTTCTTAACCCAAATAGATCCGTAAATCTTCCGGTCTTTTTGTCCGCAATTCTTCCTGTAGTAAGTTTAGTCTTGTTGGCAATGCTTCCTGTAGTAGGTCCAGTCTTGTCCGCAATTCTCCTTTTTGTTGTTCCTTATCCACATTAGGTTCAGTCCTGCACCTCGCATTAATCTCAAAACTTTTCTGAATTCCTCATCCAAACTGAAATCTGCATGCTCCTATAAATAGTTGTTTCTGTCTGTAAATAATCCGACTTGTTCTATGATTTTGAGGCCGACTTGAACAAGTATTATTCCAGCATTGATAAGGTGCTTCTTTACTGTTTTTAAAGCTTGCCTTTCATCAATGCATTGAGGGTTGTTTGTGAGCTTCTTCCACAAGGTCTTGGAGCATAAATACCTAGACTAGATCCTTCATGTATGAGACCCTTAATTCTATTTCTTCCTAAAAGATAAAAACCTAATAGACATCAAGAAGAAGTCTATCTACATAATAAAATCTTGCTCATGAAACCCATGAAGCAAGTACACCAAAAATACATTTTATTATCTTTGTCTTCTTCTTTACATAAATACATAATCACATAGTCAACATGAAGACCGACCTAGTTACACTTTTCAACACTCCCTCTTAACTAGGGAGGTATTCATAAAGGTACATGGTTACTTTCAAACTGAAGAATCTCATAAGAAGAATCAGATTGGTAATCACATCTGTATAGCATCATATCAACCAGCATTGTCCTAGTACAAGGCCTTGACTAACAGCCCCATCTCTCAACGAGACAATGCGCTACAATGTTAGCGAGACACATAACTAATAGACATCATAGTCATTGTCTCTCCAATGTACATACCCCACCTAGGTGTTCCCAGAGTATGACCTTCTTGGACTATTCTTCTCTTGGGTAGCCAGCCCTCAAAGAATATCGGTCCACGACTACTTCTAATGACTTATTCCAAGTTATAAGAAAAATAATATTAGCGTATATACGACATATGCATATGATAGCTACACATGCATATATCGCATACACCGCACTAGTATACATACCTGCTAGTATTGAGAATATATAAGTTAGGGTAACGAATTGAATATCGCAATGCAGTTTATCTCGCTAAGATACAATGAAATATCAAACTAGATACTTAACACGTATACCGCTCTTATATGCGTATGCGTGGTAAAGCATTAATCAAGAAAAATATATATATATAATTTAGTACAAATTATATCTGAGTGCACAAATAAAATAATAATATAATTTGATTAAAATTATAAAGTTAATTTAACTAAGTTAAAAACAAAAATAATAAAATTAATCTTAAAATATTTAATCAAAGTCAATATTTACATAAATGACTATAATATCTATATAAATGACTATAATATCTCCATAAATGACTTAGTCAATATCTACATAAATGACTATAATATCTCCATAAATGACTATAATATCTACATAAATGAGAAGAGGTGAAGGAAAGTTGTAAAAGGGGAGGAGTATGAAGGAGAGGAGCAGGCTTTTCTTTGCTAATTTTATACTATTGTCTAAGGAAATAGTGAGGGGTATGAATTGTTCTGAAGGGAAGACTCACTGTTCTTGGAATTCTGGGCACGGGGGCAGAAGAGGTATCTTCTGAGTCTAGGATTGTTTCCTAGATTGGCTAAGAGGAAAAGATTGATTCAGTAACCTGGTCGTTGCATCCATGAGGAGAACTACAGCGCAGTAAATCATCAGATTCATTCCAAGTATTCTTCTATGCATAAATCAGTTACTTATGTAAGCTTAAATTTACTGTTGGTCTCCATTTATTTGAATTTATGCTTAAATCTATATATAGGAAAAGTTCAAAATAAAATTGATGGTTTAGGGGCTTTACACATGGTATCAGAGCTATAATTGTTCAAACCCTTGGGACCTTATAGGCTCACGTTTACTACCTCAGCCATCTGAAAATGTTTTAATTCTCTGAGTTGTTACTGTTGGAATATGTATATCTAAATTCAGTGCCCCCTCTATTTCTAAAAGTAATCAAAGCTTCTAGCTGTCGATATTATTTGAGCCATCTACAGTGAAAGAAAAATACAAGTGTTCATTGTTGTCCAAACTATTTAGTACGGTTTATTTTATTCTGAATTAAATGTCCTTCATATATGGCTGTTAAAGGTTCTCCGAGATATTTTTCACTATGGAGGCATCGAAACTATCTTGTCTCACTGTAGGAGTCTTGAAACTTCCTCTCAGTGTGGTAGTACTAAGGTACCACTGCGTTGTCATCTTGTAATATCACCGAGAGTCCTATATAACATTATGACTGTAGTATCATTATGAACATAACATTGAACTGGATAATCCTTGTCAGTATAATTCCACTGAGATATAATCATTATAATACCTAGACCTCATCACTGTAGTTACATCGAACTCTTCTCACTGAGGTTACACTGAAACAAAGTTTGCACTCGCACTGTCTTATGTAGCAGCACCAAAAATGTGATAACACCGAGTGATTAGCTCCTTGCTGTTATAGCACCTTCACTGAAATATACAAAAGGTCTTCATGGTAATGCCGAGCTTCTCTTTCATAATTCAAACGAGACATGTCCATCACTTATCCAAGTTCCTTCCAACAATGATCTCTAAATCATACTCTCTGAGATAGTACTGAACTTACTGTTGAAACATATATTTTGTGCTCCTGTAGAGACAAAGAGACCTCCTCTCTGTGGTCCGAACTCCTGTGATAGCACCAAGAACCTTCTTGTGACATCACCGTAATATAGCCTCTGTAATTCCTGAAAATATATCTCTTAAATCCTAATCCGAACTGTTCTGTGTTCAGCGAAGAGGATCCTCTAAATTCCGAGTTCTGTTTTATGAGAAATGCGAGCTTCTAGGCTTGTATTTATAGTAGATTTTCCATAAAAAAAAAAATGAGCCGACATTACTGAATTTAATCCCGAGCATTTGGGTTGCCTAGATGGGACCCTCGATCACTAAAGAACCTCGCATCGATACAAACTTCCAGCGCTCAGACTAGATTGGGTGCCTGTGTGTCAATTTCTAAATTGCGAGCAGAAGTTGGCATGGATTCCTCAAAATAGTGTCTACCATTAGATACCATTCATATGCTTAATTAACTTCTTAGACTTTATTTCTGAATGCTTAGCAAATTGCAGATTTCTTAGATTGCAAAACGCATTCAAGAAAATCTTTTAGCCAGTCGGTAAGGAGTCGTATTTGCAGAGAGGGGATATAGGGATCTCTGTTGCAGACAGCGACTGTAAGTCTGAAATTAAGTCTGAAACTATAGTCGGAGAAATCCTAGGTAAATCTCTCCCGGTTCAAGCGGACTGAAAACTTCGTGGCCCAATGAAGTTGAAGAGTGCCGCAGCCGAAGCTGGAGCCCCTGCACGCACATTTGGCAGTAGAATTAGAGCTCGAATTCTTGGTTCAATAGACGCACATCCAAACCGCTCTAGCCAACTACACTTTTCCAGCACTATTCAGTAACGGTGATTTTAATGGTAGTGAACCCAATTTTTTTTTTAATATATATTATTCAATCACTGGTTTGAACGCGGCAACGTGTTGACTTCACTATTCGTCGATCACTACACAAAGGATAAAAATAAATAATAAATAAATAAAATGTTAAATGTTAGGTTTTAAAAAAAAATTAGTCTTTGTGGATATTTAAATTAAAATGTCCATTAAATTAATTTCATTAATTTTATTTAAATTAAAATGTCCATTAATTTTATTTAAATTAAAAATATAAAAATAAAATGGTAATATATATATATATATAAAAGATTATGAGGTCGTAAGAAAAGTTCTTACATTTTATTTTAAATTTAGTATCGAGGTAATAGTATGATTTCTTGTCCCGGATGCGGGTGCAGAGGCCAGCGATTAAGATGATGGGAAGGGGGTGTTGTAGGATGGTGAGACACCTGCCCACCCGCAAGGCTGAGGACACAGGGCTATTAATCTCGGCGGCTTGGTGTTTAATGGCATTTATGCCTGGCGCTGGTTACAATCTCATTTTCGCCTCTCGATGTGATCTTGCGCATTGCAACATGGCCCAATCCTCTGTCCAATTTATTGCTGGTTCATGGCAATGGATTTATTGTTGCACGGTCATCTCGATAGAAACCATGGAGCGATACTCTGGTATGGAGATTGTTCCCTCGCCTGTTGCTCAGTGGTGCACTCCGGATGCTGGCCTCTCAAGCCTGCGCACAACCACTGGTAAGAGAAGCATATTAAATTGTTGTCTTGACCTCGGAGATAATCTTCACCTCTCTCTCGCTGTTGTCTGTATGCTTGCATCTTTCTCACTGCATTCACATTCGTCTCAGTCCTCTGTTAGACCGGCTCCTCCTCTGCATCCTGGTCCCCCTATCGCGTCGGAAATCATACCGCGCCTCCGGTAAAGAATGAGATGCCGCAGAGGCACCACCAGACGCCAGCTCCGGCGCTCTTCCTCCACTCCCAGTACCTCCTCTGAGTCTTCCTCCCAAGAGGACAGTCTTTCTAGAGCTCATAGAGGTCGAAGGCTCCGCTCAAGTCACCGCCTTGATTCCCCCATCCCTCCTCCCCCCCCTGCTCAGACGCACACCGCACACTTCTCCTTTAATTGTTCTCTCAGTCGTCCTCGGGTTACTGCCTCCATCACTGTGGCATTCCACGAAGAGCCTCAAGGCGCTGCTCCCATTTCTGGCCTGGAGGCGCTGCGCAACACGGAGGCTCTGTCCTCGGGTTTGCTTGCTGGATCGTTGCACACTGAGAATTTGAACTTGCAGGGTACTGGTGGCATGGCCCCGCAGGGTCAGCCGAAGGTGGACACTGCACATGAAGGTAATGAGCAAGTGAGTGAGGCGCAGATGGCTGGAGGTCAAGCGAGCGAGGCGCTGAATGCTGAGGGTCAAGAGAGAGTGGTGCAGGTTTCTTCTACCACAAGGAAGGTTATCCATTCTGTTGCGGACCTGTACAAGGACGATGGAGAACCGAGTGAATTCTGGTGCAGGGTCGTTGAAGAAGCTCCTGATGAGTAGCACCACCCTCTCTACCTGGTTTTCGCGCACTGTTTCTGCCCTTACTTCAGGGCTTGTTTTTGTTTTTCATGAAGTTTATGTCTCAGTTTTGGTCAACTATGTTATCCAAAATCAGAACTCCATGATTCCCCTACGTGGGATTTTTCTTGAAAACTACTCGACACTAGTTTCCCTCCTGAAGGGCAGTGTTCATCACTGGTTTTTTGTTCAGAATGCCACTACACTGGGCAAAGTTTTGGCTTTGGCCTGCTGTATATATTTTTCTCTGTTAATAGATTACGTTTACTTAGAAAAAAAAAATAGTATGATTTCTTGACTATAAAATTATTTTGATAGATTAATATTTTAACATTTAGTGGTATCTAATAGACTTGAAGAGACAATCTTTTATGATTCATTGATAAATTGCTTAAGAGGGTATGTTTTCCTGTTGTTAGTTTACACACAGCAGTAAGTGAATTAAGGTCAAACAACCCCTCTATAACCATATTTAGGATCAAATTCACTTAGAAAAATATTATGAAATACATCATTATCTATCGAGAACCTTGCATTTTACTAAAGAATTGTTACGTATAGCATATCCTGCATAGGACAAGGAGGTCGCATTGCCACCCTCCTTGACCTCGGTACCAGTAAGACCTGCCTACAGGTAAAATAGCAAAAGAACTATACCCGTATGTAAGCTCAATTTTACGAAAATTATATTTAGTTAGTCTAAAAAAAAAAAAAGATTTACCTGATTCTCATAAATTTTATTATGTATTCTAAGAATAGCCACGATGGTAAGAACATATCAAAGGCGGCAACGCCAGCGAGATGCATCTCCATCTCTAACAACTCCACCTTCGTTGTCGCCAACACCGTCACCATCACCACCACCTAGATCGTCATCAGCACCAATTGTTCCAGCGCCAGATCTAACTACTGTAATGCGCTCATTAGAAGCCATTCTAGAAACATTAAAAAGGTCGCAGCCAGCCAACAGCAAAGAGGAACGACCTCATCGTGAGGAAAGACATTCAGAAAAGCTTAAAGATTATGATTATAAGCCACTTAGGGAAGACATTTCTCGGGAACTGCAAAATATTAAACTCCTGGAATTCTCAGGAGGACGAGCTGGAGAACATGCCGAAGCATGGTTAGAAGGGATCATAAGATGCTTTGAACTAAGAGAATATTCTTCGAATTCTAAAACAAAGATCGTTATATTCCAACTCAGGGGGAATGCTCTGATTTGGTGGGGAAATCTAGAAAAGAAACTACACCTCACATCAGACATCATACCTTGGGAGTTGTTTGAAGACCGATTCCGTGCAAAATACTTACCACCTTTCTTTCAAGAGCAGCAAGCTAAAACCTTCCATACTCTAATCCAGGGTAGTAAGACCGTGGAAGAATATGAGATAAAGTTTATGGAACTGGTAAAATATGTTCCTTATCTAGACACAGATGAACGTCAAGCCGAGCGTTTCATATATGGATTGAATCCTCAAGTCATGGCCATGGTAAGAATGTGGAAGCCATCAGCGATAGCAGAGGCGGTTGAATGTGCACGATATGCAGAAGAGCATCAAAGGATTAAAATGGATTTTAAGCCAGCAGAACCATCATAGCAGGGATTTACAGGAAAGACTTCTCGAAATTTCTTCAGAGGAAGTAGCTCGAGACCACCTCCTTATGGTAACAGGTTTACCCCAAGAGGAGTAGGAGCAAGAGCTCCCATGACCATTAATACTATAGCTTCCGAATCATCAAACATCAGTCCTTGGAAATCTCGAGGGACTGGTAATCGGGGAAGGAATGGGAGAGGAAGTGGCACCAGGAGGTAGATCTCCTGGTCTAGAAATTCACAGTCATAATCAAGGGGGCCAACCCAGGTTGATTGTTGGGGGTGTGGAGGACTTCATTTTCAGCGTGATTGTCTAGAGATCTCACAGAGAGTAGGAAAAGGACCATCATCGAATACCCAAGGCAATCATAGAATCCATGCCGTCGTCAACAACAACCAAGCAACACATCAGTCCACCGTAGTGGAATCTTCAGGTACAATAAACGGAATAAAACTCAAAATTTTATTTGACACTAGTGCTACTAATAGTTTTATTTCGTCATATACATTAGATAAATGTGGGTTGGCAGCTTGCAAGCAAAACGATTTCAGACAGGTAGAAATGGCTTCAGGAGAACTTCAACCAGTAGAATTAAGTGTTGAGGATTGCAAAGTTGATCTAGAAGTTTGTTCGACCAAACTAAAAGTATATGTCACAGCCCTTGGAACTTATGACCTGGTGATAGGAATGGATTGGTTAGAATCTCATCAAGTATGGGAAGATTGTTTCGGGAAAACAATACTTTGCACAAATGATGAGGGACAGACAATCCAAATCCTAGGTATTAAGAGAAAAGTATCCTTACGCTTCATCTCAGCAATGCAAATGAAACGGTGCTTAAGAAAAGGTTGTCAGGTATATGCAGTTCAAGAAGTAAGCAAGGAGAAAGGACCATCCTTAGAATAGTATCCGATTCTGTCAGAATTTTCGAATGAAGGAATTACTAGGACTGCCTCCTAAAAGAGAGCTAGACCTCACAATAGAATTGAAATCTGGTACGGAACCAATATCTAAAACACCTTACAGAATGACAGCTCCTGAACATCAAGAATCACAAATACAGCTGAAAGAACTATTAGATATAGGACACATTCGACCCAGTGTTTCACCTTGGGGTGCTCTCGTAATCTTTGTCAAGAAGAAATATGGTTCATTACAACTATGTGTGGACTATCAAGATTTAAATCAGGCCACTTTAAAGAATAGTATCCAATGCCTCGCATTGACGACCTTTTTGACCAAATGAAAGGAGCTGCAGTGTTTTCAAATATTGATCTTCGATCAGGTTATCATCAGCTTAGGATTAAAGAAAGTGATGTTTCTAAAACTGCATTCCGAACTCGTTTCGGGCATTATGAATTCATTGTGGTACCATTTGGATTGACCAATGCACCTACAGTATTCATGAACCTTATGAATAGCGTTCTCCGCAAATATCTCGAACAATTTGTGCAAGTCTTCCTGGACGATATTCTCATCTACTTTAAGAATGAGAAGAAGCATGAAGAGCATCTTCGGATAGTATTATCTTGCCTCAGAGAACACGAGTTATATGAAAAATTATCCAAATATTCTTTCTTTCAAAAGGAAATTCGTTACTGAGGTCATATCATGTCTGGTGAAGGGATCTCTGTAGATTCTGAAAAGGTAAATACAATCAGGGAGTGGTCGATACCTAAGAATGCACATGAAGTGCGTAGTTTTATGGTTTTAGCAAGTTATTATTAAAGATTTGTGGAAGGATTCTCCAAAATTGCAAAGTCGATCACAACCCTCCAGCGCAAAGGTGTTAGGTATGAATGGACTGAGGAATGTGATAAAACATTTTCTGAACTTAAAATATTATTGACTAGTACACCAATTTTGCGAGTACCTGATGTGGACAAAGATTTTACTGTGTACTGATGCATCTAAACAAGGGTTAGGTGCAGTATCAATGCAGGAAGGAGGCATAATAGCATATGCTTCAAGAAAATTAAAGTTCCATGAAGAACTTTATGCTATGCATGATTTAGAGTTAGCCGCAGTAGTTCTAACTTTAAAGATATGGAGACATTACTTGGTAGGGAGAAACTTTGTGCTTAAAAGTGACCATCAAAGTTGACAATGTTTATTCACCCAGAGAGACTTAAACGCTAGACAAAGACGATGGAGTGAATTCTTAAGTGAATATGATTTTGAGATTTCATATATAAAAGGGAAGGAGAATGTAGTAGCAGATGCTTTAAATAGAAAATCTCGAATATTTTCCCTCATACCTATCAAGGTGGACTTAAGAGATCAAGTACTTGAGCATCTCGTAAGAGATAGTTGGTACTTAAAAGTAAGGTCGGGGCTTGATAGCAACCATTCAAAGGAACCTAAGTTCAAAGGATATGATCTGGAAGAAGACGGAATTTTGCGATTTCATGGAAGGATATATATACCAGATAGTGAAAATCTCCGAAACACCATCCTGAAGGAAGCCCAACGGACAGTGTATTGTGCACATCCTGGGGTAAAGAAAATGTATGCTGACACTAAGAGACTCTTCTTCTGGACAGGCATGAAAAACGACATAGTCGAATTTTTCGCTAAGTGCCTTGAATGTCAGCAGGTAAAAGCTTATCATTGTCACCCAGCAGGTCTCCTACAACCTCACAACATTCCTATGACCAAGTGGGAAATAATTTCTATGAATTTTATCATTGGGCTGCCCCTTACACAACAAAAGCATAATGCCATTCTGGTTGTGGTAGATAAATTAACAAAAAGCGCCTATTTTATCCCTGTAAGAGATACTTACAAAGTTGTTGATGTAGCTCGGGTATTCATAAATGAAATTATTAGATTTCATGGAGTACCTAAGAAAATCATATCAGATAGAGATTCTCGATTCACGTCGAGATTTTGGACTTGTATGCAATCAGCCTTAGGGACTCAGTTAAATTTGAGTACAGCTTATCATCCTGAGACTGACAAGAAAACAGAAAGGGTAAATCAAGTACTAGAAGATATGCTAAGGATGTATGTTATGGACCAACAGCCGAGCTGGGAAAAGTACTTACCCTTAGCAGAATTCGCATACAACAATAGTTATCACAGTTCAATCGGAATGCCACTATTTGAAACATTATATGGGAGACCCTGCAGAACACCGTTGAGTTGGGACAGGTTAGAAGACCGGGTAATAGTCGGGCCAGAATTGATCCAAGTGATGGAGGAACAGGTAAAGTTGATTACGCAACGATTGAAAGAGGCACAGGATAGACAGAAAAATTATGTTGATCCTCACAGCACAAATAGAAACTATGTAGTAGGAGATCAGGTTTTCATCTGCATCAGGCCAAATAATAGCACCATTCGGTTTGGAAAAGGGAAAAAATTATCAAAATTATCACTCTGATTTATTGGGTCATTCGAAATCCTGGAAAAAGTTGGACCTGTCACCTATCGTCTTGCACTACCACCCCACTTGCAAAAAATACATAATGTATTTCATGTATCTACCTTACGACACTATATTGCTGACAAATCTCATAATCTTCAATGGAAGGAACTGCAGGTATCGGACGAGGGAACCATTACGGTCGAACCATTACGTATACTGGAACGTAGGGTTCGACAGCTCAGGAATCGATTGATAGACCAAGTAAAAGTCCAGTGGGACAAATATAGTCCTGGATCGATGACTTGGGAAGATGCTAAGACCTTATGCCAAAAATACCCCAACTTATGCTAAAATATTGAGAAACTAGAAACCTTATATGTATATGACTACTATATTTTGATACTTGAGACCCTATTTTGAAATATCACGTAAAGATGGTCATGGGTGAATGACTAAATTAACGCAGTTGAATCCCAAAAATGATATCTAATATAATGCACTGCGGAAACCCCTCATACTTAAAGTTTTACTTTGCTGGTACAAGGATACCCATAGAGATATGATGCTACTTAACTCTATTAATACAGGATATATGCTATTTGTTTAACTTCACTAGTGCATGGATACCCATATGAAATACGTCATTTAAATTAACATTGCGGGAATATGAGATCTAGATCGTAGATTAAGTTATAAATAAGTCTATCTATCAATTCGTTTCATTTTTGCATCTCAATATGATTGAAGGAATAGAAATAGAAGAGTAACTACATTTTAAATATGAAAGCTAAACATATTAGTATGTAGACTCAAAATGGCTAAATACATTGTATCATAGATGGCAACATGTACGAACTATACAGGAGTTGTTATCTAGCGAGAAATTGTATTGAATATATGGATGCATTTGTTGCAATGTGTGTACGAGTGTTTACATTGCAGATTGTGTACAAGTGTTTACCTTACAGAACACATCGTTACAGAATCAATCACGTGATGAGATTTTATGTATTTGGGGTAGCATCAGTTGTGCTCTAGGTCCCAAATTTTGAGGAAGGACTAGAGTTCACCTGATCTACAAGACCAGAAATGGATTTGGGAAATTTCATCTGGTTTAGGAGATATTAAATTAATTAATTATTTTAATGTATTTCCTAAGTTAAAACTTAGGAAAATAAAATAATTAAAGTGAATTTAATTAAACATGTGATGAAATTGTCTTAAGTCGCACGGATCAAGCTTTCTTTTAATCTTAACCATTGATTAAAGATTTAATCTTGGTCGTTGATTTGTCAACGAGAAAAATATAAAAGAAAGACTTAGGGTCATTTGTAAGACACACAGAGGCAGAGTACTGAAGCTAGGCTGAGATTCTAGGGCGGGGTTGCTAAGAATTCTTAGCTGTAGAGAGGGGAATTTAGACCAAGGGAATGATCTGACTCCGGGGTCTAGAATATACAAGAAGCAGAGAAGAGATCAGGAAAGACAGCGCAGATGAAGGCAGCAGCAGACGGCAGTAGCAGCAGCAGTAGCAGACGGCAGCAGCAATAGCGGCAACAAGGACAGCGTGATTTTCAAGAAACCCTTCAGGGGTTACACAGAGACCCTTAGGGGCAACGTAGTGAATACGTCCCCCAGTCTGGGCTAACGCAGTCCCTTCCAGTGATAGCGTTGAGCATTTGGAAGCCTTTAGAGGCTGACGCAGTGTCCTTCAGGGGCAGATCTGGGGTTTCTAGGCCTAGATCTGGCTGAGTTCTGTAAATCCAGTTTGAGGGTGTGGATCAGTCAGTATTGTTGGTCCTAGATTAGCCAGGTGCTGCAGATCTAGATTTTTCTCTGTAGGGTTTTCCAGATCTGGAAACCAGAGTTTTGTATTCAAAAATAGTCTTAATAATAGAGCCCTCTAGCAGCCAGAGACCGGTTTTCCCACATTGGGTTTTTCCGGGGACAGTTTGTCCAGAAATAACTGTCACTTTGTCTATGTGTGCATGTGCTTATTCTAGATTTGAATTGGTAGAGATATGTTATGTGTTTTGCTTTGATGTTAACTTGAATTTATTCAGTTGATAAATTGTATAAGTAGGAGAAGCTTAACCGAATTAACAGAAATAATTTATGCATAAGAATTAAGATTCAGAAATTTCTACATGGTATCAGCGCAATTGCAAATCTAGAAGGCTCACCAGCTGAAGAATCTAAAGGATCTAGCTGCAGAAAGCAGCTGGAAAAGCAGCAGAAAAACAGATCTGAAGGGACAGCGCAGTTTTCAGGAGGAGATTCACGTAGAGGGAAGGCTGACGCTGTCCAGCGCTGTCCTAGCAAGGCCACGCAATTACTGTGCAGAGGCAGCTCAGAAACAACGTTGGTTAGGTCTGAAGCCAGCCAGTGTGATTCAGATCTGAATCTGTCAGATCCAGAAAAACTCTGCAGAAAAGTTGCAGAAATTCAGAAGAGCTCGTGGGGTTAAACTTCTGAAGTTTTCAAATTTTTAACCTTACCACAAGTGACAGAGTTTGGGAAGAGATCTGCTTCTCAGAGAGTTTATTGCCAAAGGAAACTTGCAGTTTGGTTAAAGGATAAAAAAAAAAGCTGAATCATAGTTGATTTGGTAGATTTCCAAGGAGGGAAATCAAGAGTCAGAAGGAGCAGAGGGTTCCCAGTTTGAAAAGGACCCTAGATCCAAGATCTCTAGCATAGAGAAGAGAAGCTCCGACACATTCTAAGCAGATGGCTCTTCATGGACTGCGTGATCAGGATAGGCTAGAGTGCCTCTCAAACTTTTCAGTATGGAAAGCTAGGATCCTGATTGTCCTAGAGGCATATGGTCTAAGAGATCATGCAGAGAAGACCCTGGCCACGCCGACAGATGCGGATCTCCTAAGGAAGCATAACGAAGCTATTGGGCATGCCAAGCGTCTGATAATGTACAGTATCACGGACCATATTGTGCCACACATAGCTGAGAAGAGGATAGTTAATGAGACGTGGAAGGCCTTGACTTCCCAATATGAGGAAAAATCAGTCCAAAGAAAGATGTTGTTGGAGGCCCAAATGAGGTCATTCATGATGACCAAGGGAGAATACATCAAGTATTTCCTCTTCAGATTGCAGTCAATCAAGGATCAGCTGACACCAACGGGTGCATCCGTAGATGATGCAGTGATAGTCAAGACTGCCCTCAATGCAGTCACAGATGAGTGGGAAACCTTTGTCCAAAGTATCTTGGGCAGAGTGGACCTCCCAGATTGGGGCAGCTTGTGGTCGATCCTACGGCAAGAAGAACTACGAAGGTTCACCAAGAAGCAGCATAGCCCTGCGTTGAGCAAGGTTAAGAAGGAAGAGGAGGAAGATGCAGCCTTGGCATCAAAGAGGCAGTCGAAGAAGAAGAAGGATCTTTCTAAGATCAAGTGCTTCCAGTGTGGTGAAATGGGACATTTTCCCAGCCATTGTCCAGAAAATAAGAAGGACAAGGAAGCATCTTCTTCCAAAGCAGTGGTGGCAGATGATGGGTCTAAGATGATGTGGCCATGAGTGCTGATGAACCACAGAGGTGGGGTGACATGGAAATGTAGAGGAGCTACATTGAAGAAAGGCGTGATCCTTGAGCAACTCATCTCTTGGATCACAAGCGAGCTACGGCAGCCTTAAGACAGTAGCGGGACAAGTGGAGCAGTGGGTGCATAGATCATAGATGAGGCAGAGGTAGAGGCAGATCTAGAGGCTGGGAGGAGCAGCACAGAACATAGCAGTAGCAGTGTAGAAGTAAGAGCGCAGAGGCTGATGTGACTTCAGCGGCGCAGAGCAGTGTTGCTTACGCAGTGTAGAGCTACAGCAACGCAGAGAGCTGCAGAGGGACAGTGCAGTGCAGCAGCAACGAGATAGATTTCAGCACAAGGAGCTGATGTGACTTCAGTAGTGCAGAGGGAGTGTGATTACGCAAGCAGAGCTGTAGCTGTGCATCGTTCTTTAGATGCTAGCACAGATCTGTAGCCTATGGAGCTTCAGTGATAAGGATGTAGCCCATTTGACTTGTATGTCAAAGATTGGGCAGGAGATTCAGATGTTTCTCTCAACAATTGAAGTTGCAGTGCAGCAGATCAGCAGTGGCAGTGCTATGAGAAGCACAGATGCAACATATTGAGAGGGAGCTGCAGTACATTGGTTGCAGTGGCAGTGGTAGAGTCATGGGCAACAGTACAGAATAGCAGCAGTAGTGCAGAGTTGAGTGGTAGGAGGCCAAGCTTCAGTAGCATAGAACCAGTGCCCAAAATCATGTAATACATAAGTGTGATGTATTGCTAGAGAACACCCTTGATGCTAAGAGGGAGTGTTGAGAATTTGTGTATTTGGGGTAGCATCAGTTGTGCTCTAGGTCCCAAATTTTGAGGAAGGACTAGAGTTCACCTGATCTACAAGACCCAGAAATGGATTTGGAAATTTCATCTAGTTTATGAGATATTAAATTAATTAATTATTTTAATGTATTTCCTAAGTTAAAACTTAGGAAAATAAAATAATTAAAGTGAATTTAATTAAAAATGTGATGAAATTGTCTTAAGTGACACTGATCAAGCTTTCTTTTAATCTTAGCCATTGATTAAAGATTTAATCTTGGTCGTTGATTTGTCAACGAGAAAAGTATAAAGGAAAGGCTTGGGGTCATTTGTAATACACACAGAGGCAGAGCACTAACCCTAAGCTGAGATTCTAGGATGGGGTTGCTAAGAATTCTCAGAAGTGTTTCAGTTGCAGAGAGGGGAATTTAGACCAAGGGGATGATCTGATCCCGGTGTCTAGAATACACAAGAAGTAGAGAAGAGATCAAGAAAGATAGCACAGAGGAAGGCAACAGCAGCAGATGGCAGCAGCAGCAGCAGCAGACGGCAGCAGCAGCAAGGACAGCATGATTTTCAGGAAACCCTTCAGGGGTTACGTAGAGACCCTTAGGGGCAACGTAGTGACTACGTCACCCAGTCTGGGGTAACGCAATCCCTTCTAGTGACAGCGTTGAGCATTTCGAGGCCTTCAGAGGTTGACACAGTGTCTTTCAGGGGAAAATATGGGGTTTCTAGGCCTAGATCTAGCCGAGTTCTGTAAATCCCATTTGAGGGTGTGGATTAGTCAGTATTGTTGGTCTTAGATTAGCCAGGTGTTGCAAATCTAGAGTTTTCTCTATAGGGCTTTCCAGATCTGGAACCCAAAGTTGTGTATTCAGAAATATTCTTAATAATAGAGCCTTCCAGTAGCCAGAGACCGGTTTTCCCACATTGAGATTTCCCAGGGACAGTTTGTCCAGAAATAACTGTGTCACTTTGTCTATGTGTGCATGTGCTTATTCTCGATCTGAATTGGTAGAGATCTGTTATGTGTTTTGCTTTTATGTTAACTTGAATTTATTCAGTTGATATAAGTAGGAGAATCTTAACCGGATTAACAGAAATAATTTCTGCATAAGAATTAAGATTTAGAAATTTCTACAAGAGGGTGGAGGTGTTGCCCACCGTTTATCCTCCAAACCCCAGAGTCATGGGAGGACTGTGCGAGTCACGCTCCCCTAGACGTGTGATGATGATTGTCGGATGCCTACTAGTAAATCAGGTCGACGTAATCGACGCTGACACCCTTAAGGTCTATAAATGGTTGAATCAGTAAAATTGATGCCATGGCATGTTCCTGTAGAGGACGGATAGGATGGGAGTAGAAGAGATTAGGGAGGATAGGATGATTCTAGAATAGCTTAGAGACTCGATTGAGATGGAAAGTAACAATTAAATTACAAATACATACATATTCAAACAAAAGTCAATCTTAAAGTACAAACCTTACACCATCACCCTGTTGAGAATTTGTAGGGCTTGAGATTAATTCAAAAATTCTCTTCTAGATAATTACTTGTAAGCTTGCTTATGTCTTCTTAGTTAATTCTTCATCAAGTCAATTATCAAGGTACTTATACAGAATAGATTTTGCTTTTAACTGAATATCTTGTAATGTGGTTAGGAAGGTAAATCTCTGATTTACCTTCCTCACTAGCCTGTCTTCTTACAAACACAGTCTTTATCTTTGACAAAACCTTTTCTTAGATTCTTCAACCTTAGAGATATCCTTACTGCATCCGTCCTACACCTATCCGTGATCTTATCTGCACTACTTCACAATCCTGTACCTTCCATAGACTGTAATCTTGGATTCCTTCCTAAATCTACTTCCTCTTGAATAATCCGCAATCTGTACTTTTCTATTGCACTAACTGTTGTCCTTTATATCCGCATTTAAACTCTGAGTAACCTCAGATAAGTCTGCACTTAATTCTGTCTTGGATCTACTCCTTTCTATGCTCTCCAATATCAGACTTATCCACATTCAATTATCTGTTGTATAACCTTAAAATTGACTACAATTCTTGCTCCTTTTCCACGCTATATGACCTCAGTATTGTCCGCAAACTTATGTCTTTACCGCAACATATGTAGGGGTATATATAGATGTTCCAGCCAGATATTTAAGCCGACTTTTTAGCCATCATGTAGGACGACTTCAACACTTGTTTGTAGGCCGATTAAACAGGCATATCTTCAACGTTGAATATGGCAGACTTGTAAGCCATTCTTCTGCAATGTCTTGGAGGATATTCTTCAGACTAAACACACCATTTACACGACTCTTAATTACACTTATGTTCCTAATAGACATCAAGGAGAAGTCTATAGACCTATACTAAGAATCTTGCTCATGAAACCCATGAAGCAAGTAAACCAAAAATTCATTTTATTATTTTTGACTTCTTCTTTACATAAGTACATAATTACATAGTCATTATGAAGACCTACCTAGTTACACTTTTCAACACTCCCTCTTAACTAGGGAGGTATTCATACAGGTACACGGTCACTTTTAAAACTGAAGAATCTCATAAGAAAAATCGGATTGGTAATCGCATCTGTATAGCATCATATCGACCAGCATTGTACCAGTGCAAGGCCTTGACTAACAGCCCCATCTCTTCAACGAGACAATGGGCTTCAATGCTGGCGAGACACATGACTTATAGATACCTTCGTCATTGTCTCTCCAACTCCACCCGGGTGTTCCCAAAGTATGACCTTCCTAGACTATTCTTTTCTTGGATAGCTAGCCCTCAAAGAATATCGGTCCCCGCTACTCTTATCTTGAATTCCCGATCACATTCTCAAAGAGTATTGAATGCCAGAGCATTACCCAATCCTCCATTTTGTCTTCGCAAAACCATAATGATGTGTCTATCTCTCCCTCCCAGGGAGGACCTATTCCACAAGGGAATGTGCTCATTCTTATACAAAGAATGTACCTAAGCTCATCCTTAGGAATTACCAAGTTTCTTCCAAGTAAGAAACTTACCATCAGGCTCCCTCTTAACCAGGGACCTCCAGCAGCAATGGTGAGACACCCAGCTGCTCATGAAGAATTCTTGTCCTTGATGTCATGGATTTCGATATTGAGGAATCTCCATCTTTTAGCTTCATAGGGCACAGATCATCCATCATCTTTTAGTTAAGTCAGTTATTAGAAAGTGATTCAACAGACTTCCCATCTGGTTCACTTTTTATGCCATGTAGCTTTCCTTAGAATCATCTCAAGGATCATACATCCTTTCTTATGATTAGCAACCCTACACAAGTTCATCTAGATAAGCATATACATATGAACTTTTAGAACAAAAGTTATCTTAGTGATGATCGTTCACCATGACATCTTCTTATAGGCATCGACATCCTTTATACAGATTGACACATCTCCTGATGATATGCTTTTCCAGGGTCTTCTTCTTTACCAGACTTTTGTCAGAGTCTACATATCTTTCCAGGAGATCTCCTAGTCACATTTTTTGGGCCTTTGAATGGTACCTGCTTCAAGACATGGTTGCATTTCATGATCTCTTCCTTTCTGCACGTTTTTCCATTCCCAGGAACTTTCAATAGTCACCTCATATACAATGAGGACATATTATTTTCATCTGTCCATGCACTGAGAGATACCCTTTTATAGATCATACTTCTCAATATAGAAGTTCATTCCCTACAACCATATGACATGACTTCACAGCATCAATGTTAGCATATAAGTCTGCATACCTCATACCTATTTTTCCTTGAGTCATCCTGTGGGGGTTTCTCTTGAATGAAGAGCTTCATTCCTTTGACTTGCTTCATCAATATGTCATCATATCTCAAAGCTTTGTACCAATGATGACCCTTGATCTAATGACTGCTTTACTTGAGTAGGGAGGTTTTCCAGAAGCCGTTATACTGAGAGCTTCTTCCATGCTTCTTTCGAGATGCTTCTTAATGTACATTACTATCATACAAAGAATCAGAGATCACTTAAAGAGAAAGATGATCTCAATCATAATAGAGATCTCTTGCTTCCTCCTTCTTAGATCTTTTAGTGTCAGGTTCTTCTCTTTCATACGTGACATGAGCTTCTTCCTTTTTCCTTTTGACATTTCCAGATTTAGGACAATCTCTTTTATAATGTCCAAGTTCATCACATCCAAAGCATCGCACGTTGTCCATATTTCTTCTTTTATTTTGAAGGCCAAATTTTCCGAATCTTCCTTTCTTCCTGTAGGAGGCTGCAAAGGCATGATTTTCTTCATTTGATTCTATATCAGCTTTGGCCTTTAGTCTTGTTTCCTCTATTTTACATAGAGACCACAAATCATGAAATGGAGTGGCTTCTTTCTTCAAATATAGACTAGAAGTGAAGCTACCCCATTCCTCTGCTAGAGCATTCAATACCACTGTTGTCATCTCAGTGTGAGACATCACTTCTCCTATTTCTTGTAGTTGATCTCTTACTTCAGAAATCCTCATAAAGTATGGGACGATTCCATCTTCCTTCGATAATTTCATTTTGTAGAGTTCTTGTCTTAGAGAGATTGCTTCTCCAGCAGTACTCACAGAGAATAGCTCCACCAGTTTCTCATATATTTGTTTTGCAGTCTTTAGTTTTGATACATAGGGAATGAGAGAGTCTTTGATGGATTCTATGAGAATCCTTTGGGCTCTAATTTCTCCCTTCATGTACTTGGCATGGGTTGAAGTATCTTCTTTTGGAGGTTGAATAGTAGATCCATCGATATAGTCCATTACTTCGTCTTCAATTAAGTTCAAGCCTGTTCTCCTCTTCCATGCACTGAAGTTTGATGATCCAACCAGCGTGTTGCTTTCTTTACAACAAGGCATCTTGATAGATAAGGTCATGAATACTTACTTGAGTGGTCTTGCTTGCAGCTCTCTTTATGTTGATGAAGTCAACAGTTTCTTTTCTTCAAAGTTGATGTTCTTGAACCCTTGACTAAAAATGACTATCTTCAGAACTTGTGAATCTCCTTCAAACAATGTTTTGAGTGCAAGGATTAATGAGACAATCTTTTCATATAAACTAGTTGGATAGTCTTTCTTGTAGACTGGTTTGTCATTTCAATCCAGAATTTGATCCTTACTTCTTTGAGTGACATTGTTGACAAGAAGCCCTTATGTTCAATACCTTAGCTCTGATACCATGTTGAGAATTTATAGGGCTTGAGATTAATTCAAAAATTCTCTTCCAGATAATTACTTGTAAGCTTGCTAATGTCTTCTAGGTTAATTCTTCATCAAGTCAATTATCAAGGTACTTATACAGAATAGATTTTGCTTTTAACTGAATATCTTGTAATATGGTTAGGAAGGTAAATCTCTGATTTACCTTCCTCACTAGCCTGTCTTCTTACAAACACAGTCTTTATCTTTGACTAAACCTTTTCTTAGATTCTTCAACCTTAGAGATATCCTTACTACATCCGTCTTGCACCTATCCGTGATCTTATCTGCACTACTTCACAATCCTGTACCTTTCGTAGACTGTAATCTTGGATTCCTTCCTGAATCTACTTCCTCTTGAATAATCCGCAATCTGTACATTTCTATTGCACTAACTGCTGTCCTTTATATCCGCATTTAAACTCTGAGTAACCTCAGATAGGTCCACACTTAATTCTGTCTTAGATATGCTCCTTTCTACGCTCTCCAATATCAGACTTATGCACATTCAATTATCTGTTGTATAACCTTAAACTTGACCGCAATTCTTGCTCCTTTTCCACGCTATATGACCTCAGTCTTGTCCGCAAAACTTATGTCTTTACCGCAGCATATGTAGGGGTATATATAGATGTTCTAGCCATATATTTAAGCCGACTTTTTAGCCATCATGTAGGCTGACTTCAACACTTGTTTGCAGGCCGACTTCACAAGCATATCTTCAATGTTGAATATGGGCAGACTTGTAAGCCATTCTTCTGCAATGTCTTGGAGGATATTCTTCAGACTAAACACGCCATTTACATGACTCTTAATTACCCTTATGTTCCTAATAGACATCAAGAAGAAGTCTATAAACCTATACTAAGAATCTTGCTCATGAAACCCATGAAGCAAGTAAACCAAAAATTCATTTTATTATTTTTGACTTCTTCTTTACATAAGTACATAATTACATAGTCATTATGAAGACCTACCTAGTTACACCTTTCAACACACCCTAATCTCTAAATGCAATTATTGATATGATTATATAAAGCCCTAACTTCGGGACGCATTTTTCCAAAGGGAGGAAGTATGTAATGACCCATTCCAAGTTATAAGCAAAATAATATTAACGTGTATACGACGAATGCGTATGATAGCTACACATGCATATATCGCATACACCGCACTAGTATACATACCTGCTAGTATTGAGAATATGTAAGTTAGGGTAACCAATTGAATATCACAATGCAGCTTATCTCGCCGAGATACAATGAAATATCAAGCTAGATACTTAACATGTATACCGCTCTTATATGCGTATGCATGGTAGAGCATTAATCAAGAAAAAAACAAAATATAATTTAATACAAATTATATGTGAGTGGACAAATAAAATAATAATATAATTTGATTAAAATTATAAAGTTAATTTAATTAAGTTAAAAACAAAAATAATAAAATTAATCTTAAAATAATTAATCAAAGTCAATATCTACATAAATGACTATAATATCTAGTCAATATCTACATAAATGATTATAATATCTACATAAATGACTGTAATATCTCCATCAATGACTATAATATTTACATAAATGAGAGGAGGTGAAGGAAAGTTATAAAAGGGGAGTATGAAGGAGAGGAGGAGGCTTTTCTTTGCTAATTCTGCACTATTGTCTAAGGAAATAGTGAGGGGTATGAATTGTTCTGAAGGGAAGACACTGTTCTTGGAATTCTGGGCATGGGGGCAGAAGAGGTATCTTCTGGGTCTAGGATTGTTTCCTAGATTGGTTGGGAGGAAAAGATAGATTTGGTAACCTGTCTGCTGCATCCACGAGTAGAACTACAGCGCAGTAAATCATCAAATTCATTCCAGGCATTCTTCTATGCATAAATCAGTTACTTATGTAAGCTTAAATTTATTGTTGGTCTCCATTTATTTGAATTTATGCTTAAATCTATATATAGGAAGAGTTCAGAATAAAATTGATGGTTTAGGGGCTTTACACTACTCTTATCTTGAATGCCCTATCTCATTCTCAAAGAGTATCGAATGCCAAATGATTACCCAATCCTCCATTTTATCTTCCAGGTGAAGACCAGAATGATGTGTCTATCAATTCTCTTCACATGGTCTTCACTAAGACTTACGGCTGTTAGTCCTGGTCTAGAGCATGACACATGTAATAGAGAATCACATACGTCACTCCCTCTTAACATAGGAAGGACATACTTCAAGTTTCTTCCAAGCAAGAAACTTACCACCAAGCTCCTCATCAACCAGGGTCCTGCAGCAGCAATCCAGCTACTCATGAAGAGTTCCTCCCCTTGATGTCATGGTTTTCGATGTTAAGGAATCTTCAACTTTTGGCTTCATAGGGCACGAATCATCTATCACTTTCAATCACGAGTCATGTTCACTATCAGAAAGTGATTCATCATTCTTCCTCATCTGGTCCACCGTTATGCCATGCTGCTTTCCTTCGAATCATCCCCAAGGATCATACATCCTTTCTTATGATTAGCAGCCCTGCACAAATTCATCCAGATAAACATATACATATGAACTTTTAGAACAAAAGTTACCTTAGTGATGATCTTTCACCATGACATCTTCCTGTAGGCATCGGCATCCTTCATTCAGATTGACACATCTCCTAATGATATGTTTTTCCAAGGGTCTTCTTCTTTACCAAACTTCCGTCAGAGTCTAAATTTACAAGGTAAGTTCCTTAGATCAAGAACCAAAGGCTCACAAACAGATCACAAATCAATACTCCAGTATAATCACGTGGTTAAAACCCTCAAAGAGGGAAACAATCCACGGCCTGAGCCAACGCAGCCACTTCAGGGAATTTATTAATATAAAAGAAAAGTTACATATGTTTCTCTCATAAACGGTTACCGGACAAATGACCCTCCATGCTCTTTAAATAGAGATCATGGACCAATCGGGTGTTAAGCCACGGACCAAGTGTCGTTAATACCGAGGTGAGAGATAACCATTGGATCCCTACAAATCGTGACTGTCAGATTATAAGTTACAAATGTACATGGTAAAGAAACACACTTTACCTAACTCTACACTAGACTAAGTTATTCTTAACTATTTCCTATGTGTCGGAATATCCTAACATCCCCCTTAAGAACAACTTGGGATAGGATTGAAGGATTTACAAAGGTGACACAAAAGGAGCCTATTTCCTATGTGTCGAAATATCCTAACATCCCCCCTTAAGAACAAATTGGGATAGGATTGAAGGATTTACAAAAGTGACACAATAGGAGAAGGAACGAGGCATTAGAGCCTATTCCCCCTTAATGACAACTTTCCTGAACTCCAAGCATGGATCGAAGTTTGGTAAACTTCGCTTCTGTGAGAGCCTTTGTAAAGATATCAGCTACTCGATCATTGGTTGGACAGTACTACACTTCAAGAAGTGTATGTGGAGTTCAATGTGTTTCATACGCTGATGCTGAACTGGATCTTTACATAGTTGAATGCAAGGTTACTTGGGAGCGGGAGCAAAAATGCGGAGCGCGAGCGGGAGCGGGAGCGCCATTTTTAGAAGCTTCCAGTCCGGAGCGTTTCCGGGAGCATATATATATATATATATATTATATTTTTTATATTTTGATGCATATATGTCAACAAAAACATGTAGAATGATGAATTAGACATAAAAAACATAAAAACATAGATTGAATCATATAACAGCAATCATCTAGAAGTTATAATCTTCATCAACCACGCCCACAAGTTGGAAGCATACAACATATTGACTCTTGAGTCTCGCAAATCATCAATCTAAAGGTTTCAAGCTTTCAAAATTCAATATATAACATTTATCATCATTGATATATAACATTTATCATCATTGATTTCAAATTTCGATATCTAACATTTATCACCATTGATTCATTGATTTCAAAATTCAATATACATTTATCATCATTGATATATAGCATTTATCATCATTGATTTCAAATTTCAATATCTAACATTTATCATCATTGATTCATTGATTTCAAAATTCAATATACATTTATCATCATTGATATATACCATTTATCATCATTGATTCATTGATTTCAAAATTCAATATATAACATTTATCATCATTGATATTATATAACATTTATCATCATTGATTCATTGATCACCATATAACTTTCATGAAGCATCATATTCATAATTCATAATGACTTGTAGACTTATAAATGCCAACTTCAAAGTTTCACCTTTCAAATTCAAACTTCAAACTTAAATTGTCATTAAATATATGAAAGAGTCAAGTTTCAATTGTTCAACTGTCAACAACAAATAGAAAAGACTAGTAAACAACAAATCTATTTTATCTACTGGCTGGCCCCTTGCCACGCCCACGAGAAATGTCTAATTTGTGCGAGCCACGAGGAAATGTTGGTCTTCTAGTACTCTCAGGAGTACCATGACCATGACTAGAAGATGGAGGCTAGATCTGCAAAGGAACAATAGTGTGATATCGAAAACTGGCACTGGCACTGGCACCCGCACCCGCATTGCTACCAGTAGATGGTGGGACTAGCCCTGTGTGTGGCGGTGCTGCTGATGCTTCATCATCATCCCTAAAAAGTTCTGCTTCCAATTCTTCCATATGTACCGTGTCGTCCTCCAAATTATCATCCTCTGGGTTGTTGTCCCAGACTCTGTATGATTGATCCTCATTTGCCCGATCACAGTAATGGCTCAACAACCTCAGTTGTAATGCACATAAACCAAGCTTTCGGCGCGGTTTTCATTCAGTCTGTTTCTTCTCACATTGTGTATGAAGTTGTAGGTGCTCCAACACCTCTCTGCAAAAGAAGTGTTCACAACCTGTGAGAGAACTTTTTTAGCCAAGTTTGGCAAAAGTCCCATGTCGCCATATGCTTCCCACCATGTGAGAGCATCAAATCTGTCCCTGTCTTCCATTGCATGTAAAGAACCAAAGTTAGCAATGCAACTGAAGTATTTGCCTAATTCAAGGCGCGATCTAGCACACTCCTCCCTGTCGGGTACCAACTTGTCTAATGCCTTCATGTACCCCTCTTGTACCTCTAGATCTGTGTGACGTTTCATCCTAACCCCACCTCCAGGTGCAGGTTGGCCCAACCAAGATGGAGAGTAAAATTTTGGCTTAAGGATATATGCCAAGGCATGTAGTGGAACATTGAGTTTATTCCACAGTGCACACACACAGTCATGAATCATAGCATACAAGTTGGGATCATTATCCTTAACAATATCTTTTATTTGCCCCAACATGCTGACCATCTGCTCATAAACCTCCCCAATCACTGGTTTATCAGTATCTTCAAACCGAATCATGTGATAAATGGGCTTGGTAAAATTCAAAATTTCCCTCACACGTGCCCAAAACAGAGGGTCAAGGGCGGTCTCCTCCACATGTTCGAAACCTTGCCTGTCAACTATTGTCGCTGCCCTGTCCTTTAATACCTGCCAGTGTGGGCTTGATACCATTGCAGCCAATGACTCTCTTACCTTCAAAAAGCGCCTGAAGGTGAGGTAATAGCTAGCAAATCTAGTCTTTGCTATCTTCAACAACTCCAATTTGGAGTGAGTACGGAAAAGCCCATGGGTATTGCTATGATTTGTAATAAATTTTATCATTTTTTTACCTCTCTTGTACAAATCACCAAGCCATTTGAATTGAGGTTGTTTGTTTTTGATGATATCATGCATCAAAAGGTTCATTATGTGAACCAAACACCCAGACCAAAAAATGTTGGGGTATTTATCCTCAATAATTGCTCCTACTGCCTTACAGTTAGCAGCATTATCAGTGATGACCTGTATGACAATGTATGGCCCAGTCTTTTCAATTATATCAAGTAATGGTTCTGCAATGTTAATGTCGGTTTCGAATTTGTCTGAATAATCATATGCTGCAAGGAAGATTGCACCACTAACCGACACAGCCAAAACACTTATCAATGGCTTTCCTTTTACATTGGTCCATCCATCAGAGATAATGGACACCCCATGCTCATTCCACGAACTTGTCATTCTAGCCAAAGAATGGTTTATTTTAGCTTTTTCATGATCAAGACCCACGGTTTTGGCCTTGTCATACCCAGGGCTTTTGTATCCTTTGGGGGCATCATTAATGGCAGAAACCATTTCATGCCAATAAGGTGAGCGAAGAACATTGAATGGCACCCCACATGCATATAGAAACCGGTAAACTTTTGAATCCACATCATTCCTACACCCTTCGTCCAGGAAATCGGATATGTTTCTATGCCTTAATCCAGGTGTGCCACTGCCTCCAAAACCACTAGCATGGGTGGAAGTTGAACTTGTTTGTCCATGACGTGTTGGGCCTGAATAAGAATCAATGAAACCCCTAGATCTTTCAGATGATCTCTGTAGGGCAGCCTCCTCTTCCTTCCTATATTTCTCTCTGTGTGTTGCTGGCACACTAGTACAAATTTTAATTCCAATATTTTTTTCTCCATCCCCTGGCATTTTCCCACAAAGGTGCCTTCTCGCACGGGCGTATGAACCATGGTATTGTTTATTGCAATGGGGGCAAATAAATTTAGTGGTTCCACCACCTTTCCCTCCTTCCTATTTCTGAAGATATTTCCACAAAGGTTTCTGAGTTTGGTCTTGTCTAGTTGGGGAATTTGTGTCCTCATGTTCTCCACTCCCCACTTCCTCCTCAACATAATCCTCCTCCTCTTCAGGATTTTTTTCAAATCCACCATAACCCTCCTCTTCATCCTCCTCTTCTCTGATTTGCCTCTTTCTTCTACTACTCTCCAACAACATTATCACAAAGAAAGGAACCAACATGAGGAAAATCCCTAGCCATATAGCCATGATGGAAACAAGTTTCAAGTTTCTAGCCTACAAAACAAATGGAAAAATGCCAAATGGGAATAGGAAATGCAACATAGGAAAAAAACAATTCATTTTTTAAGTTTTAAACCCAATAAAATGCAACATTCAAGAAAAAATCAATTTTTCATTTTTAAACAACCTACAAATTCATCCTAGAAAATACAAAATTGGATTAGAAGGCCTACCTCTTTCTTGCAATCCTACTGTTGCCTTGCAGTGTGCTCCTTGCTCTCCTTGTCACTTCTACAGCTCAGCTCTCCAGTTCTCTCCTCAAGCTCTTCTTGCTCTCTTTCACTCACTCAACAAACAATAAAAACAAAATGACCCCCCCCCTTATAAACAAAATGAATTTTTCATTGAAAAAAATTTCCGCCCGGCAGGAAGCATTTTTTATTCCGGGGAGCGTTCGGGAGCGAACGCTCCCCGACCGCTTCCAGCGTTTAAAAAATGCTCTCGAAGCGTTTTTTAAACGCCGAAAGCGCTCAGGGAGCGTTCGCTCCCGAGCGCTTCCGGAAACGCTCCCGAAAAGACAGGGAGCATTTTAACAGGTTCGGAAACGCGCTCCCGAAAACGCTCCCCTCAAGAAGCGTTTTCGGGAGCGCGTTTCCGAGCGCTCCCAAAACGCTCCCGAACGGAGCGCATTTCGAGAGCGGGAACAAGGGGGGGGTGAAGCTTCCCCGCAACCCTGGTTGAATGACACTCTAATTATCACACCAAAGTGTAGTCGAATGCTACTGATGAAGACCAAATTCAGACAGGATCTGACGAAGCCACATGGCTTCCTTGCTGGCTTCAACTGCACCACGATACTCCGCTTCTGCTGAAGAAAGAGAGATGGCACTTTGTTTCTTACAAGACCAAGTAATAGGTCCTGAACCAAGAGTGAATACATATCCTGCAGTAGACTTTTGATCATCAGAGTCACCAGCCCAATCAGAATCAGTGAAACCAATCAACAATGAAGATGTTCCTGCACTGTAATGAATCCCGAACTGAATTGTACCTCGAATATATCGAAGTATTCTTTTAGCTGCTCTCCAATGACTTTCATGAGGTTGGTGCATAAACCGAGCGACAAGACCAACGGCAAAGGAAAGGTCACGACAGGTATGGGTTAGATATAGAAGTTTACCAACAAGTTGACGATATGAGGTAGCATCAACTTCAGGGGTAATACAAATGACTGAAAGCTTGATTCCAGACTGAAAGGGAGAAGGGGTTGGCTTATAGTCTTCCATGTGAAAGTGGTGTAGAAGATCACAGGCATACTTGGACTAAGAGAGGGTAATGCCTTCCTTGGATTACAAGACTTGAAGACCATGGAAATAATGCAAGTGTCCTAAGTCTGTCATTTCAAACTTCTTTTTGAGGTTGGACTTCACATGGTTTATATGGTTTGGATCACTACCAGTAAGGATAAGATCATCAACATAAAGAACAAGGATGGTGAAGGACTTACCCACTTTCTTGGTGTAGACAGTGTTGTCAGAATGACACCTAGAAAAGCCATTATCTAATAGAAATCTATCCATTTTGGCATACCAAGCCCGGGGAGCTTGTTTGAGACCATAGAGACAAAGGTAAGAGAAGCGACAAACAAGGCAGAATGCTTACTGGATAAAACCCGAGGGGGTTGTTCACTAGGATTTCTTCATGCAAATCTCCGTGTGAGAAGGTTTTAACATCATCGATGAACTATTCCTAAAAAAGGAGAGCGAAACAGGGAAAGAACAAAGGCGGATAGAATTCATTTTGTGGCAGAGAGAAGGTTTAGGTGTAGTCAATGCCTTCAACATGAAAATCCTTTAGCTACAAGACGAGCTTTGTGTCTGCTCCACTTTTCCATACGGTCCAAACTTTGTTTTGTCGGGCCATACACATCCCAACAGATTTTCTTCCTTTTGGAGGGAACAAGATCCCAAGTATCGTTCGCCAATAAGAGCGATATTCTTCATTCATGGTACGCATCCCAATACGGATGGGTCAAGCTCTTCAAAGGTTTTTGGATCAGGATTTTCTGGAACTTGAGCCAATAAGGAAGAGGCTCTTTCAAACTGAGAACGAGTACGTCGTCGATCGGCAGTGTCACCTGCAAGAGAACCTGCTGCATCCCAAGTAAAGCGGACCCATCTTGGAAGTGGTGGATTAAAAGGAACAATTTCAAGCGGTGGAGGAGGATTGTCATCCTCGCTGTCATCATCTGAACTAGAAGGAATGCTATTAAAAATAGAAGAGACAGAGAGAGGTGCACATATGCCAAATCAGGCTCGCAGGCCAAAGGTGGCACACTCACCGAATTAGGCTCGCAGGCCGATATATTTTCATCAAATTTTACATCTCTTCTAATGATTATATTTTTGGATTTTGGTTGAAGAAATCTATATCCTTTGACATACTCAGAATATCCAACAAAAATGCATATTTCACTCTTAGGTTCTAAGGCTTTATGTTTCGCATCTGTAATATGGGCCCAAGCATTACTTCCAAAAACACGAAAGTGACTTACATCTGGTTTGATTGAGCTCCAAGCTTCTTCTGAAGTTATATTCTTTAAAACCTTAGTAGGAGTGCGATTGACTATGTAATTTTCACAGTTAATTGCTTCTGCCCAAAAATTGAGACTAAGTCCTTTAGATTGAGGCATATAATTAGCCATTTCTTTTAAGGTGTGATTCTTCCTTTTAGCTACACCATTTTTTTGTGGAGTATGGAGCAATATGTTGCAATTGAATGCCATGCTCAGTGCAGAAGTTGATAAACTTGTTGTTAACATATTCTCCTCCATTCCTTGATCTTAACTTAAGAATTTGATGTCCAGATTGTTTCTCAACAAAGGCCTTAAAGGCCAAGAACATGTTAAAAACTTCACTCTTGAGTTTTAAGAAATATACCTAAGTGCGTCTGGAAAAATCATCAATGAAAGTTAAGAAGTACTTGCAACCAGAGAAAGAAACAACAGGAAGTGGACCACATAAATCACTGTGCACAAGCTGCAAAGGGGCTGAAGCGTGCCAAGAGGCACGTTTGTCAAAACTATCCCGATGATGTTTTCCGAGTACACATCCGGAGCAAACACCATCTCGACAAGATACCATAGGAAGACCCATCACCATATTTTCCTTACATAGAGTTTGAAGAGAGCGATAGTTTAAGTGACCAAATCGCTCATGCCAAAGTTTGCTCACTTCATCATTATGAGCAACAAAAACGGAGGGAAGACATGATGATCCAAAGTTGTCAAACTTATACAACCTTGTGGAATCATCAACAATGCCAGTAGCTAAAATATGTTTAGGATCTTTGAGGTCCTTGATTACAACATCATGAGGTGAGAATTCTACTATTTTCCCTTCACCTGAATGAGTTATCTAATAAACAAATAGAAGGTTGCATGACAAGGTAGGAACACATAGTACATCATTAAACTGACCATTATCTAGATGAATGGTTCCAGATCCTACAACACTAAGAGATCTATCATCACCAACATAAATATGTTTGGTATTACAATCATTTAAAGAAGAAAACATGGATTTATTTTTAGCCATGTGGTAAGAAGCTCCAGAATCAATGAGCCACTCATGAGAAGGAGAAGAAGAAGATATATTTAATGCATAACCAGATCTTGATGCTTGACAACCACAAGCAGAAAGTGCCATGCCTGAAGATGAAGGTGAAGAGTGCTCCAAATTGATGTTGTGCTTCTTCATTGCTGCTTCTAAGGCTTCCATCTTCTTAAAACATTTGGACTCTATATGGCCATCACGATTGCAAAAGTTGCAATGTCTATCTGTCTTATTTCCTTTGTTTTTATATGCCTTATCATTTTGGTTGAGTTGCTTTTTCAGTTTGTAGCTGAAATTGCTTAGGACCCTTGTTTGGTTTCGGACCACACTTTTTAGGATACTGCTTCTTGGGATTCTTTTGATATGATTGTTGTTGGGTTGCTAAGGCTTTCTTAGAAGCGTTTCCAGAAGTCATAAGACCAAGGTGTAAGATTTTTTCTTGCTCTCTTATCAAAGAATCGCAAAAGGAATCAAAAGAGGGATTCTTGTAGGTAGTTCCTGAATAAATGATGGCTTCTCTAGTGGAATGGAAGGCGGAAACAAATATAGAGTATGCAGGGCCAAGTTTAGCAAGAATGCCAAAAATGAGGCTACCATCTTCCTTTTTGACCTTACAACCTTCTAAGAGAATTCTAAGGGTCTTGAATTTGGACAAAAAATCCTCAATAGAGGAGAAATTATTGGGATCCAAAGTAAGAAACTCATTTTCATGCTAATGGGCCCTGATTTGATTTTGAATGCCAAAGACAGTATTTAGCTTGTCCAGGGCTTCATGAGGGGTGTCAGTGTCAAGGATATGAAATCAAAGATCTTGGGCAATGGACATTCCTATCAACCCTCGTTCTTGATCTTGTTTATTTTCCCATTTAGCGACTTTATCATCATCAAAAGGTTTAGTTTATAGCCTTGTGGCTATTCGGTAAAGCCCTTTACTTCTAAGTATATCTACCATGTGAGGTAGCCATTGGAAATAATTGGTGCTGTTAAGAATAATCGAGCATGCACTTTCCATTTTTTTTAAAACTGAAGCTGAGAAAAGCTGAAACTAACTGCTCCAATGGAAAGATGTCGAAAAATTAGGCCGTTTCAAAAAAACGGCTCAAAAAACGGCTTTCGGATGAAGAAGTTATGCCTTTTTGAAAAAAACGAGTTGAAGATGCCAAATAGTTATGGGAACGGGATGAACTGCAGCTTTTAAAAAAAAATTCCGCCCCTTTTAACAAATTTTTTTTACAAAAAGAAGCTTGAGAAAAAGATTTGAACCCAAGACCTCTATTCTCATAAACTAACTCCTCACCATGTGAAATAGTAAAAGAATTATGTTATTGTTTGAAAGGAGGAAGGGTTTTTTTTTTTTTTACTCGTCGGTGTGCATGCCTTTAACTGCACAAAAAAACACAAAAACGGAGCAAAAAAAAACGAAATACAAAGCCTTACGGCAGAATGTTAGATTTTCAGCTACCCTTACCAGAAACTATCAGTTTTTTTCTATTTCTGATTTCCCGAGATCGCACAAAGACGTAGGGAAAGAGCATACGTAGCAAAAATAAATCCCTTTTCTTGTTTCTGATTTGCCAAGATCGCACGCAGCGCACAGCAAAGAGCATACACAAAGAAGAGGGTACAAATCCGGCAAATAAATAAAACCTATAAACTGAAAATAAACAGAATAAACAGAAATAAGCAAAATTATTAACAAATATAACTGCAAAAAAATGCTTTATACCTCCAGATCTAAACTGTCATAACTTGGGCAGCCGAAAACCTTTTTGCATGAAACGAAAGGCGTTCCTCACTGTAACAAATGCTCCGGACACAACAGAGCAGTTCTCCAAGCCCAAAAATGTTCAGAAATAGTAGATCTACAAAACGGCATTCGCATGCAGTCAAACTGGCTTCGGATTTTGATCAACAACGGATGTGGCCCTCAAAATAGCTCTGATACCATGTAGGAATTTATAGGGTAAGTTCCGTAGATCAAGAACCAAAGGTCACCGCTCACAAACAGATCACAAATCAGTACACCAGTATAATCACGTGGTTAAAACCCTCAAAGAGGGAAACAGTCCACGGCCTGAGCCAACGCGGCCACTTCAAGCAATTTATTAATATAAAAGAAAAGTTACATATGTTTCTCTCATAAACGATTACCGGACAAATGACCCTCCATGCTCTTTAAATAGAGATCATGGACCAATCGGATGTTAAGCCATGGATCAAGTGTCGTTAATATCGAGGTGACAAATAACCGTCAGATCACTACAAATCATGACCGTCGAATTATAAGTTATTCTTAACTATTTCCTATGTGTCGGAATATCCTAACACATATCTTCCCAGGAGATCTCCTAGTCACACCTTCTTGGCCTCTGGATGATAACTTCCTCTTGACATGGTTGCATTTCATGATCTCTTCCTCTCTACACATTCTTCATTCCCAAGATATTACAAATTTTCCAATTTCTTGTTTATGTACAACCACCTCATATTCTATGAAGTCATATTATGTTGATTTCATCTTTCAGTGCACTGAGAGATCCTCCTTCATAGATCATACTTCTAAATATGGAAGTCTATTACTTGCAACCATATGACTTGACTTCACAACATCCAATATCAACATATATGTTTGCATACCTCATATCTATTTCCCTGAGTCATCCTGTAGCAATTTCTTTAGAATGAAGAGCTTCATTCCTTTGGCCTGCTTCATCAATATGTCATCACATCCCAGAATTCTTTCTCCATGATGACCCTTGATCTGATGACTGCTTTACTTTAGTAGAGAGATTTTCCAGAAGTTGTTTCACCGAGAGCTCCTTTCATGCTTCTATTTAGATGCTTCTTAATGTACATTGCTTTCTATTATAAAATTTTACAATCAATCAAAGATCACTTAAAGAGAAAGATGATCTCAATTATAATAGAGATCTCTCTCTTCCTCCTTCTTGGATCTTTTAGCATCAGGTTCTTCTCTTTCATTACTGACATGGGCTTCTTCCTTTTTCCTCTTATCCTTTCAAGATTTAGGACAATCTCTTTTATAATGCCCAAGTTCATTACATCCAAACCATCGTACGTTGTCCATATTCCTTCTTTTATTCTGAGGGCCAAATTTTCCGAATCTTCCTTTCTTCCTATATGAGGCTGCAAAGACATGATTCTCTTCACTTGGTCATGTATCAGCGTTGGCCTTTAGTCTTGTTTCCTCTATTTTACATAGAGACCATAAACCATGGAATGGGGTGGCTTCTTTCTTCCCGTATAGACTAGAAGTGAAGATTCCCCATTCCTCTGGTAGCATTCAGCACCACTGTAGCCATCTTAGTGTCAAATATCACTTCTCCTAGTTCCTGCAGTTGATCTCTTATTTCAGAAATCCTCATGAAGTATGGAGTGATTCCTTCTTCCCTTGATAATTTCATTTTGTGTAGTTCTTGTCTCAGAGAGATTGCTTCTCCAGCAGTACTCACAAAGAATAGCTCCACCAATTTATCATATATTTGTTTTGCAGTCTTTAGTTTTGATACATAGGGAATGAGAGAGTCTTTGATGGATTCTATGAGAATCCTCTAGGCTCTAATTTCTCCCTTCATGTTCTTGGCATTGGCTGGAGCATCTTCTTTTGGGGGTTGAACAGTAGATCCTTCGATATAGTCCATTACTTCGTCTTTAATTAAATTCAAGTTTGTCCTCTTCTTCCAGGCACTAAAGTTTGATGACCCAACCAGCTTGTTGCTTTCTTTACAATAAGGCATCTTGACAGATAGGGTCATGGATACTTACTTGAGTAGAGTGGCTTGCAGCTTCCTTGATGATGAAGCCAAGGGTTTCCTCCAAGATAGATGCTTCTTCAATGTAGGTATACTTGAATCCTTGATTATAAAGAATATCTTCAGAAGTTGAGGTTCTCTCCAAACAATGTCTTGAGTGCAAATCTTTAATGGCAAAGATTAATTTCTTGAATGACTTGATCTTTTGAATGAGATAGGAGATCTTACTTGAAGTAACTAGATAGTCTTCCTTGCAAAGTGATTTGACTTTCCAACCCAAACTTTGATCTTTGCTTCCTTGAGTGTCTTTGTTGACAAGCAGCCCTTGTGTTCAGCAACTTGGCTCTAATACCATGTTGAGAATTTGGAGGGCTAGAGATTAATACAAATTCTCTTCTTGATAATTACTTGTGACCTTACTTGTGATACTTATGTCTTCTTCTTTTCTTTTAGTTAATCTTTCATCAAGTCAATTATCAAAATGAACAACGCACAAAAGTTAGGCTCCTAGAACCAGGGCAAAACCTCTCCCTCTTGGAGAGGAAAACCCACAAAGAATTCTTCTTATAGATTTTCAAATGACAAGTACCATGACCCAGACTTAGATCCTTGACCTAGATATGCTTCCAAGACCTTGATTTAGCTTCTCCAACCTTGAATCTTCTCTTCACCAAATTGCTTAGTTCTGCTTCAGCATCGGAGATCTTGATCTTCACATTACATATGCTTGTAGTTGAATTGCTTGAACAGTAGGAAGGTAAATCAAAGATTTACCTTCCTCACTATTATTGTATCTTCTCCTTATGAAGACTATCTCAATTATCACAAATTTCTTCTTCAGGTCAACAACCCTTAACCATCCTTACTACACTTATCCGCAATAAAAACTGTACCCTTGATATACGCAATCTTCTTCCTGTATCAATGTCTCAGATCTACATGCTATACTGTCTCTTATCCGCACTTATGTTCTCTACTATGACCTTCGCGTGTCCGCACTTCAACACTTCCCTTTATCCGCAATGTCTACTGGTATATATGTCTGTTGTAGGTTCACCTATGACAGTACTTCTTAACCCAAACAGATCCGTAAATCTTCCTGCCTTTTTGTCCGCAATTCTTCCTGTAGTAAGTTCAGTCTTGTCCGCAATGCTTCCTGTTGTAGGTCCAGTCTTGTCCACAATTCTCCTTTTTGTTGTTCCTTATCCGCATTAGGTTCAGTCCTACACGTTGCATTAATCTCAAAACTTTTTTGAATTCCTCATCCAAATTGAAATCCGCATGCTCCTATAAATAGTTGTTTCTGTCTGTAAATAAGCCGACTTGATCTATGATTTTGAGGCCGACTTGAACAAGTATTATTCCAGCGTTGATAAGGTGCTTCTTTACTGCTTTTAAAGCTTGCCTTTCATCAATGCATTGAGGGTTGTTTGTGAGCTTCTTCCACAAGGTCTTGGAGCATAAATACCTATACTAGATCCTTCATGTATGAGACCCTTAATTCTATTTGTTCCTAGAAGATAAAAACCTAATAGACATCAAGAAGAAGTCTATCTACATAATAAAATCTTGCTCATGAAACCCATGAAGCAAGTACACCAAAAATACATTTTATTATCTTTGTCTTCTTCTTTACATAAATACATAATCACATAGTCAACATGAAGACCGACCTAGTTACACTTTTCAACACTCCCTCTTAACTAGGAAGGTATTCATATAGGTACATTGTTACTTTCAAACTAAAGAATCTCATAAGAAGAATCGGATTGGTAATCGCATCTGTATAGCATCATATCAACCAGCATTGTCCTAGTGCAAGGCCTTGCCTAACAGCCCCATCTCTCAACGAGACAATGGGCTACAATGTTGGCGAGACACATAACTAATAGACATCATAGTCATTGTCTCTCCAAGGTATATACCCCACCTAGGTGTTTCCAGAGTATGACCTTCTTCAACTATTCTTCTCTTGGGTAGCTAGCCCTCAAAGAATATCAGTCCACAGCGACTTGTAATGACCCATTCCAAGTTATAAGCAAAATAATATTAGCGTGTACATGACATATGCGTATGATAGCTACACATGCATATATCGCATACACTGCACTAGTATACATACCTGCTAGTATTGAGAATATATAAGTTAGGGTAACGAATTGAATATCACAATACAGTTTATCTCGCCAAGATACAATGAAATATCAAGCTAGATACTTAACACTTATACCGCTCTTATAAGCGTATGCGTGGTAGAACATTAATCAAGAAAAAAATATATAATTTAGTACAAATTATAAGTGAGTGGACAAATAAAATAATAATATAATTTGATTAAAATTATAAAGTTAATTTAATTAAGTTAAAAACAAAAGTAATAAAATTAATCTTAAAATAATTAATCAAAGTCAATATCTACATAAATGACTATAATACCTATTTAAATGACTATAATATCTCCATAAATGACTATAATATCTAGTCAATATCTACATAAATGACTATAATATCTCCATAAATGACTATAATATCTACATAAATGAGAGGAGGTGAAGGAAAGTTATAAAAGGGGAGGAGTATGAAGGAGAGGAGGAGGCTTTTCTTCGCCAATTCTACACTATTGTCTAAGGAAATAGTGAGGGGTATGAATTGTTCTGAAGGGAAGACTCATTGTTCTTGGAATTCTGGACACGAGGGCAGAAGAGGTATCTTTTGGGTCTAGGATTGTTTCTTAGATTGGCTCGAAGGAAAAGATTGATTCGGTAACCTGTCCGCTGCATCCACAAGGAGAACTACAACCCAGTAAATCATCAAATTCATTCCAAGTATTCTTCTATGCATAAATCAGTTACTTATGTAAGCTTAAATTTACTGTTGGTCTCCATTTATTTGAATTTATGCTTAAATCTATATATAGGAAAAGTTCAGAATAAAATTGATGGTTTAGGGGCTTTACACATGGTATCAGAGCTATAATTGTTCAAACCCTTGGGACCTTACAGGCTCATGTTTACTACCTCAGCCATCTGAAAACGTTTTAATTCTCTAAGTTGTTACTGTTGCAATATGTATATCTAAATTCAGTGCCCCCTCTATTTCTAAAAGTAATCAAAGCTTCTAGCTGTCGATATTATTTGAGCCATCTACAGTGAAAGAAAAATACAAGTGTTCATTGTTGTCCAAACTATTTAGTATGGTTTATTTTATTTTGAATTAAATGTCCTTCATATATGGCTGTTAAAGGTTCTCTGAGATATTTATCACTGTGGAGGCATCGAAACTATCTTGTCTCACTGTAGGAGTCTTGAAACTTCCTCTCAGTGTGGTAGTACTAAGGTACCACTGTGTTGTCATCTTGTAATATCATCGAGAGTCCTATATAACATTATGACAGTGGTATCATTATGAACATAACATTGAACTAGATAATCCTTGTTAGTATAATTCCACCGAGATATAATCATTGTAATACCTAGACCTCCTCACTGTAGTTACATTGAACTCTTCTCACTGAGGTTACACTGAAACAAAGTTTGCACTCGGACTGTGTTATGTAGCAGCACCAAAAATGTGATAACACTGAGTGATTAGCTCCTTACTGTTATAGAACCTTCACTGAAATATACAAAAGGTCTTCACGGTAATGCCGAGCTTGTCTTTCATAATTCAATCGAGACATGTCCATCACTTATCTGAGTTCCTTCCAACAATGATCTCTAAATCATACTCTCTGAGATAGTACTGAACTTACTCACTATTGAAACATATATTTTGTGCTCATGTAGAGACACCGAGACCTCCTCTCTGTGGTCCGAACTCCTGTGATAGCACCAAGAACCTTCTTGTGGCATCACCGTAATATAGCCTCTGTAATTCCTGAAAATATATCTCTTAAATCCGAATCCGAATTGTTTTGTGGTCAGCGAAGAGGATCCTCTGAATTCCGAGTTCTGTTTTATGAGAAATGCGAGCTTCTAGGCTTGTATTTATAGTAGCTTTTCCATAAAAAAAAATGAGCCGACATTACTGAATTTAATCCCGAGCATTTGGGTTGCCTAGATGGGACCCTCGATCACTAAAGAACCTCGCATCGATACAAACTTCCAGCGCTCGGATTAAATTGGGTGCCTGCGCGTCAATTTATAAATTGCGAGCGGAAGCTAGCATGGATTCCTCGGAATAGTGTCTACCATTAGATACCATTCATATGCTTAATTAACTTCTGAGACTTTATTTCTGAATGCTTAGCAGATTGCAGATTGCTTAGATTGAAAACCGCATTCAAGAAAAACTTTTAGCCAGTCGGTAAGGCATCATATTTGCAGAGAGGGGATATAGGGATCTCTGTCGCAGTCAGCCACTGTAAGTCTGAAATTAAGTCTGAAACTATAGTCTGAGAAATCCTAGGTAAATCTCTCTCGGTTCAAGCAGACTGAAACCTTCGTGGCCCAATGAAGTTGAAGAGAGCCGCAGCTGAAGCCAGAGCCCCTGCACGTACATCTAACAGTGGAATTAGAGCTCAGATTCTTGGTTCAATAGCCGCACAGCCAAACCGCTCTAACCAACTACACTTTTCCAGCACTATTAAGTGACGGTGATTTTAATGGTGGTGAACCCGATTTATATATATATTATTCAATCACTGGTTTGAACGTGGCAACGTGTTGACTTCACTGTTCGTCGGTCACTACACAAAGGATAAAAATAAATAATAAATAAATAAAATGTTAAATGTTAGGTTTTAAAAAAAAAATTAGTCTTTCTGGATATTTAAATTAAAATGTCCATTAAATTAATTTCATTAATTTTATTTAAATTAAAATGTCCATCCATTAAATTAATTTCATGTCCATTACTTTTATTTAAATTAAAATGTCCATTAATTTAATTTAAATTTAAAAAATAAAAATAAAATGGTAATATATATATATATATAAAAGATTATGAGGTAATAAGAAAAGTTCTTACATTTTATTTTAAATTTAGTATCAAGGTAATAGTATGATTTCTTGACTATAAAATTATTTTGATAGATTAATATTTTAACATTTAGTGGTATCTAATAGACTTTAAGAGACAATCTTTTATGATTCATTGATAAATTGCTTTAGAGGGTATGTTTCCCTGTTGTTAGTTTACACACAGCAGTAAGTGAATTAAGGTCAAACAACCCCTCTATAACCATATTTAGGATCAAATTCACTTAGAAAAATATTATGAAATACATCACTATCTATCGAGAGCCTTGCATTTTACTAAAGAATTATTACGCGTAGCATATCCTGCATCAGACAAGGAGGACGCGTTGCCACCATCCTTGACCTTGGTACCAGTAAGACCTGCCTACAGGCAAAATAGCAAAAGAACTATACCTGTATGTAAGCTCAATTTTACGAAAATTATATTTGGTTAGTCTAAAAAAAAAATAATAATAATTTACACGATTTTCATAAATTTTACTATGTATTCTAGGAATAGCCATGATGGTAAGAACGTATCAAAGGCGGCAACGCCAGCGAGATGCATCGCCATTCTAACACCTACACCTTCGTCATCGCCAACACCGTCACCATCGCCACCACCTAGATCGTCATCAGCACCAGTTGTTCCAGCACCCGATCTAATTACTATAATGCGCTCATTAGAAGCCATTCTAGAAACATTAAAAAGGTTGCAGTCGGCCAGCAGCAAAGAGGAACGACCTCATCGTGAGGAAAGACATTCAGAAAAGCTTAAAGATTATGATTATAAGCCACCTAGGGAAGACATTTCCCAGAAACTGCAAAAGATTAAACTCCCGGAATTCTCAAGAGGACGAACTGGAGAACATGTCGAAGCATAGTTAAAAGGGATGATAAAATGCTTCGCACTAAGAGAATATTCTTCTACCTCTAAAACAAAGATCACTATATTCCAACTCAGGGGGAATGCTCTAATTTGGTGGGGAAATCTAGAAAAAAAACTACACCTTACATGAGACATCATTCTTTGGGAGTTGTTTGAAGACCGATTCCATGCAAAATATTTACCACCTTTCTTTCAAGAGAAGCAAGCCGGAACCTTCCTTACTCTAATCTAGAGTAGTAAGACGGTGGAAGAATACGAGATAAAGTTTATGGAACTGGTAAAATATGTTCTTTATCTAGACACGAATGAACGTCAAGCCGAGTGTTTCATATATGGATTGAATACTCGAATCAGGGCCATGATAAGAATGTGGAAGGCATCAGCGGTAGCAGAGGCGGTTGAATGTGCACAATATGTAGAAGAGCATCTAGGGATTAAAAGGGATTTCAGGCCAGCAAAACCATCACAGTAGGGATCTACAGGAAAGACTTCTCGAAATTTCTTCAGAGGAAGTAGCTCAACACCACCTCCTTATGGTAACAGGTTTACCCCAAGAGGAGTAGGAGCAAGAGCTCCCATGACCATTAATACTATAGCTTCCGAATCATCAAACATCAGTTCTTGGAAATCTCGAGGGACTGGTAATCGAGGAAGGAATGGGAGAGGAAGTGGCACCAGGGGGTAGAGCTCCTGGTTTAGAAATTCACAGTCAGAATCAAGGGGGGCAACTTAGGTTGATTGTTGGGGGTGTGGAGGACCTCATTTTCAGCATGATTGTCCGGAGATCTCACAGAGAGCAGGAAAAGGACCATCATCGAATACCTAAGGCAATCATAGAATCCATGTCGTCGTCAACAACAACTAAGCAACACATCAGTCCACCGTAGTGGAATCTTCAGGTACAATAAACGGAATAAAACTCAAAATTTTATTTGACACTGGTGCTACTAATAGTATCATTTCGTCATATACATTAAATAAATGTGGGTTGGCAGCTTGCAAGCAAAACGATTTCAGACAGGTAGAAATGGCTTCAGGAGAACTTCAACCAGTAGAATTAAGTGTTGAGGATTGCAAAGTTGATCTAGGAGTCTGTTCGACCAAATAAAAGTATATGTCACAACCCTTGGAACTTACGACGTGGTGATAGGAATGGATTGGTTAGAATCTCATCAAGCATGGGCGACTGTTTCAGAAAAACAATACTTTGCACAAATGATGAGGGAAAGACAATCCAAATCCTAGGTATTAAGAGGAAAGTATCCTTACGCTTCATCTCAGCAATGTAAATGAAACAGTGCTTAAGAAAAAGTTGTCAGGTATATGCAGTTCAAGAAGTAAGCAAGGAGAAAGGACCATCCTTAGAACAGTATCAGATTCTGTCAGAATTTTCAGATGTTTTTCCAAAGGAATTACCAAGACTGCCTCCTAAAAGAGAGCTATACCTCACAATAGAACTGAAACCTGATACGGAACCAATATCTAAAACAGCTTACAGAATGACAGCTCCTGAACTTCAAGAATTACAAATAGAGCTAAAAGAACTATTAAATATAGACAAACTCGACCCAGTATTTCACCTTGGGGTGCTCCTGTAATCTTTGTCAAGAAGAAAGATGGTTTATTACGACTATGTGTGGACTATCGGGATTTAAATCGGGCCACTGTAAAGAATAGGTATCAAATGCCTCGCATTGACGACCTTTTTGACCAAATGAAATGAGCTGCAGTGTTTTCAAAGATCAATCTGCGATCAGGTTATTATCAACTTAGCATTAAAGAAAGTGATGTTTCTAAGACTACATTCCGAACTCGTTTCGGGTATTATGAATTCATTTTGGTACCATTTGGGTTGACCAATGCACCTGCAGTATTCATGAACCTTATGAATAGCGTTCTCCGCAAATATCTCGATCAATTTGTGTAAGTCTTCCTGGACAATATTCTCATTTACTCTAAAAATGAGAAGGAGCATGAAGAGCATCTTCAGATAGTATTATCTTGCCTCAGAGAACACGAGTTATATGGAAAATTATCCAAATGTTCTTTCTTTCAAAAGGAAATTCGTTACTTAGATCATATCATATCTGGTGAAGGGATCTCTGTAGATCCTGAAAAGGTAAATACAATCAGGTAGTGGTCGATACCTAAGAATGCACATGAAGTGCGTAGTTTTATGGGTTTAGAAGGTTACTATCAAAGGTGATCTTCTTTTCGTTTAGTTAATCTTCATCAAGTCAATTATCAAAATGCACAAAACACAAATTTAGGCTCCTAGAGTCGGGGCAAAGCCTCTCCCTCTTGGAGAGGAAAACCCGCAAAGAATTCTTCTTATAGATTTTCAAATGACAAGTACCATGACCCAAACTTAGACCCTTGACCTAGATATGCTTCCAAGACCTTGATTTAGCTTCTTCAACCTTGAATCTTCTCTTCACCTAATTGCTTAGTTCTGCTTCAACACCAGAGATCTGGATCTTCACATTACATATGCTTGTAGTTGAATTGCTTGAAAAGTAGGAAGGTAAATGTAAATCAAAGATTTACCTTCCTCACTATTGTTGTCTCTTCTCCTTATGAAGACTGTCTCAATTATCACAAATTTCTTCTTCAGGTCAACAACCCTTAACCATCCTTACTGCACTTATCCGCAATCAAAACTATACCCTTCATATACACAATCTTCTTCCTGTATCACTGTCTCAGATCTGCATGTTATACTGTCTCTTATCCACACTTTTGTCCTGCACTATGACCTTCACTTATCCGCACTTCAACACTTCCCTTTATCCGCATTGTCTTCTGGTATATATGTTTGTTGTAGGTTCACATATGACAGTACTTCTTAACCCAAACAAATCCGTAAATCTTCCTGTCTTTTTGTCCGCAATTCTTCTTGTAGTAAGTTCAGTCTTGTCCGCAATGCTTCCTGTAGTAGGTCCAGTCTTGTCCGCAATTCTCCTTTTTGTTGTTCATTATCTGCATTAGGTTCAGTCCTGCACCTCGCATTTAATCTCAGAACTTTTCTGAATTCCTCATCCAAACTGAAATCCGCATGCTCCTATAAACAGTTGTTTCTGTCTATAAATAAGCCGACTTGTTCTATGATTTTGAGGTCAACTTGTTCTTTCATCAATGCATTGAGGGTTGTTTGTGAGCTTCTTCCACAAGGTCTTGGAGCATAAATATCTAGACTAGATCTTCATGTATGAGACCCTTAATTCTATTTGTTCCTAGAAGATAAAAACATAATAGACATCAAGAAGAAGTCTATCTACATAATAAAATCTTGCTCGTGAAACCCATGAAGCAAGTACACCAAAAATACATTTTATTATCTTTGTCTTCTTCTTTACATAAATACATAATTACATAGTCAACATGAAGACCGACCTAGTTACACTTTTCAACACTCCCTCTTAACTAGGGAGGTATTCATATAGGCACATGGTTACTTTCAAACTGAAGAATCTCATAAGAAGAATCGGATTGGTAATCGCATCTGTATAGCATCATATCAACCAACATTGTCCTAGTGCAAGGCCTTGACTAACAGCCCCATCTCTCAACGAGACAATGGGCTACAATGTTGGCGAGACACATGACTAATAGACATCATAGTCATTGTCTTTCCAAGGTGCATACCCCACCTAGGTGTTCCCATAGTATGACCTTCTTGGACTATTCTTCTCTTGGGTAGCCAACCCTCAAAGAATATCGGTCCACGACTACTCTTATCTTGAATGCCCTATCTCATTCTCAAAGAGTATCGAATGCCAGATGATTACCCAATCCTCCATTCTGTCTTCCAGGTGAAGACCAGAATGATGTGTCTATCCATTCTCTTCACATGGCCTTTACTAAGACTTACGGCTGTTAGTCCTGCTCTAGTGCATGAAACATGTAATAGAGAATCACATACGTCACTCACTCTTAACATAGGAAGGACATACTTCAAGTTTCTTCCAAGCAAGAAACTTACCACCAGGCTCCTCATCAACCAGGGTCCTGCAGCAGCAATCTAGCTATTCATGAAGAGTTCCTCCCCTTGATGTCACGGTTTTCGATATTGAGGAATCTACAACTTTTGGCTTCATAGGGCACGGATCATCCATCACTTTCAGTCACGAGTCACGTCCACTATTAGAAAGCGATTCATCAGTCTTCCTCATCTGGTCCACCATTATGCCATGCTGCTTTCCTTCGAATCATCCCCTAGGTTCATACATCAATTCTTATGATTAGCAGCCCTGCATAAATTCATCCAAATAAACATATACATATGAACTTTTGGAAGAAAAGTTACCTTAGTGATGATCTTTCACCATGACATCTTCCTGTAGGCATCAACATCCTTCATGCAGATTGACACATCTTCTAATGATATGTTTTGCCAAGGGTCCTCTTCTTTACCAGACTTCCCAGGAGATCTCCTAGTCACATCTTCTTGGCCAAAAGATGATAATTGCTTCTTGACATGGTTGCATTTAATGATCTCTTCCTCTCTACACATTCTTCATTCCCAAGATATTATAAATTTTCCAATTTCTTGTTTATGTACAACCACCTCATGGATGATAAGATCAAGATGGAAGTTATCTTTAGACCATCAATTCCTGATAATGTTCAGCATTGGCAAACCTTTAATAAGGAAAGCCAAGTGATTCGTTTTTTAAACAATATGGAGGAATTTGTTGGTTTCAAGGTTGGCTACAAGGAAGAAGGTTGTGATTATGAGGAGTGTAGTGTTGTGTCAAATCCCACTCCTAAGGATCATGTAGCCATGGAACAGATGTTTGATATAGATGATGTTGTGAAGAGAAAAGAGGATAAGAAAATTGACCCAGGGGAATTTATTGAACTAAACATTGGTACCCCTCATGATCCAAAGATTATCAAAATAGGGAAGGGTACCACCGAGGAGGAAAGGAAAAAATTAATAAATTTACTTCAAGAATATAGGGATGTTTTGGCCATTTCATATGAGGAGTTAAAAGGTTATAGGGAGGATGTTATGGAACATATTATCCCTCTTAAGGATGAGAATGCCAAACCCTTTAGGCAAAAACTTAGGCAAATAAGTCCTAAGTTAGCCCCCTTGGTGCAAAAGGAGTTGCAAAAGATGCTTCAAGCTCGAATTATAGCTCACACTAGGCATTCTACATGGTGCTCAAACTTGGTTATTGTGAGAAAGAAGAATGGATCAATCAGGCTATGTGTAGATTTTCAAAATCTTAATTTAGCTTGTAAAAAGGATAATTACCCTTTACCCAATATGGAAACATTATTGCAAAGGGTAACAGGATCTGGAATGATGTCTTTATTAGATGGATTCAGGATATAACCAAGTCATGGTGAAGAAGGAAGACAGGCATAAGACAACATTCACCACACCATGGGGTACTTTTGAGTTTTTGAGGATGCCTTTTGGATTAACAAATGTTGGAGCAACTTTTAAAAGGGCTATGGACTATGCTTTTAAGGGTCTAATTGGAAAATTCATTGAGATTTATCAAAATGACTTAATTCTCTTTTCTAAAAATGGAATTTCTCATATCGGTCATTTAAGGCAGATATTTGACAGGTATAGAGAGTATGTGATATCCTTAAATCCTGCCACATCTATTTTTGGAGTGACTGAAGGGAAGTTGCTTGGTCACATAATCTCAAAGGATGGGATCAAGATTGACCCTAAGAGAGTTGAGGCAATTCAAAAGATTCATTTGCCTCACAATATTAAAACCCTTCAATCCTTCTTAGGAAAGATCAATTTCCTTAGGAGGTTCATTCCAAATTATGCTAAGATTGCTAAACCCATTCAAACCCTTTTAAAGAAAGATGTTAAGTTTGTTTGGGGAAAAGAAGGAAGAATAGGCTTTCAGGAAATTAAGGATTCTATTGGTAAGGCACATGTTCTAGTGAGCCCTGATTATTCAAAGGAGTTTTTTATTTTCTCTTTTGCATCTGAAGATACTATTGCTGAAGTGTTGCTGGAAAAGAATAATGAAGGGTATGAGTAGCCTATTGCTTTTATGAGTAGATCCCTTCAAGGTTTTGAGTTGAAGTATAGCACCTTGGAAAAACAAGCGTATGCCTTAGTCAAGTCCCTTAAGAAATTTAGAGTTTGTGTGGTATTCAAGAATAATCGCGTATGTCCCTCACTCTGCGGTAAAAGATATTTTGTAGGGACCATAATTTTCACAATTAACAATCATTCACAAAATTCATACTACCGAATTCAAAGTGGGATTTTTGAAGCAGAATATATATCAATTGACTAATTAATACTTACCTGGAGCCGTGTTTGAAGATGTCCCTGATCTGCCATGGCTCCAACTCCTGTCACCAAACCATTGTTTTCCTCCCAACCTATCTGTGGTCAACCTCTCTGGTCCCCAAATCCAGAAGACAAGTCTTCTGGCCCCCGTAACCAAAACTCCAATAACAATCGAGATCACTCCATGACTCTGTTAGAACTCACTGCTCACGTATCACGCAGTTAGAACTCCTCTGACAGCATCCGAGTCAGTTTACCCATTCACTACCCATGCCCATCAAGTTTCCCCCTCTTCTCCTTTGATACACAAACTCCATTCAAGATATTTATTAAAATATCTTCTTTTAATAAATATCTTGGATTTCTAAAATATCTTAGTTTTATTAAAATATTATTATTTGATAAATATCTTGGTTTTATTAAAATATTATTATTTGATAAATATCTTGGTTTTATTAAAATATTATTATTTAATAAATATCTTAGATTTATTAAATATCTTGGATTTATTTGCATAAGTCGATGCTTTTAATTTTCTTTGAACAAAGTATTAGTTTATATTATGAAAGTAGTAGATATAATTAATACATTCATTATATTCTGGTGAGTTAGGTATTTCCTCAATACTTCAATAATTCACTCATTACTCTACACTAAGATTTTTCATAATTGATTAGTGCATGTACTAGTGCAGTACACGTGACACATGCATATGTAGCTATCATATGCAGGTCTCATATGCATCCTAATATTTCTATGTTCCATATAATTCGAGTTGGGTCGTTACATACACCCCCCCTTCAGAAAACTTTGTCCCGAAGTTAAGTTTTATGTCGTATATCATTAATTATATCAGTGATTAGTATAATCATATAAAGTTGGTGTATCATAGTTGAATTTTCATTTAATGTGTGCGAACACTTTTAACATTTATGTTTTGATCATTTATTGGTTTACCAATTTAGTAGTCACGTCTTGCCCCAACAGTGTTCCCAAGCTATTCTAGAATCATCCTATCCTCCCTAATCTCATCCGCTCCCATCCTATCCTTCCTCTACAGGAATATGCCATGGCATCAGTTTTACTGATCCAACCATCCATAGACCTTAGGGTGTCAGCGTCGATTACGTCGACCTAATGGACCAACAGGCATCCGGCAGTCATCATCACACGTCTAGGGGAGCATGACTCGCACAGCCCTCCCATGACTCTAGGTTTTGGAGGATAAACGGTGGGCAACACCACCACCCCTCCTAGTAGGACCAGGGTTAACACTCTATCATGGAATCTTAGTGCATCTCAATTGTTCTTGGAGTTTTGTCATCACGCGGTCGGTTTGGTAACGATATTATCTGCAATTTAAAACACTTGTCCACAAATTATAACATATGTATCAATATGTTCAAAGCAAATTGTTACTCATATAACAATTTCTACACATTCCAAATATGTTGTTATCTACGATATTGATCCTTGAGTTCATATAACATACTTGGAAAAACACTTGTATACCATACGGGATTATTTTGCGATGTAAAACACTTGTCCACAAATTATAACATACATATCAATATGTTCAATGCAAATTGTTACCCATATAACAATTTCTACACATTCCAAACATGTTGCTATCTAGAATATTGATCCTTGGGTTCATATAACATACTTGGTTACGTCTATCCAATAGATCTGTAAATTCATTTTCACCTTGAATAGTCAAGTGCAATCACTTTTTTTTATTTCTATCTCATCATTTATGTTGATATGTAAAATTATAGATACCATATCCACAACATAAATCCTAATTTATGTTAGTATCCCTGTACCCACAATGTTTAAGCAAAACTTTCTTCATATTGGTATCCATGTACCAGCAATGTTTAAGCAATTTAACATATTCTCACATGTCATAGTACAAAACGACAGTCTTAAGTATCCATCCAAAACAAGGTTAGATTATACAAAAATAAGTTTTAAATGCTTATAAATATAACTCAGTTATAAATGTCATATAGAATAATCGAACATGGATATACAAATAAGGGTGTAGCCACTATGTTCTATACTATTTTAACCGATTAACCTTATAAAGTCATAGGTTGAGACTCTAAATCTAAATGGAGGGATGCTCCAACCTTTGCATATATAGAAACGAAATGAATTGAAATAAGAGCACAAAACACTTACTGTTTAGTCGAAGCATGATCTAATTTCTTGATACAGGTTGATTAAGAACTCTAAAACACAAAACTACATATGGATCCAGCCAATCATTTGATTCTTGTTACTTATTTGTCTTTTAAGTCTAATTATCTTTGATCTGTAATCTGGATCCTAAGAGATAATAATAATATCGACTTCTTTATCATGTTATTTCAGCTCATTTTCAGCCAAAAATCTAGAAGCCAAGGAGTAGGGTTTTGCAGGGCTAATCATTAGGGTTATGCTGGAGATGGAGGAAGAGTTAATTGACTACACTAAAGATCCCTTAGTGAGAGGTTTAATTTCATAGAAGGAATTTGTCATTGCTTGAAAATGCATTATTCACTTTGCATTATACTTGGTCTACTAAGAGTGTCATGTTTTCAACAAGGTGTCAATTGTTGAGAAACATATAATTTCCTCCTTTTAATAACAAATTCGCAATTTACAAGATATGCATAGTTACATTATTAGTATGTTACAGTTTTGATATAATCTCTTGACTTGCAAGTTTTACCATTTAGAGTCTTAACTCTAGCTAGGATATTACTAGCTTTACCATCATTCCTTAAACCATTGTTTCACTTCTATTATATTGACTCATTTAATCCAAACATATAACCCATTACTGGTATACCCTCTCCTTATTCTTTACATTAATCGTTTTCTCATTAGTCCCTAGGCCTCATCTTATCACCAAATGTATCTTCTTTTCTAACAGTGTATAATTATTATCCTTGATATTTACCTTTAACCATTTTCTCAGTTTATCACTTGTTATTCTTAACAAATTAGGAGTGTTAACAACTCCTTACAGGTCATTGATTTGACCCTTACCAATCATGTTGCTCATATATTTAAGAAAATTCTTCTTGATAGAAAACATCCATTTACTTCCTTATACCCGATATTCCTAATATTCCAGGTCTACTTCAATTTGAAAAGATCATATTATTAGTTTGATTTTGTTTTCTCTCCTCTAATCATCATGGTTTTCTTTCCTTCTCTCTTAACGCATAAAATTGTTACACTTGGGATGTCGTTACTATTCCCTAACTTGGCTAAAACCATAGAAATAAATTCAATTAAGTGGATATCAAAAATACTCTACTTATCAATTCGGGTTTTAAGGCATCACGAGATAGGATTTCCTAATCATACTCCATGATGTCGATAATCCATGGATATAGTTAGTCACTTAACGAAAATTTTATAATGTCACTCTCCCATTAGAGGGAGAAATTATTATAGATGTGGCCATGCACATAAATTATCCTATAATTGATCAATGTTATTGTAGGTTCACTCTTTAATCTAATGTCATTGACTTCTTATATTGTTTTGTGAAACTTCCACTCACTCACCTTTGGTGCTATTTTGTTGATCTCAATATTCTAAGTTGATTATGATAACCAACATTTATTATCATCATCATAAGTTTACCATTTCATTATTTTCCTGTTCTCCCTAGGTATTATATTGATTATATTATGGTAACAATGGAGATCAAACTTTGAAATTTTCCGTTGCACTCTCTTGGTAACTATATCGTCTTGTTCTAATAGTGTTTTTACTACCTTACAGGGTGGTCTCTTACCATCTTACCATATGTTTCATCAATTTTGTCTTCGTTTGATGTGTACCTTTAGTGAACTATACTTGTACTCTCAATTTGATTACTCATGATTTCTCCCAACATTTCTTGAATAGTTAGTGTCTCCTTTCATTAGCCTTTTATCAAGTTGACTTAAAACAAATAATCTTTAGTCCAAACATGAACTCCTTTCAAATAAAATATTTGAAATTATGCAATAAGAATTGCTAAACAGATTATATAGCACTAGGGATAGGTCAGAAGCCATTTACAAACTTCTGGGAATTCCCATAAAACACTCTTTCAATAGCTTCATCCTCATCCTTGTATTCATAAAAAAAGCTTCATTTCTACTCTCTTTTCACATTTGTGGAGCTCTATGCAGTCTTTTGAGACTATTGCTATACATATTATGTTATTACGATTCCTAAATCACTGCCATACATATAGACAACATCACATTGTTAAGAGAGATACATCTTCCTTGCCAAAATTACTTAACTTTCTCCTGGCATAGCACAAGATACTTCCATGATGACGACCTCTTATTTGGCCAAGTTATGACAAAATCTATGGTATTTGATGAGGGTGGAATATTTTATAATTGTTCTTCACTTGATAGGAACCCCATCAATGTAGCTATATGTCACTTCATTAGTATTGTGCCATTTGTATTTTAATATTTTATTTTCATAGTTTTATGATGAAAATGGCTTAAGTGCATTCTTTGATATTGTACATGTTTTTTGTGAATCCTGATCATCCCCAAATTAAGTTTCGTTATTTTATTTTATTTTTTTTATTTTTTTTTTTTTAAATCTTAGTATTGCACTGACCCAATATGCACAGCTTAGGTGCATTGCTTGAAAAAGTACAGCTTTGTATCCACTCCTATTCTTAGAAATTGTAAGGGTGAACAGTGAACAACAGTTTTTTTTTTGTAGTGGGCCTTAGACAAGTTCTATATTCTTTCTAGGCCCTCTCAGTCCCAGGGACTCCCTTAATGGCATTATCAGGCAGAGCATTGGCACCTTCACAATGGTTGGGGTGGAAGCAAATGCTTCTTCTTTGTCTACTTCTACACTCTACCTAATGAGGAGTAGTTCCTCCTTCCTTTGTTATTTACTTTTGTTGGCATATTTTTACTCTTTTTGGTTTAGCTTTCCTGAGTAACCTTGGCATTCCTACAGCATCTTGTTACTGGGTGTACTATATTGACATACCTTTTAATCATTCATGGGCATTAATAATACTAGTATAGATCCATTTTTGACCCAGACCTTTTAAGCACTAAGGATTTTAGACCGTGGCTGAACTCCACAACAACTACCATGGAATGGTAAATAAGCCAAGTATAACATAGGTCAACCTTAAGCACTGCACTGTCTCTTTTAAAAAACATAACTCACCAAAAACTGCAAAAGAATTTTCTTTTGACCTTACTCTCTCAGTAGTGCGTATTTCCCTTATCTTGCCTGTGCATTTGTTATGACCAACTTACCAGAAATATCCAGAGAAATATGGAATATGGGAAATATAGATAGGAAGTACAATAATAATGTTTAGTTGAACAGATTTTTGAAGAAATAGGGAAATATCTCCAATGACCTCAAACGAGTTCGGAATATTAAATACATCTCTACATCTCTTTGTCTGAATTATTAATATAATCTAATACATGTTGTGTGCATGTCTGTGTGTGAGATTGAGAGACAAAGATCCATTTATTTGCTAAATGATCAAATCCGCATAGATTTCTGGGAACCCAACAGAAAATCACTGTTTCTGAGACCTTTTTCCCTTTCGATTGTGAGCTGGCTAAGCAACTTAAGGCTTAAACACAACTCCATGTTTATTTAGCACCCATGTTCTCCCAGTAGCTTGGGCAAACCACACAGGTAGAACTTAGAAGTGTCTGTCCTGACCAATGGCACTGACTGGCAGGAAATCATACTAACGGACCCAGATGTCAAATGAAGAGACATCGAGCTCTAGGTGAGAAAAACCCAAATTCCTTCATTTAAACGTTGTTAGTTACCAATACCGAGTTGGGTGGGGTGGCATGTAAAACAACTCAATAGAACGATATCAGTTAACCACTTAACATTACAGCGCAAACTAGCACATTTTTATCAGGTAAATCCTACCGATAAAAGTTCATTCCTAGAGAGGACTATCATAGCAAGTTAAAGAGGATGACGACTATAATTTGACTATTAGGCAACAGTGACCTCTACTAATTAATTGGAATGCACCAACCAACATGTAGTAACCTCAAATTTTTCAGACTCGTGATTGTCAAATTAGGATTAATTGAATTTAAGATACAGAGATCCCATTTGCCATGACAAATAAATCAGCTAAAGGCATACATAACCCAAATATTGAGAGAACTGGAAATGTGTTTTAAATATGTGAATACACTCATCTTCAGTGTTGATGGATGCATAGGATAACCGACATACAGAACTGCAAAATTTTCAATAACCCAAAAACAAAAAGGTAAGAAGAGAATCAAATCCTTGGCCTGCTACTAGAGAAGCATAATCTAAATGAGAATAACCAGGAACATGAACACTCTACAACACACCAAAAATCTATGTTTGCCACAGGCATTAAAGAATGGCTTTTCTTTAATTAAATAGAGGTATCTGCCCATCCCACATCTAATCTATGACACCAATACATATGTAATTGAAACACTATTTTTCTGCTAAATTCTCACAATCCAGACAGCTCCTTGAAAGCAGACTGGGTCTTTGTTGGTCTGATGCTGTGAAAATATCTAACTGGTAAAAATTGCCACCGATTTTTTTTTAATTTTTTTTTATAAAAAACTTATTATAATGTAATCATGTTTTCATTATAATTTATTTAATTTATTAAATATCTTTTATATATAAAAAAATTTAAAGCTTGTAAATGTTCAATGTTATACTTAATATATCTTTTATTTATTAAATTTTTTTATTTTTACTATTTTAAAACGCTTTGTGCACATACTTTCGGCCCTTGTGGGATCCTCACTCATGGCTTTGCTTGGCTTTTTAAAGAAAATAAGAATTTTTTTTTTTTTTTAATGTCGGAACCTCCAGAGGTGACGAGGCATCTCATTCAGGGATTTAGGGGTCGAACCACTTCCTTCAGCCGACATGAGTGAGTGGGGAAAAGAGCTTCGCTTTTCTATATCCATGATCAACACTAATGCACAGCTCTAGCAGTTTTTTTGCAAACTAAACCAGAGACCTTATTAACTAGAGTTTTTCGGTTTAAAGGATGCGGCAATACCACGCAGGGGAAAATAGAAACATTTTGCTCGCCTTTTCGCAGCTAACAGTGCTCCCATTTTAAATTTCTTCATTTATTCAAGGGCCTGTACGTATTCGAATACGATTGATATCGAATATACGAATACGTTCAAGAGTTTCAATTCTTTTCAGGTTTTCAGATGACTGTGAGAGGCCTCAGAATGAGGCACCTAAGCCTGGTTGCTGGCTATGGGAGAAATTATAATTGCAGGTGGGAATGGAGGGAAATCGGCGAGCGTCTTATTATACAGAGCGATAGCTTGGGTGACGGCTCCGTTGGTTGCGTGGCACATCCGACGGAGGAGAAATCGTGACCTGGAACACCCGCTCAGATGGGAAGAGCGCTTCGGTTGTCCCCCCATCAAACGCCCCAACGATCCTCTTCTCAGAGTCCTCAATAACCTGTTTCTGGACGTCTGATCTACTCCAAATGTCCTCAAATTGGCTGAGAGCACCTTGGTGGACGGAAGCCCTCTGGTTATTCCCATCTTTTACTCCGTTAGAAAAAAAAAACCATCCTTAATTTGGTACTCGCCGTATTTGGTTGCTGAATTGGGAATGAGAGAGCCACGGAAAGCGAACACAACCAAATTACTGCGAATGACAGACCTCACATAGCTACAATTAACGTATTGACTTTTGTAAATGCTCGAGGATAGCTCCCAGGCATCCGACAACAAGCTAGCCGAGAAAAAAAAGAGACTGATTACCCCATTTTTCTGACACAAAATCCAACAAAAAAACAACAGAACCAGGCCGCTGAATATTGCTTTACTTTTTCCAAACAGAAACAGAAAAGGAATGTATTGTGGGAACTGTTATTACACCTAACTATGATGTTGAAAACCCTGAAATGAAATCCATAAGATCTATGCAAAGATATTGCTGAAGATGGAACTGTTGTCCTTCATCCTCAAGTTGTCCAGCAGAATGGCCTTTCGGTTTTGAAATTTTTGCAAGATAACTGCAAACAAGATCCAGGATCCTATTGGTTGTACAAAATGTTGGAGCTTTCATCAGCAACATCCAACTCAATGATTCAGGAACATTTGTCTATGAACAATACAGAAAATGGAATGTTTGCTTTTGAATCCACTGATGGAATTATTGAAAAGCCGCATGATATATCTTTGGAAGCTTCAGTATTAAACACATCTGTAGAAGGGAAAGATTTGCCTGCGACAGAGAGCAAAGATGTAGGGCCTCTAGCAAGGAGACTTCGAACAGGAAAAGGAAGACAGTGAACCCGAAAGAGAATTCGGATTGGAAGTTGCGATGTATGTCGTCGGACGTGCAAATAGCAATGGGTTGTTCCTAAAAATCAACATCTGCTATGTGGAATTCAAATAACGAGGGTTTGCATTTTTTGTTGGTGGCATTATGCCGTGAAATTTTTATACCTCTCGGTGGAATTTCGGAAATTTTGATACCTTACGGTGGAATTTCGGTGGGGCATCCACATACTACACGGTTCTATTGATTTATTTTTATTTTCAGAGAATTTTGCATTGCAGAGGCTGGAGTGATTTTCTTTGGATTCGTTTGACGCTCTAAGGGGTTGGCACCGCTATATCAAATGAAAATGAGGTGCTGAATTTTGGCAAAGTATATCTATATATGCTTCTTTTGGAGAGTGAAATGTGTTAATTGACTACAATATTGTGATCAGAAGCTAAGCAAAAATAACATAGAATGAACAAAATAAACTACATAGAAAATACTAATAATAAATTAAACAATTTCCTATAATAGAAGCAATATGTTGAAGGCCCTATTTTTAAAATTTTAATGCCTTAAGGTCCTGAAGGTTCAACCGTGCTCTGATACCATCTGTAGGGACCATGATTTTCACAATTAACAATCATTCACAAAATTCATACTACCAAATTCAGAGTGGGATTTTTGAAGCAGAATATATATCAATTGACTAATTAATACTTACCTGGAACCGTGTTTGAAGATGTCCCTGATCTGCCATGGCTCCAGCTCCCGTCACCAAACCGTCGTTTTCCTCCCAGCCTATCTGAGGTCAACCTCTCCGATCCCCAGATTCAGAAGACAAGTCTTCTAACCCCCATGCCCAAAACTCCAATAACAATCGAGATCACTCCATGACTTTGTTAGAACTCACTGCTCGTGTATCAAGCAGTGAGAACTCCTCTGACAGCATTCGGGTCAGTTTACCCATTCACTACCCATGCCCATCAAGTTTTCCCCTCTTCTCTTTTTACACACAAACTCCATTCAAGATATTTATTAAAATATCTTCTTTTAATAATCTTTTAATAAATATCTTGGATATTTTAAAATATCTTAGTTTTATTAAAATATTATTATTTGATAAATATATTTGTTTTATTAAAATATTATTATTTAATAAATATCTTGGATTTATTAAAATATCATCATTTATTTGCATAAGTCAATGTTTTTAATTTTCTTTGAACAAAGTATTAGTTTATATTATGATAGTAGTAGATATAATTAATATATTCATTATATTCTGGTGAGTTGGGTATTTCCTCAATACTTCAATAATTCACTCATTACTCTACACTGAGATTTTTCATAATTGATTAGTGCATGTATTAGTGCAGTACACATGACACATGCATATGTAGCTATCATATGCAGGGCTCATATGCATGCTAATATTTCTATGTTCCATATAATTCGAGTTGGGTCGTCACATATTTTAACTCAAGTTGATTGCTTAAGAACTCGAGCTAGGTGGGTCTCTAAGATTCAAGAATATGATTTAGATATTAGACCTACCAAGCGGATAAAAGGCCAGGGATTGGCCAAGATCTTGACTGAGGGGAATGAGAAAGCGTTAGGAATGATTAGTCTAAATTATTTGGAATTAACTTCATCTGAACTTCAAAGGTTGAGTCAACTAGAATGGTATCAAGACACTATTTATTATTTACAAAATTTGTCATGTCCTACCCATTTTGTTGGCCATAAAAGAAGAGAATTAAGGCTTAGAGCAACTAAGTATTGCATTATAAAGGATGGTCTAGGTTGGAGAAATCCAGAGGGGACAATACTTAGATGTGTTAATGAAATTGAGGCCAAAAAGCTTCTATCTGAGTTTCATTCAGGATTTTGTAGAGTACATTACGTTGTTAAGACTACTACCCATAAAATTTTGAAAGTTGGTTATTTTTGGCCTTCTATTTTTGCTGATGTGCACAAGTATGTTAGAGGTTGCCAAGCTTGTCAACTTTTCAATGGAAAGCAAAAGTTAGCTTCTTTGCCTCTTCAGTCTGTGGTCGTGGAAGCTCCCTTTCAACATTGGGGGCTTGAATTTATAAGGAAATTTAATGAAAATTCTAGTAATAGCTACTCGTGGATTTTAACTGCCACTGACTATTTTACTAAATAAGTAGAAGCCATCCATACAAGACACGCACCGACAAAGTAGTGATGGATTTTCTTGAAGATAAGATTATCACTCGTTTTGGTGTCCCTGCTAAAATTACAATGGATAATGCCAAGGATTTTAGCTCTACTGAATTCTCATCATTCTGCTTTAAGTATGGCATTGTCTTATCCCATTCATCAAACTACTATCCTCAGGGTAATGGTCTAGCTGAGTCTAGCAATAAAAATTATGGTTAATTTGATAACCATAATCAAGAAGATAGTAGGGGATAATAAGAGGGCATGGGATAAAAAAATTAAATATGCTTTGTGGGTTGATAGGATTACAAAGAAGAGTTCTACTGAAAAGAGTCTCTTTGAACTAGTTTATGGCTTGGGCGTTACCCTTCCCGTGCATTTGAGGGTGCTAGGTTACAAATTACTACAAACTTTTACATCTGATAAAGATGTTGTGCAATATAGGATTGATCAAATTGTAGAATTGGATGAAACTAGGAGAAGAGCCTTTGAAAATTGTTGTAAAAATCAATCTAAGGTAAAAAGAAATTTTGACAAATCATCTAGGAATAGTATTTTTTCTAATGGTGATATAGTTTTACTTTGGGATCGCAAGAATGAAAAGTCAGGTAATCATGGTAATTTTGACAGTTTATGGTTCGGGTCATATATCATCAAAGAAGAAGCGGGGCAAAATTCCTACCATTTGAGCACCTCGGACAAGAATCACTAGAATTACCTATGAATGGCCAACTGCACAAGTTGTTCTACAAAAACAACATTTGATGCCATAGGGCATCTTTTTGTATCATATCTCTAACCTTATCCCTTTTCCATTTATTTTAATAGATTTCTTTCATCAATAAATTGTTATTTTATGCTCTTAGAATAAAATTTCCATTTTTGTCCCTGATTTTATTCGATGATATTTTGAATGGATACTGCTAATATATATCTTTGGTTGGTGGATGCAGATTCTAGGTTCTTGCACACTATCACTTCATATCTAGCATGCATCCCCATATGGAGCCAAATGTTGACCACTAGAGTGGCACCTGAGGATAATGTGAAGACTTCATGCCTAAGGATGAACCAGAAGACATGTGTACCATCAGATATCATCAGTTCAACAGAGTTTTTGAACTCTACTTCTATTTTCTCATCATCTTTCTCTTGTACCCATATTCCACGCCCTACGGGGAATTGTAATAAGTGATGCTAGTAATGATGAGTCTAAGTCAATAGTGAATCTGTAACAAGCCTAGGTAGCTTGAAACCTTGCCAACAAGTGAGTATTATCTTGGGAGGCTTTTTTCACTCAGTTAATTATCATCTCCTTACCAGGACTTAATAATTCATTGAGTTTTTTCCTCCAATTTTACCCCATAGCCAGAGTACTACTTGATGGTGAGGCCTTGGGTGAGTCCTAGTGTCTAGTGTGAATGTATATTACCATACTAGATCATACAAAAAAAAAATTGGAATTTGGTTAAGTCTAGGTAGTGATTTTTTAATTTTTTAAATTTCTCGCAAGTCGAAAATTGCAATAAAAATTGTAATTGGATTGTAATAAGTGTTTTCTAGAGAATTTGTATAGGGTATGAGTAATCAAAATCACACCTCACTCTCAACTTTCTACTATGACACACTTTCAAGGGTTAATAATAAATTTTGGACCCTCAAAACCCACATTTCCTAAGTTTATTGGAAATTGTGGCATTTAATTAGGCTAGAATTAAATAAAATAGAGAGAAATAAATTATTCCATGTGACAAAATGACGTGGAAATGACTTGGAAATTATCCAAGTCAAAGAATTGAGTCAACGGACATGTGGAGGATAACTGAGCACACTGAATCATTAATTCATCACTTATTTTATCAAAATTGAATTTCCCAGAGATAAAATGAATATTTTACAAGATCAATTGATTGAAGACCAAGTGGGTACCTCTTCTCACGAGCTATCTGGAGTGCAACAGCACTCAACACTTCACTCAGAGGATTTACGCTATTCCTTCAGCTTAGACTGCGCAGTTACTCAGAGGAAACACACAGTTCTTGGGGGCCTACGCAGAAGTTCACTGAGATCATATATAGGTAAGATTTCAGTTTGCCCGAGTTTGCAGTGGTGGACTTGATGTAGCGCAGGACTTCGTTTGGCTTATGGATGAGTTCACTGGATCATATGGGGAATTCGATTTCCCTTGGTGTGCACAAAAGAAATTCGATTTTGCTCTGGGTGTCTCAGTCTTCTCCACAACAAACTTGGCTTATCTTTCCTTGGGATTTGATCCAAGTCTAGTTCTCACATGCATTCGTCCTTGGGAATTGATCCCAACTCTCTATATAACAAAGCCATGGGCTATTGTATTGTATCATGTTATGAGCTATTGGGCTTGAGGAAACTCTGTCATTTTGTACTTGCATATTAATAAACTCAAGACTTTAGGGTTACGAAACGGATGTTCTCTTGGCGTAATGAAGTGATTCATTTCTGTGTCTGTGTTTACTTTGCTTGCATTTCCTTATATGTTTGATCTACGTTAATTCATATCTGCCATATAATGTGGATTGATGCATGCAAGCTATCTTGTATGTGTCACTATTTTAGAGCATTATCTTAGAAGTAAGCTTACTAAGGCATTTTAGGTGGAATGCTTAAATTATCTTGTTTCATTTAATGTTCTAATCCTATTGCGAGTTAACGTTTGATTTCAAGTGTTTAGGGAAGATCCATTTTTACATTGTATGCAGGAATTCCATCCGGGTGTGGGAAACGTCTCAAATAGACTAACTCATTCCTAAACTCACAACGATCCAAGACTCGGTTTCCCAACTCCAAGTTTTGCATCAATCGAAAATAAAAAAGGAGTGTCCTTGTCCTCTAAGCTAATTGATCATCAAATTAAAATTTTAAAATCCAAAATTTTTGCTTTGTAGAACGTTTTAAAGACATATTTGCTACTTCAAGAGCGTTTTCTAAACTAGGCAAGAATGGGGGTTCACTCCCATTTCTTGGGCTAATGTCTGTGTATATTAATTTGTACTTTAGATCTTGTTTATTTTTCTCTAACGTTTGATTTTCTTTTGCAGCCCGTAAGCTTGAGCGTGGACAACAAGGAGTTTGAGGAAAAGATGGCAAAATACTATTGATCCTCCTTGCATGCAAAGCCTTCCACCACCTCAAAATCGATTTTTAGGGAGGTCGTGAGCACTTTTAGAACATCAACAACATTATCTTGTCTGTGGGCCTTTGAGCCTTGTAAAATTTTTGTTTTGGAAGGTTTTCCCCATGAGCTTTTGTTGTCATCTTTAAGGAGGAGATCTAGCTTTTTCCAAGCTTTATCTTTGTAAAAGGATCTCCTTTTGGGTAGCCTTCTTAGAGGTTATTTTTCTCATTTGTAATCACTAATAAAATAACGTTTTTTGCTTGAGGGAGCTTGGATTATTTTTCCCATGGTATCCCCCTTCCTTGGTTGAAGAGGAAGGAACTTCTTGGGTGGATTGACTCATTTTCTAATTTTCATCTCATGCATGCTAAAGAATTAACACCTAATGCACTCTACATCCATCTCACTAAATCTTGGGTTAATTAACTTACATGCATAAGCTCCAAAGGCTTCAATTAATCTCCTTCATATGTGTGAGCAATTTACATGGTTGGAAGGTTTCAATTAATTTAATTTTTATACTTCATTATTTAGTCCATGCATATTGATACATTTGAGGAATTATTGAAGCATTCTCTTCAAGAAAAGAGATGGAATCTAAATGAGAACTTATTTCATTTCACTTGCCCATTTAATGCTACAACGCACATAAGTTTATTTGTCTCTCAAAATTTGGTTCATTATTGCAAATAAGCACTATATCACCTCTTGTGGAATATTGCATGTATCATTTAATTGAGATTAATCAACATCGTTTTCATACAAACACTCATTAAAACTTTAACTCCAACATAAGTTGGTTGTATAGACCTCTAGGGACCCTCTACTCCCCTAGTGACTCCTCACTGTGATATCCACATGATTTGAACGAGGGTGAAGTCTAGGGATTGAAGCGCTGATTTGAAATCTTTGTTGTAGAGATAGTTAACTAAAATTAACCAAGATCAATCTTCATCACATTTCTTTTTACTTGTCTTTTGATGGTTGTTGATCTCATGCAAGTATTCTGATGCTTACTTTCCATATTCGCAAAGTCTAATTTCATATTTAGCATCTAATTTTTTAGTTGTTTCTAACTATGACAAGATATATTTCAATGTTGTGATTTGGTTATCTCATAATCATTTTTATTTTGCAAATATCTTGTGCTAACAGCTTTTGTTTCCATTTCAAGATTATTGTGTTCTCGTCTCTTTGAGCGTTACTTTTACTTTTGAGCACGTTATCTGTAAAGGCATTGGTTGAATGGTTTGTCATTATTATTTCAAAGTTGCTCATAAATGCTCATGAATTTCTAAAAAGTAATCCATGTTTCACTCTAACAAAATCTCCTAGAACCTCATATCATTTTAACTTAGTTTCTTCACTTTAGGGACCACCCCCCTTAGCTGACCTAGGAGAGAGTTAAAATGGAGAGAGTCACAATCAGTGTGACAGCCCCTTCTCTGAGTTTCTTGCCACCAACCACACCTTGTGGGGTTGAAGGCTTTTTCCACTGACTTGTAGGTAGGTGTAGGCAGCAAGGAAAGCGATAACAAGCCGCAATGCAGTTGGAACAATGCAAAGTCAGCAGCAGCAGCGCAGAGGCTTCAGTGACAGCGCGAAGACTAGTAGCAGTCAGGACTCGGGTGACAGATGCATCACTGAACGCAAATGGTTCAGTACTTTTGGATAGTTCTCAGCTGCAGATGTTGCAGTGGCAGCAGCAACGGACGAGAGGGAGTTGCAAATGTTGTAGTAGCAGCAACAACAGAGCTGCAGTGCAGATTCAGTGTTGGCAGCATTTCAGCAAGGTCAACAGCAGCACAGATGTAGCGCATATCAGAGTTGCGCAGTAGTTGGTGGGCAGCAGTAGCTAGACATCAGCAGTGTAACAAGAGATGGTGCAGAAGCAGTGTATTGTAGCAACAGTTGTCATACTAGAACACTTTCCTCGCTAATAGAGAGTGTTAGTTTTTGTAGCATTGGATGTGTTCTAGCCATGAGATTTGGCAAAGAAGCTAGAATACATGTATTCTCCAATACCCAGAAAATGTTTCTGGAAATTCCACCTAGAGACGACTTAATTAAATTAATTAGACAGTTTTTTAATATTTCCTAAGTCTAAACTTAGGAAATATGATTAATTAAAATGAATTAATCAAGTCACTGTGAGAATGTTCTAGAAAAGTGCATGGACTGATTTCTAGTTAATCCTAGCCATCGATTAAGATTTAATCGCGGTCGTTGAGGTCTCAATGGAGGATTATAAGAAGAAGTCGATGGGGCTTAGATAACACACACCAAATCAATTAAGCAGTCGATTTCCTGAGAAATCAATCTCCAGAGTAGCAACATTCAGTTGACGGAGGTGATTCAGTGAGGTCGATGCAATGAGAGAGGGGCAGAGATAGTGAGGTCAGAGGAAGCTTTTCTAGTTCCCGTGAGTACATTGCAGAGAGGTAGTGATTGCCATTGCCATAGAGAGGCAGCGTAGAGGCAGTGCACAGCTCTCTTGAGGAGATTTCCGTTTTGCTGGGGAGAAGGCAAGATTCTGAGCTAGAAGCTGGGCAGAGGGTCTGGAGGCAAATAGTATCAATTTCCCATGTAGCAATTAACGAGACAGTGAGAGGAGACGCAATTCCAAGATAGAGGGACGCAGTAACTACATAGGCTGACGTAGTGACTACGCAAAGGTAGCAAGGGGCAGCTCAATTCGAGCTAAGCCTTGAGGTCATTGTCGGATCGCCTGTGGAGTGAGATACTTTTCTCACTAGTTATTTTTGTCATTATATCTCTGTTTGGATTGCCAGTTTGGGCATCCATAGTTTGTTCTTAGTTTTTCACTACTGCTTAATATCAAAATCCTCAGCTGGTGCACCGGTTTTCCCGAGTTGTGTTTTTCCGGGAACTTAGTCCAAAAGTAACGGTGTTATTTGTGTATGCATCTATTTCTTCCAACATTTTTATTTCTTCAGCAATATTTGTTTTGTGAAGGTTGCAGTGAATTTAATTCGATATTTGTCGTAGCACACAAGAAGTAAATTGTTTAATTGAATTAACAATTAGAAGAATTAACATCAGTTGTTGTAATAGGATTCGGGATTCCCGAATTTTCACATGTTTGACACACACTTTCTTCCGTACAAAGTGAATATCATACCCCTTATCTTGTAACTGGGATACTGAAATTAGGTTCATACCTAAACATGGCACATGCAATACATTTATAGCATTGGTGCTTGCTCTTGACTCCCTCTGAAATCTATGGTACCTCTCTCCATTGGAGTACATTTTGTCCTGTTTCCCATAGTGATATGGAAGTCCATCTGCTCCTCCTTGTAGCTAGAGAAATATTCTCTAACACCTACCATATCAACTGAAGCTCCACTATCTATATACCAAACACCTTGTGAAGCTGATACTAACGAGCAAGCAAATTCATCCTCTGACCTGGAAGCCAAATCTAAAGCCTCCTGTATGTCAGATTTGTCCATGGTTATGCTGAAGAATTTATAGTGTGTTTTTTCCTCTTTCACCCGACGCTGGCTTTGCTCCAGCAACTGCAAAAACCCTCTGTGTCTAGCTAGAGATCTGATCAATGAGATAACTGAGTTGCTCCCTATGCCTCTGGAATTATTGATTTGGAAGGATCAAATTTTCTGCCCCTCTCAGAAAAATCGAACTTCCTCAAGCAACTTGGCCTCCTGGCAAAAGGACTACGATGCCCCTCGGAATTTCAACCTGTTGCCCTTGCTGAACAATGAAATTCCTTTGTGTCGTTTCTGAGTTCTCCAGCTGATCAACTGTCCTCTGATACCATGTGAAAATTTTATCTATTGCAACAACTGGAAATTATTCTTCTAACTGTAAATTTAATTATGCAGTTTATTTGCTAGGGCAAATAACGAATAAAATCACAACTGCAATTTTCACCATAAAAATACTGCGGAAAATAAAATACTGAAAACTAAGAAATTCTAACAAACACGCAAGAATTTTTGACACAGTTATTCTGGACAATTTTCCCCGAAAAAACTCAATGCGGGAAAACCGGTACAGCAGATGAGGCTTTTATTATTATTCTTCGGCAGCAATTATGAGTACAATATTTAGATGCTCAACTGGCAATATAATCTGAGAAAAATACTAGAAAAATTATTTGAGAATCTCCTCTCACCCATAGTTAATTTCTGCCACTGAAATTACCTCTATAGCCTTTGCGTTGAGCCTCCTGCGTCACCCTTTGCACGGTGATTATGCAAACCCTGTGGGAATTTCAGCCTTCCTTTCTTTGCCTATTCTAGGAGCTAAAAAACTTCCTCCTGGAATGTTGCTACCCTCCTCTACTACCTGCTACTCACCCTCTGGCTCTATCTTCTCTGTTGAATCACTGCCACTGAGAAAATCGAACTGCTTGGGCAACTGAGTATCTGCACTGGTCTCTTCTCCATCTACTCAGCGACTTCTTCTTATAATCTTCTGTTGGAGCAATAACGACCAAGATTAAAACATAATCGATGACCCAGATTAATTCCCTGTCGATTTGTGTGAATTTCTAGATGATTTCACCTTATCTCAATTAATACTGATTAATTAACCATATTCCCTAAGTTTAGACTTAGGAAATATTTAAAAATTGGTTAATAATCTAATTAAGACACTTCTAGGTGGTATTTCCAGAAACGTTTCATGGGCTTTGGAGATCTCATGTATTGTAACCTCTCTACAAAGTTTCGTGGCTAGAACACATTCGATGCTACAAAAATTAACACAGGAACTCCATTTCCTCCTAAATGTATTTATGCAAGCAACTGTGGTACTTGAGCACCAGATGTTTTTTTGAATCTTTGATACCCAACTTTGTGCGCAGGGTATGGAAAAGATTCGTCAACTCATGCACATTTTGATCCCTTTACTGCCGCAGTGTCGTCCATTGTATGCACTTATCCTCATAGCTCCCCACGAAGTAATATTGTTCCTTAATGGCATCTCGGAAAGAATTCCAAGTGGGTGCGATTAAAAATAGTGAAGGTTCTTTCTCATCCCTCTATTCACAGTAGGTTTCCCACCAGTCCTTGACATGGGGGGCAGCTTTGAGGAGCACAAAAGTAGTCTCTTCCCGATTGGAAAAATCATGAACCAAAAAATATCCTTCCAATAGATTTAACCATCTATCTACAACGCCTACATCTATCTGGCCTTCAAATATGGGAATGTCAAAGTTGACTTGTACCTTGAAGGGAGTGGCGCCTCCAGAGTGGCTATCGAATGAAAATGCGTAGCATGTGGGCATCTGCCAAAGGATCTAGGCGAAGTTGTCCATCATCGCATTCCTTTGTCTCTCGAGGGCTTCTTCGAGCAATATTTTGAAAGGATCTCTTGCTCCTTCGTCTTTCTTTTCTTCTACCATGGGAGGCCATCGGGGTTCACGAGGCTGATCTTGCAAAGGTTCAACTGGTTCAAGACCTAACTCCTTATACCCACATGCAAAGAAAAACACAAAAAGAGCGGACCGTTGTGATACCATTGATCCAAACTTATGGAAGAACGCAACAGAATACAGAAATAAACATAAACACAAAGATGCAGCAAAAATAAATTCACATTTCATTAATATCAAAGAACTCTAATATGCTTACATATAGAATGGAAATAACTAGCTCGAGGGATGGTAGCTTATCTCTGAGAAGGGATGTGGTGGCTACATGCCTCTGAACTGTGTTACAATGAGGCTCAAGGGAATTTTTATTATTGGACATCAAAGGGAAACTCTAAACAACCAAAAACTTAATCCTAAGAAATGGAACGCCAAGAGTTTTTGGGCCTTGTTGGGGTTAGTTGGAAAGCCAACTTCTTTGGATCGTAACTTGGTCATATGATCTTCGTTTGGCACGTACGATACCTCGTTAGAAATATCTCTCTGAGTACTACAAGATTTGCAACAAGCCCCTGCGTATGGCTATGGGCGTGTTGCGGACGTCAAAAAAATGTCGTTTAGGGGGGCAAAACAACTCCAGAAGTTCAAGACCCGAAAAACTATTAAAAATAGTAAATTGTGTTATAAACAAGGAAACTAATGAAACCAACTGGAGGTCTAGGTGGAATAGGTGGGTGGCCACCGATATCCACCTGGATCAGAAGGTTAAACCCATTAACCTATTCTAATTACAACAATTTTCTATCTATTTTGGTAGTCATAAAAATGCAGGGTAATGAAGGTTACATGTGGGATAGTAAGAAAAGGATGGTGTATTTCCTAGGAGGGTCTTGGCCTTCCTTTCAGTGAGTTGAGACATGCATAATGAGAACTGAAGCTTGGGGCAATTTATGCCTAATTTTAACCCGAAAACGGATTTTCAGTTAGAATGCTAAATGAAGCAATGGAAAGGCACATCATCTAGTGGTTATTTTCAGTCAGCTTATCCATTTCTCATATGGGAAATGCTCAACTACGATTTATGCACACAATGAGTTTCCAGCAGGTCGTGGAGAGCAGGGCTACGGGGGAGCGCCCCCCCCCCCCTCCCTTCTCGAACCTACTCACAAAACACGCTCCGAGCGGGAGTGTTTTGGGAGCGCATAGGGAGTGCGCTCCTTGCGCTTCCAAAACGCTCCCTGCTAAAACGGGAGCGTTTCAAGGAGCGAACACTCCCCGAGCGCTCCCTCCTTCGAAAAAAACACTCCCGAGCGCCCCCTGAACCATTGAACGCTCCCGTTCCAGCAAATTTACGTCGTATGCGCGCAAAGAGGGAGGGTGGATTTTTGGAGATAAGGGAGGGGAAGAAATAAAAGGACCCTCCCTCATTGTTATTATTGCATTTGAAGAGAGAGCTAGAGAGGAGAGGAGATGAGAGAAAGAGAGAAAGAGAGCAAGGGAGCAAGGGAGCAAGAGAGAGCAAAAGAGCAAGGAGCTTGGACTCTGGAGGTAGAGCTTGGGATCAAAGGACAAACTTGAAAGACGTAGGAGAGTCTAATTACTCTAATCTATTTTTTTTTCTATGTGCATTTTTAATTTGTTCAAACATGAAAATTTGATTTTTTTCTATGTTGCATGTTAATTTGTTGAAAAATGAAAAAATGAAATTGTTTTTTCTATGTTGCATTTAAATTTGTTGAAAAATGAAAAAAATGAATTTTTCTTTCTATGTTGCATTTTAATTTGTTGAAAAATGAAAAAATGATTTTTTTTTTCTATGTTGCATTTTTTCCTATCCCATTTGGCATTCCTCCATTGTTTTGCAGATTAAAAACTTGAAAGTTTAAAATTTGAAACATCATGGCTATATGGCTCTGCATTTTCTTCACATTGGTTCCGTTTTTTGTTATTATGAGGCCTATTCCAAAAGAGGAGGATGAAGAAGTGGGTTATAGCGGATATGATGAAAATCCTAAAGAGGAGTACCAAGCTGAGGAGGAAGGGGAGAGTGGAGATAATGAGACCAATGTGACACCAACTAAAATTGTCAAACACCATTGTGGAAATATGTTACTAGGCCTGAAGCAGGGAAAGTGGGTGGAACCACTAAATTTTTATGCCCCCGTTAACACAATACACAGGTTCACACACCTGTGCCAGAAGGCACCTTTGTGGGAAAAGGCCATGGGATGGAGATAAAAATATAGGAATCAAAACTTGTGTAAGTGTGTCAGCAACAGATAGAGCCAAATACATAAGGGAAGAGGAGGAAGCCCAATACAGATCTAAAAGATCTAAGGGTTTCATTGAATCTTATGCATCGTCACATCATGGAAAAAAAAGTTCATCAACTTCCAGCCATGGAAGTGGATATGGAGGCACACCTGGACCAAACATCTCTTTAAGGCGTAGAACCATATCCGATTTCCTTGATGAAGGGTCTATGAGTGATGTGGATTCAAAAAATTTCCGGTTTCTCTATGCATGTGGGGTACCATTCAATGTTCTTCACTCACCTTATTGGCATGAAATGGTTTCTACCATTAATGATGCCCCCAAAGAATACAAGAGCCCTGGGTATGACAAGGCTAGAACCGTGGGATTTGATCATGAAAAGCAAAAATAACTCATTTTTTTAGTAGAATTACAAGTTCTTGGAATGAGCATGGGGTGTCCATTGTATCTGATGGATGGAAAAATGTAAAAGGCAAACCATTGATAAGTGTTCTTGTTGTGTTTGTTAGTGGTGCAATACTCCTTTCATCATATGATTATTCAGATAAGTTCAAGAACAACATCAACATTGCAAAACCATTACTTGACACAATTGAATGTATTGGACCATACAATGTCGTCCAAGTCATCACTGATAATGCTGTTAATTGTAAAGGCAGCGGGAGCAATTATTAAGGATAAATACCCCAACATATTTTGGTCTGGGTGTTTGGTCCACACAATGAACCTTTTGATGCATGATATAATTAAAAACAAACAACCTCAATACAGATGGCTTGGTGATTTGTACAAGAGAGGCAAAAAAATGATAAGATTTATTACAAATCATAGCAATACCCATGGACTTTTTCGTAATCACTCAAGATTGGAGTTGTTGAAGATAGCAAAGACTAGATTTGCTAGCTATTACCTAACCTTCAGGTGCCTTTTGAAGGTAAGAGAGTCATTGGTTGCCATGGTATCAATTCTACACTGGCGCGGGTATTAAAGGACAGGGCAACATCAGTTGACATGCAAGGTTTTGAACAGGTGGGAGAGACCGCTCTTGATCCTTTGTTTTGGCCACATGTGAGGGAAATTCTGAATTTCACCAAGCCCATTTACAGCATGATTCGCTTTGTAGATACAGATAAACCAGTGATTGGGGAGGTGTATGAGCAGATGGATAGCATGTTGGGGCAAATAAAAGATGTTGTTAAGGAAAACGATCCAAACTTGTATTCAATGATTCACAACTGTGTGCGTGCACGGTGGAATAAATTTAATGTTCCACTACATGTTTTTGGCGTATATCCTTATGCCAAAATACTACTCTCCATCTTGGTTGGGCCAACCTGTACCTGGGGGTGGGGTTAGGATCAAACCTCATACAGATCCAGAGGTACAAGAGGGATATATGAAAGCATTAGACAAGTTGGTCCCTAACAAGGAGGAGTGTGCTAAAGTGTGCTAATCTGCGCCTTGAATTAGGTAGATACTTCAATTGCACTGGTTTGTTTGGTTCTTTGCATACAATGGAAGATAGAGACAGATTTGATGATCTCACATGTTGGGAAGCATATGGCAGCATGGGACTTTTGCCAAAATTGGAAAAAAAAGTTCTCTCACAGGTTGTAAATACTTCTTCTGCAGAGAGGCGTTGGAGCACCTACAGGCTACAACTTCATCCATAATGTGAGAAGAAACAGACTCAACGAAAACCAAGGAGAAAGTTTGGTTTATGTGCACTACAACTTGAGGTTGTTGAGTCATTATTGTGATCAAGGTTATGAGGATCTATCATATAAAGTTTGGGACAACAACCCAAAGGACAATAATTTGGAGGACGGCACTATACATCTGGAAGAATTGGAAGAACTTTTGAGAGATGAGGATGAAACAACAACAGCCATGCCATCGCCACACCCACCATCCGGTAGTAGTGCCAGTGCCAGTGCCAATGTTTGAGTTCCAACTATTGTTCATTTGCTGACGCAGCCTCCACCTACATCCTCACGTGGATGGCATGGGCCTTCTAGTTATGGTCATGGTACTTCCCGCGAGGAGATTGTTGGAAGATCACCATTTCCACGAGCTGCTCAAAAATTAGACATTTCTCGTGGCAAGAGGCCAAGCAATAGATAAAATAGATTTACAGTTGACTAGTCTTTTCTATTTTCTAGTAGTTTTTAACTTTTTATAACTATTGAAACTTGACCCTTTCATATTTAATGGAAGGTATTTTTTGTAAACAATATATGACAATTTATGTTTGAAGTTTGAAACTTTGAAGTTGGCAGTTATAAGTTTATAAGTCATTATGAATTATGAATAGGATGCTTCATGAAAATTCAAAGTTGTTTCATTTCGTTTCATTTTATAACATTTCATTTCATGTCAAATATTCTTTGTTGTAATGGTTACACTTAGCTTACAAGTACAACTATGGTGATCAATGAATCAATGATGATAAATGTTATATATTGAATTCTGAAAGCTTGAAACTTTAAGATTGATGAATCATGAGACTCAAGAGTCAATATCTTGTATGTTTCTAACTTGTGGACGTGGTTGATGAAGATTATAACTTCTAGATGAGTGATGTTATATGATTCAATCTATGTTTTTTAAAATTTTATGTCTAATTCATCATTCTACATGCTTTTGTTGACATATATTCATCAAAATATAAAAAAATATATAAATATATATATATACTATAAAAAAAACGCTCCCTCAAATGCTCCCGGACCGGGAGCTTTTGAAAATGGCACTCCCCCTCCCCACTTTCGCTCCAGCTCCCAAGTAACCTTTGTGGGGAGTTTGGAAGCAGCATGCATCTGCCAGCAGTTCATGTCAGCACTGGATCATCCACACAACAGGTTGTAGCAGATGGCTTATCTATTACTGGCAAGTGTGAGGGCACAGCTTTGACAGTTGCACATTCAACTCGGACAGGCATGCACAGTATAGGCATTTCCCTACTTAGCAGAGCATCAGCGTGAACGAACCCTTGATATATAATAATGCAGAATAGAATATAGAATGATTGGATTCCTTGAGATTGAATCTCAGTTTATTTGTAATTACCAAAAGTCTAGATAATAAATGAAGCTTGACCACTTGGTCTACATGTTTCCTTTATTTTGTGTATTGAATTCTGTTGTTGATGGTTGCAGCCTTCTCGTTAAGCAAGATTTATAAAATTTTGTGGGTTTTCCTTCCCTGGTTTAAATAGAATTGATGCAAATCTCAGTGGACTTCCTTGACCTTGAGGGTTTGTAGGGTAAGAAGCTTGTCCCCTAATTAAATTTCAAGCAACCGAAATAGGGTTGTGTTTCCAGCATTGACAATAGGAATTAAACGAGATTGAAATGGTTGGATCCATCTAGTGTGGATGTGTTATTGGAATTCTCCATCTCCAAACAGACCACTTGCCTTGATTCTCATTCTAACTCCATGACCCATTGCCAGGTGCTAGTTTCCGGGATCCATCCCAAGTTGGTAGCGTTTCATTTTTTATGAGTTTCATCTGCTTTGCAGTCTGATTTGTCTTGTTTGAACCCATGAATAGACTGAAGGTAGCACTTATGGATACCCCCTAATGTCGGCACAAAGCAACCTGAAGCGAGAGGAGCTCAAGAGGTGACAAACCTGCATTCCTAAACTACTCACCCACTGACCCAAGGCTCATTCTGCGTAACAAAAAAAGGCATAGATATACTGCATTTGATTCAATTTCCATGACAATATAAAACTAGACATTAATTCCATCTATAATGCTGCATCAGATGTGTTCAACACTTTTTGGCAAAACATGCATGTAACATAAGCCTTTTAAAAACAGTGGGGCTTACAAGGAAGCATCCTACCAACAAAGTAACAAACCCACTTTCCACATGGCAACATGAATGTGACTGATGCACAGAAATCGATAACCTATTAATGTTATTATTCTCATTATATGTATCTGGTATGACAGATTTCTACATAAAACCTGCTACATCTTAAAGTTAAGTTTCAAACACGTATTTTGCCAAGAATTGTTGAACACAATTTACATAGTATTTTATAGGTTAAATTTTAACATTTGCTGTAATAATGAGTTGATTTAGCACTTCAATTTTGCATTTGCATGGAAAGTTTTCCCCTTAAAAGCTGCATCAGAAACATTTGCAGTACACAAGCACACTTAGAGTACCAATATCATTCTTCACAGGAAAAAATAATCAGGACAGGGATCAACTAAGTCAAATACACACTAAAATAAGCCTTAACTAGCAAAAAGATAAAACTGAAACATACCTTCCAGAAGACAAAAATTGAAGAAAATCATCATTGATAAGAACCCGCGAGGACATCACTGAGAAGTACTTAATATTGTGCATTGAACTACCCTCACGAATAAGAGAGGCACAAATTTCAGACAAACCAGATGATGAGATTCTGCAATGAAGTAACTCCACAGCTTCAAGAGTTTCCCTATTCCAGTTTAAAATCTTGCACGCCCCCTCAATCTGGAATATCTAACTTTATCAGTATGAGAAATAGTATTGGGTCAAAAACAAGTAACTAATGTTTACAGATGCAATTTTTCCTATAAATCCTGACACTTTTACTATTAGAGGCTTCAATCTACTAGTTGCATGTCTTGAATTCAAGAAAATGAACGTAACACTTTCATGTGAAGATTCTGAGATGTTTTTTCAATTTATGAGAACTATTATACTTACATGTTTTTCACTTTTAATGCCCTGAAACAGAATGCCTTGGAGTCTACTATTCCTCAAGAGGTCCTATAAGTAACCAAGATCAAAAATCAGTGCCAACATCAATGGTCAAGAGTAAGACTTCTCTTACTATAATAATTCATAATACCTACTCAAATAAACTTCAATTGGTTATATCTAAAAACTTTTCAACAATATGCTAGTATACTGCAAATCATCTACACAACATCCTGTATTTTGGTCACATTTTTCAGGCATTATTTTCTTTGTAACATTGAAACCTTGATAGCACCCGGAACCCACTTTGAAAGTCTACCATATGTTCATATACTTAATCATAGTTGCCATATGTTATGAATATAATTTATATAAAAAATAATATAATTATAAATATATAAATAATAATAAAAGAATATTTAATTAAATAGTAATTAGTTAATGTAGAGGCATGTCCATTCATAAAAGGGCACCTGCCTAGGTATATAAGCGGACCCTTATTTATAACAATGAATCATCTCATATCAATTCTTTTATACACTATTCAATATATATGTTCTTGTTCTCAATGGATGTCGTCGTGTACCAAGTATTTTGAAGATTATTGCAGAGTACAAACTTTGTTCTTTACATTGGTATCAGAGCATTCCTCTGAGTGTACGAACATTGTTCGTAACATTGGTATCATAATTGTTTGATCCTTTGGCCACTCAACCGCTACACAGAGCTAGTCTGATCTGGCCTTTGGCCATCAAATCTTTGTCAACATTGTTGCCATCGCAATTGAAGCGTTTTGCTACATAGTTTGAAAATTCTCCATTTTATCGTTAGGACTTTGGCCATTTAAAAAATCAAAATTAAAATAATAATAATAATAATATTAATTAAGAAAATAAAAAATAAAATTATATATTAAAAAAAATCAAGATAAAAAGAAAAAAAAAAAAAAAAAATATATATATATATATATTATTAAAAAAAAAGTATATAAAAAATATTAGAAAAACATTATATAAAAATATAATTAAAAAAAAAAAGACAAAAGCAACAAAACAATAGTCGAGCAACACCATTGCCTCAACTGCCAACCAGCCAACACAAACATTGTCGCCATCATTTGTCACCGTCGTCACTAGCGTTGTCACCTACTACTAACTGTCCCTGTCGTCAACTACAGCAGCAGTTGCTGCTGTCACCGCCAGAGCTATAGTTCACCCTACTCGAGCCAACAATCCAGCTGCAGTCTCACCGTCTGCAAATTGAGCCACAATATTGCCTTCCGCCTTGCTCAAACCACCAACCAATTGAAACATCGTACTGTCAGCTATGTATTGGTCTGAATATGGAATCGTAACTCAAAATTTTTTGTTACCAGAAGTGCAAGAGTTGTTACAAAATGTACATTGTCAGTAGATTTTATCCCAACAAACGCTACCAATATTCAAAAATCGTGGCCATTCCTAAAAAAAATTAAAAAAAAAAGGTAATCATTCGTGACTACTTCTTAAAGCAAGGTTAGAACATCAAAGAAAAATATAATAGTTATTCCTACTGGATAGTCCAAGCACACTAGGATACTTCATCATATCATCAACGGCTTACAAATTGATATCAGGTGCAGGTCCAGGTGCGTAATCGCGAAGACAGCGAACCAGAACTAGCGAAGACAGCGAACGAGACCAGCGAAGCAGGGGATTTTTTTCATAATAGCGAACCAGTAGACCAGTGCAGAGAAAATTTTAGGGGCTAATATTCGTAGGTGGGCTAATTTTCCATGTTTTTTCCAAAAAAAAGATTCGCCAATTTCCACTTTTTTGAAAATTGATTAGCCCAAATTTTATAATATAAAATTATTTTACCATAAAAATTGCCAAAATTTTATATATACTGATATAAAATATTTATAAACCTAAATATTTTTACAAAAATATCATCAAAAATTTTACAATTTACATATTGGGGACTAGTAAGATTCGCCAAGGTTTCTAAACTTTAAGATAAACTTCCATCCTTAAAATTTTCCCTGGACTAGTGAAGCAGATTCGAAGAAGCAGGGGATTTTCTCATCTTAAAATGGAAAGAAAATCAACAAAAACTCTTGAAAATGGCAAGGAAATATCAGGTGATGTCGAAACCAATCATTTAGGTCAAGTCAAAATTATTTCAATAGACAAAACAAGGAAGTGGATTTGAGTAAATGCAAAGCAATATCGAGGCATTTTAAGGCATAGGCTTGCTCGCCTCAAATGGGAACAAGAACAAAGACAAAGAAAAAGAAAACAATGCCAGAGAAAGAAAATAAATAAGAGCAATAAAAATAAAAAAGAGTCAACCATTTACAGTCCCACATCCACACCTCTCACTTGGTCATCAAATCTCTATGTCGAAGAACTGATGAGGGCCAGGACAAGGCTAGAGATTTTGGAAGCCAAAGAACAGGAAAGGGACCAAAAATTTCAAATATCACATTTGCAAATCGGTGTTTAATGGAAGGTAATAGAATTTTAAAAGAACAGGTAACAATGTTACAAGAGGCTCTAGAGACAGGAAAACAAGAATGGCAAAGCATGAAGACAGCGTGGCAAACCATGACAAGATCAAGGGCAGCAAACAAGGATGTGCTAATTTCTAAAGCAACTCAGGTAGATACACAAGTATCTCAACAAACAGAGCTTTCAAAAGAAAAGACAAAAAAGAACAATATGGATGGTGATCCAAAAGAAATCAAAGATAGAGTTGAAGACACTAATGGCTACATAAGGACAGGGGAAGAAGAAGATGCAAGCGCTTGTAGAGCACAAGAAAGAGAATACAAAGAAAGAAAAGACAGGGAAACAAAATTTATTATCAGGGGAATAAGAGATTATGGGAGGAATGAAAGTACTACCAATTTGACAAGGGCCTTTCTGAAAGAGAAACTACATTGGAAAGGGAAAATTTGCCAAGCAAGGAGGGTGGGGAAGATATGTGAAGAGAGGCCTCGTCCCATAAAAGTCACCATGGCAACCGTGCAAGACAAACACCATCTCTTGAGCAAAAACAAACTCTTGAAAGGCTCACACTTCTTCCTAGATGAAGATTTAACTAGCAAACAACAAGAGGAGAGAAGGAAAGAAGTGAAGAAAATTAGGGCAACAAGAAATGAAGGGAAAAGGGCATGGTTTTACATTTGAAAATTTCTGAATGTTACACTTATGCAGAAATCTACTGTTAGATCTGGTTATGCTCCTCCTACTTAATTAAGTTATTAAGGTGAAAATTCAGATTAATATCGAAGCAAAACACATAATAGACTTTCACCAATTCAGATCTAGAAAAAGTACATGCACACATAGACAAAGTGACAGTGATTTTCTGGACAAATAGTCCCCGGAAAAACCCAATGCAGGAAAACCGGTCTGTTGGCTGCTGAAGGGTTTTATTAATGAGATTTTTCAGCAAATCTGCGTTCCAGATCTGGAAAACCCGACAGAGATAAAATAGATCTGCAACTCATCGGTTGTTCTGAAGCCAAAATAGTGACTGATTCACACCCTCAAACGGGATTTACAGAACTCAGCCAAAATTAGGCCCTAGAAACCCCAGTGCTGCCCCTGAAGCCCCAGTGCCCCTCAGCGTTGGCCTGGAAAGGGTTGTGTTACCCCAGACTGGGTGACGCAGTCCCTGCGCTGCCCCTTAGGGTCTCTGCGTAACCCCTGAGGGTTTCCAGCTGAATCACACTACCCTGGGAGGGACTGCGCAGCACCTGCATAGCTAAAGCTGCCCCTACGTTGCGCAGCTGCTGCCCTCTCTACATCTGTGTGTCTTTAAAAATGACCCCAATTCTTTCCTTTATACTTTTCTCGTTGGGAAACCAACGGCCATGATCAGATCTTGAATCAATGGCTAAGATTAAAAGAAAGCTTGATCCGTGTGACTTAAGATAATTTCATCACATGTTTAATTTAATTAACTTTAATTATTTCATTTTCCTAAGTTTAGACTTAGGAAATACATTAAAAGAATTAATTAATTAAATATCTCCCAAACTAGATGAAATTTCTCAAATCCCTTTCTGGGTCTTCTAGATCAAGTGTACTCTAGTCCCTCCACAAAATTTGGGAGCTAGAGCACAATTGATGCTACCACAAATACACAAAATCTCAATAGTACAATGGTAAAGCAGTTATTGCAGTGTTTGGGACTCAGGACAAAACAAAGCAACAAGCTGACAGTAAAGAAAAAATAGAGAATTTGATAATAGGGAGGAAACAACAAGAGCAACATGGATGGAAAGGGGCGAAGACTCAAAGATGACTCTTATGTGTCAAACTGCGTAGCAGTTAAATCCTACCCAGGTCTACCTAAGTTTGGTTTGTTGGAATTGTAGATGCTACCTTTGGAGGAGGGGACCTGGGTTACGGCCTATTGCGGAAGGTAGAGACATAATTTGTCTCACAGAAACTCATGAACACGATGGTTGCAAAACTCCTGTGTTTGACGGTTATCTAAGTTAGCAGTTTGGAACAAGGTAGCAGAAAATGGCAAAGGGTATGGGGGAATACTAGTTTTAGTGAAAGATAAGGAAGGTTGTCACATTCAGTTGATGAAAGAAGATGAAAATAAACAATATTTATGGCTCAAAATATCAGAGAATGAGAATCACATAAGAATTGCAGCATGCTATTTTGCCCCTCAAGTCTCAAAAACTTACAAAAATAAGAGGCTAGACAGCAAGGATCTGTATGCAGCTTTAAAGCAAGATATTGTTGCGTACTATCAGCGGGGAGAAGTGCTTTTAGTGGGATATTTTAATGCTAGAACAACAAATCAGCAAGCTAGTATTCTCTGTTGCAAAGAGGATCAAATCCTATTTGGCTCACTGAAGAAGAGAATCCCCAATGGGTGAGATGTTCAGAAGATGACAAAGTTAGCAATCATTTTGGAGAGGAATTGCTTACACTGTGTGGGGCTTTCAACTTAATTATTTGCAATGGTTTGGACAGATGGAAAAGGTCTGGGAACTTCACTTGCAACACATACAATGGGGCAAGTGTCGTTGATTATGTGATTTGTTCATAAAGCTTGATAGAAAAGATAGATGAAGTTAAAGATTGGAGAGCATAATTGGGACTTAAAATCAGACCATAACCCAATGTATATGAAGTTATCATGGGTAGAAGAAATGCAGCATAAGAGAAAAACCCAATGCTCTCGGCAATCACTACCAAGGGGCAAAATTCTTCTAACACAAGAAAATTGTACTATCTTCAAGAAAATGCTGGAGAGATTAATTCAGAAAGAGAAAATTGGTTTCCAAAGCTTCAATAGTCGTGAGTTAACAAATATAATTCAAAGGGCACTTGAGAAATGCAAAAGAGCAAAAAATAGGAAATCATTATCAAATTGTTTTCTTGTAAATGCTTGGTTTGATGAGGAATGCAAAATGGCAAGGAGAACCTTGAAAAAGACAGGGAAGAAGAAGATGAATGTAAAGTTATAAAAGTAGATACTAAAAAGGAAAAAAGATGAGTTCATGCAAACAAGGCGAGAAGAGTTAATATATCTAGGCAAGAATAACCCAGAAATTTTCTGCCAGAAACTTCAACCAAGGAAGAAGCAAATCGAAAATAATATTACAGCTAATCAATGATTTGAATATGCAAGACAACTCTATGAGAAAGAATCAGAGATTGAGCCTCCCCCGGGGCTCAACACAACTACAAAGCTCTTCACATTACAGGAGGTGGAGATTGTAATTAAAAAGTTGAAAATAGGAAAGGCAAAAGACCTGGTTGAACTTCAAGCACAATAACTAAAATGGCGAAGGAACACTCTTGCACCGCACATCATGGAAATATTCAACAACATCATTCAACAAGGATTTCCAAGAGACTGGACAACTAGCCTAGCAATACCCCTTTTTAAAAGTGTGAGACATTAATAATCCATCCAATTATAGAACCATTATAATCAATCCTTTGTTTGCAAAGCTTTTCGGCAGCATGGTAGAAAATAGAATTAGTAAGTGGGCAGAAGTAAAAGAAAAGAGGGAAAAAGGACAAGCGGGTTTTAGGTCGAAGCATTCTACAGTGGATCACGGCATCACGTTGAGACACATTATTGAAAAGGTTTGGGGGGATAAAGAAGTATTATGTTGTTTTGTTGACTTCAAAAAGGCATTTGACACAATCCCAAGAAATAATTTGCGGCGTAGAATGGAAGAACTTGAAATTCCTTTGCATTATAGAGCTGTTGTCCATAGACTTTATGAAGAGGTGAAAGTCAAAATTAGAACCTCAATAGGTATTTCAGAAAGCTTTAGAAGTGACATTGGAGTCAAGCAAGGTTGCCCTCTATCCCCTACTCTTTTTGGTTTATATATTGATAAACTGGAAGAGTGTCTAAATTTGCAAGGTGGGGATCGTGTTCGATTGGGGAGTTTGTGATAAAGCTTCTTTTATATGCTGATGATCTTGTATTGATTTCTAAATCGGCCCATGGATTGCAAATGCACCTATATGCCCTTGAGCATTTTTGTAGAGCAGTGGGGATGCAAGTCAATATTAGCAAGACCAAGATAATGATTTTCTCTAATAAAAGGAAGCAGAGTCAACATATGTTCTTCTTTAAAGGCAACATTCTTGAAGAAGTAAATGAGTACAAATACCTTGGGATCGATTTCAACAACAAACTTAATTGGGAGGACTGCAGAAAGAAGAGAATCCTAGGAGGGTGGAAAGCATTATATGCTCTTCAAAACAAATGTAGAGAGGCAAAGTTATGGGATTGGAAAACGATTAAAGTGCTTTTTGGACTCCTATTTTGTCCAATGATGCTATATGGGTGTGAATTGTCGACTAGCAGCACCCCTGTCTCAAAATGGAAGTAAATTGAGAAAATCCAAAAACGCTTGATCATGAGCAAGTTCAAAATAAAAAGTTTGGTACCTTATGAGATAATGTTGAGTGAAACAGGAGCAAATCCCATCGAAGCAATTGCTATGGTGCGGCTCATAAGATATCTAAAAAGAATTGAGCAAATGGGAGTAGTTAGATGGCCTAATGTTATCTTCAAGGAAGGCATGAATGAAAGAAAGAAAACATGGATGAGACAAAACTACACATGGATGCAAAAATGGAATATCCACCTCAATGCTTGTCCCACAAATAGCAAGGAGCTAAATAATTTTGTTATGGAGAAGTTTCGTAAACAAGTATGGGGAAAAGAGTTGGGTCAAAAGAAGTACTACATTGACGAATTCAACCCTACATATGATCTCCAACAAAAAGAGTACATTGGAGCTAACATTCCGTGGAAGGCAAAGGTTCTTATTGCTCAATTAAGAACCAACTCGCATCATCTTCGGTGTGAAACAGGATGGTGGAAAAGGCCTAAAGAAGCTTGGGAAGAAAGAGTGTGTACATTTTGCACGTCTGGGGTAGTGGAATCGGAAAAACATTTCATTTTGGAATGTGATGCATTCAAAGACATCAAAGAAAGTTATGGGAATATGTTAGCATCGGTTTCTTGGCATTGTCTTTTCAGCGATGAGATTGTTGGAAGGTTGGGCCAGCTCATCATCAATTTGAATAAGAAAAGAACTGAAATGCAAAAGGCGAAAAAAAAGAGAACTCATAGTCCCATAGACTATTTTTAGTCTCGTGGATGTTAAAATTTCATTTCATTGTATATATATATAAGAGGGTAAATTGAAAGTGAAGTGTCCAACAAATATTTGAAGATTTATATAACTATATATCAAGTTATATAATAAAGAAAGTTTTTTGGAATATAATATTAAAAAAAAAAGGAAGAACAATAAATTGAAATTAAACTATTTAAATAAAAAAGTATTAAGAATAAAAAAGATGATAGATAATTAGAAGGGCATTTAGAAAAAGTAAAAAAAAAAAAATCTTGTATTCTGGAAGGTCATATAAAAGGAAATTACAAAAAAACAATATATATATATATATCAAAAAAGGGGGTATAAAGTTTATACATGTGACTAAAAAAGATAAAGGAGAAATTGTTAAGAATTCAATACTGAGGTTTGAAGGATAAATTATTTTATGAAGGTTTATAAAAAAAGAAAATAAAAATATTAATTAGAAAGGGTTACCATAGAACTCTAAGGTCGAGAAAAATGGAGTGTAATTTGAAGATGAACGAAGGAGTTATGGATTCCATACATAATTCTATGCTTTGGACCAAATGTATGCTTTGTTGAACAAAATTTGAGTATTCGTGGGTATTTAAAAATTGCACAATCTTTTGTCCAATATGTCAGAAATTGTTTACTTTGGAAGAATATCAAGGTAATCCACATACACAAATTAAAAGATTAAAAGAACAACTCATAGAACTTCAGCAAAAAAATGAGGCATCAGAAAAGAAATATAAAGATCTCGAAGATCAGTGTTGTTATCACTCGGATTGAACCTCAGGCTAAGAAAGGAGATTCCAAGGTAACCTCAAACCACACTTAGCCAAGTAGCTAGCCCTAATAGGCCAAGAGAAAGCTCTCTCCGTATAGAACACAGTCAAAATGACTGAGGAAAGAAGATTTTAGGCTAGGTAAAGTAGCTCAAGGTTTTGATTTTTGATTTGTGTAGGGTTTTGTTGGATCAGGAGGAGTCAAATAGTTAGGGCAAGGAAATTAGGTCAAAATTCGCAGGGTGTTCTAAGGGGCAAGGTAGGTAGAATGTTTGACATTTAAAGGATGATTATGGTGAGATGAATAGACCGGTGAGGAGTTAGGAAGAGCATATAAGATGAATTCTCCCTCAACTGAAGAAAATAAACAAATTATGCAAAATTCTCCAAAACAGAGCATGAAAACATGAATTTTTCCTTTCAACTTGAAATTAAGCATATCATAGACATGAAAATGGTTTATGAGCTTACAATATATTCATACAAATGATCACAAAGAAAAACTATGTCAAACCATTCATACCACGTGGATCCCAAAGAAATTGCTGCAAATTTATCATTAATGTCCCATGTGAGTCCAACCATTACAATGACTGAGAAAATACATCATATAGACCTCAAAACCACTCTTCCTAGCCTCAAGGAGTCGAATCCATGAGATAGGAATCAATTTCACCTACTCCCAAACAAATATCTGAAGACTAGGAAGACCCAACAATTTGCCTCTAAAAGAGAGGAAACTGATTCATTTGACCTCTAGGGGACTTATTTGATGTATCTACCCTAGATAACAATAAAAACATGACATTTACATTTATCTTGACCTTTTACATCAATAATTTCTGTTGTGTAACCAGCTCCAAAAATAGAAGAAAAGAGATATCAACGCCTTAGAAATAAGCCACTTCGAGGGGCAACCTCCAATACATTACATAAATGAACAATTCTGGGATGATACAATTTACAAAACCTCCTTTCTATATATAGGAGTCCATGGGGCCATAATGTAATCCTAGTGGGCCACAATGTAATCCTAGCCGACCTAACAATAATAATTTAAGGGCACAATAATAACAATATGGGGGTTACAGGGGTACAATAATAGCAATAAGGGGGGCTACACTAACATAATAAGGGGCTATACTATTAATATAGGGACTTAACATGCCCCTCTCCTTCAAACAAGTGTTGTCCTCAACGCTTGATTATTTCTTGATGCTTCTGTATAAAATTCTCATCCTCCCATGTGAAATATTTTACAGGAAAGTTCTTCCACTTGCTGAGATACTCTGAAATTGATCGTACTTTTCGAGTTCTTGTTTCTATGACTACTTCATAACTTCTTTCAATGTGATGTTGATCTTCCTGTTGTTTCATTAGATTCTGCACCAAAGTTGGGTTATCCTTTGAGAGTTGGAGAACTTGTTGTTGATGCTCGATGTGATCTTCCATTAATTTATCATCCATATTTGATATTATTTGATCCTTCAAACCATCCAACTTAGCCTCTATTTCTGCTTTTAAACCATCTATTTCATCTTCAATTTCTCTTCGTAAGATTGAAACTTGTTGCACTTGGTATCGTAATTTTGATATCTCATACTGCAACTCTTCCTCTTCATGCGTCATAGTATAGCTTTTTGAGGGATTAATGGGTATGGAATTAATTTTTGGAGGCATTATAGAACCCAAAACTGATAAAAATTCTAAAATATGCCCTTGAAATCAATTCAAATTGATTCTTCAAATAAGACTTATGCAATTCGGAAAAATACACACCTTTTTCTTACTTTGAGGAGCTCGATATTGAAATTGAATTATATCTGTAATTGAAAATCTTCAATATCTAAAATTCAACCTTGTAGTAGCCCTCTGAAGCTTCTTTCAAATGCCACATGTCTGACCTGATTTGGATTCTCCAAGACAAATTTGTGTCCAATCTCCCACAATGACCTAATTTTGGACTGGTTCAGTAGAGAAAACGTGTAGGACTTGCCACGTGTCACTGTTTTGTCCTTTGTCTCTGAAATTGATATCTTGATAGCCAAAGCTACCGGTCCAAAACGCACGACCACTTTTTACGGCACTCAAATCCGCACTTCGAGAGAGTTAGTGAACTTTTCCACGATCACCTCTTTGAGATGCAATTCGGGAGCACGAAAAAGCACTACCTTCCTGAAGATAATATCTCCAAAAATATTGCGAACCAAGCTCTAAATTTTTTTTATGAATTTCCTCAGGATTTCAGCTTCGCACCATACGAATTTCAGATTCTGAACCTTCGTAGAAAAGTTTTTATAGCGAAAATGCCACGATGACCTGTTTAGGAGCTTGAAAAAAGGCCTAACTTCCACAGATGATATCTCCGAAAATATTGCGAACCAAGCTCTGAAATTTTTAGAAAATCTTCCTCGGGATTTCAGCTTCGCACCCTAAAAATTTCAGCTTCTGAAACTTCGTAGAAAAAAAGTTATAGCGAAAATGCCACGATGACCTGTTTGGAGCAGCGAAACCCTAGAATCCAAACCTCTGATACCAAATGTTGTGTAACCAGCTCCAAAAAGAGAAGAAAAGAGATATTCACGCCTTAGAAATAAGCCACTTCGAGGGGGAAACCTCCAATACATTACATGAATGAACAATTCTTGGATGATACAAATGAACAAAACCTCCTTCTATATATAGGAGTCCATGGGGCCATAATATAATCCTAGTGGGGCCACAATGTAATCCTAGCCGACCTAACAATAATAATGTAAGGGCACAATAATAACAATATGGGGGTTATAGGTGTACAATAATAACAATAAGGGGGGCTACACTATTAATATAGGGACTTAACAATTTCTCATTTCCCAATATAAAAAGTCAAAAAGTAAAAATTTGTTGAAGATGATGAAAATGACATTTTCTTGGCAAAAGCACAGCGCCATGACAGAAAAAATAGCCTCTCTTGCAAGCAATTTTTGGAGGCCTTCTCGGTGTCCAAATCAACTCCATGGTAGCTCATTGGAAAGCTCTCTGAGTCTAGTTTCCAAATATGCCTCCAGTTTCCAAAATGGTGCCCATCTGCCCTATGAAAAATCACTTCTCCCAAGACTGGTAAAAGCGCAGCGCCAAGGTCAAAAAAGAGGCAGAAACATGAAAATTTGGTGGTTTTTTGCACTTTTGAGGGACCAGTTCTCCTCCAAATTTTCTGAAACTTGCTGGGGTTGATGTCCTCATCATTCTGAACATGATGGTGCTAACCATTTTTCCATTGGAGGCTCCAAGAAAAAGCGTTTGTCTGTCAAAATTGCCCAAAAACCAAAAATGCACTAAAGTGCCAAATGTGCCAGAACTTGCCAAAATTGTGAGGTTACTTACTGATCAAGGGCTTGAGGCATGAAGAGACACCTCAGCAAGTATGTTTACCTCTCCTTCTCCTTTTGCTCGGTCAAAGCTTGAATTTTTGTAGGGGCTCGTTTGAGCTTGGCCTTCGCAATTTTGTTTCTCATGGCATAATGTTTTGCCATTTTCCTCTGAATATCATTGTCTCTTTTGGCCCTCTCTAGCAAACTCTAAAGATGCAAATTGGCTCTATCAAGCCATGACTCTCTATCTCTGCTAATCTCTATGGCAAGCAGCTCACTTGGAGTGCGCTGCTCTGCCAACTCAGCTTCTTTCTGTCTCTCAAGGGCTAGAGCTCTTTTCAGCCCTCTAGTCTTTGGTCTCTGTCTAGGAGGCCGATCCTCCTCATCATCAATCTCACCAAATCTGTCCAAGGTCTCCTCCAACAAGGCTTTAGCCCTTTCTACCCCTTTCTTTGCTTTGATGGTCCTGACCTCATCAATGATTTGCTTGGATTTCAGTTGTTGATTTTCTTGCTCAAGAAAATCAATCACATATTGTGCTCTATCAAGATTAGCTTGAAGTTCACTAATCTTTGCCTCTTTGCTTCTAATTACTGCACTGGTGACTCTATCCTCATCCTCCTCATCAAGTTCAATCAACTGAAACTCCTGCTCTATTTCATGTTTATCCTCCTGCTCCTCAATGATTGGCTCTTTCGCCTTTTCTTTGCCCTTGTCCACCTGTTTTGTTGATGAAGAAGGCATGGCCCCTTTCACTCCAAGTGAAGCAAACACATGTCTGTGGCCTCTCTGATAGGTCTTGGGAAATGGCTCAACATCAGTCACATTAGCCCAATTTGCCTCAGTGTCCTTTTCACTGCTTGATGCCTCAGTATCATGATGTGATGATGGTGAAGGATTATGGAAACGTGAAGAAGTAGGATCAACATGAGGTGAATGCATATGACTAGGTGATGATGTATGAGCAGCAGGCTGAGATGGAGAAGTGTATATGGGAGGATGAGATGATGAACGGATGCTCTGCTCGTGATGACTAGGTAGGGTAGTGAAAATTTCATTTGCAATGAATGTGTCCCATGAAATGTTCTTCTGCTCAAGCTGTTGCATGACTATCATCTTAATGAGGGAATGGTGAAAAAGACTTTGCATTTGATGATTATAATGCCTCCTTTGTACAATGTATTCCATCTTGTCAATTCTTTAGGAGAGATAGTAGGGTATATGAAGCATTTTCACTCTATTGAAGTGTATGACGAGTCGGATATGGTATGAATAGAGTTGAGAAAACCTCCCCTCACAAGAAGTACTTCATGATTATTTTCATCATAGGGACATACTGGTCAAGGAGATGAGAGAAAGGGAAAACGGTTTTCTTGTCATCCTTGTATCTAGGTTTGAGATATGGTTCATAAGAGCTCAGATCAAGGTTTCCCTTTTTAAACCATTTCTCTCCCACATTAGGGATCCCTGTAGCAGCTGAAATGGCATTAGTAGACATATCAAAAGTGACCCCAGCAAGAGTGACCTGCCTATCATGAAGATTTGTGATGAACAACCTTGTCAAAACAGGGTGATACTGAATCTGCTGCACCCTCTCACAAAACTCAAAACAACCAACATTTTTAAAACAAGACACAATGAGAGGAGAAGCCATGAGTTCCTTTTTGGTTATTGGTTCATATCTGTTGATTTTCCCTCCTTTGTGATCACTTTTCTTTGTTGTTTGTTCCTCATTGACACCTCTGTCCTCCTCTTCAGACATCTTGAACTTGAAAGCTTTGAAACCCTAGGGATGAGGTAGATGGGGATGGGGAGTGAAAATAAGTCTAGGGAACAGGGATAGTTCTTGGAAAAATTAGGGAGATGGGGGCAGGGGTTATTGAACTTAGGGAGATGATAGGGGATCAAAATGTTTAAGGGATTGGGAATTAGAATTTTATTACAGGGTTGATAGAGTTGCCTAGGAAATTGAGATGCCTAAGACTTAGGGTTTAGGGGAAAAGGGATTTAGGGAAAGGGATATGGTGTTGTAGGGAAGGAGTAGGGTTTTCAGTGATGTAGGAAGAGAATGTGAGGTTTATGGGTGCCAAGTTTGGGAACAAAGAGTGAATCTAGGGTTTGTAGCTAAACCAACTTCCAAATTCGCATAGAAACCAAAAACACCATGAAATTTCCCCTGAAGACTGCAAGGAGGTGAAATTTACATGTTACTTACTTGTCAAAGGTGTTGAGAATCTTTGTTGAAGATTTGAGGCAATTGGCTGAGTTTCGAAGTTTAGAGAGTGAATTGGGCATTAGCGCGGTGCCCAAACAAAAGCGCAACGCCACTCATCAAAAGCGCTACACCAGTGTAATTTGCTCTGTGGTTTTTGAGCATTAGCACAGTGCCGCTGGACATTAGCGCAGCGCCGGGACAAAAATGCAGCGCCAAGGTGTAAAAATGCAGCGCCTTGAAATTTTGACCCAAACTGCTCAGAAAACTCGAAATTTCTCCTTTGTTAAAAAGTCTTGATGGCTGAATGGCAACAATGAGTTGTTCTGAGGTGCTTTATAGGCTTTATAGCTTTAGTGGATTTGAAATTTAACTTAAATTACCCACTTTTCTAATGTTCACTTTTCCTCTTTGACACTGATACTCTTTTTGCTTTCTTACTTCTTGGCATTGCAGGCTTGATCAACATGGAGTTTGGCTTTCCTTGCTCACTTGGGCCGGACATGATTGCATTTTGACAGCTTGGGATTGCATTTATTACATATGAAAACATGAAATTACATTTGGACAAATATTGAATTTTATATCAAAATGACATTTTGATATAAAAATCATTAAACTGAAAAAATACAACTTTGAAAGTATAATAATTACATCATGATGGTCTTATTTCGTCCCTCTCATATATGTGTTGACCTCATCTAAATGAAGGAGTGACCAAACGGTCTTCCCTTGCGCAGGCCAGGTAATGTGTTTTAATTTTTCTTTTTTCTTTTTAATGTTTTATATTTTTTTCTTTTCAGATTTTTTTTTTAATAGTAATTCTATAACTTTGAAAAAAAAAAATTTATATATGTAATTTTTTTAAAATATATTTGAATAATTTTTTCCAAAAAAATAAATTCTTATAGTCTTCTTTTTATAATGGCCAAAGGTCTGATAGTGAATTTAGCAAAATGGAGAACCTCCAACTATATAAAGAAATGCTTGATTGTGAAGACAACTACGTTGACGAAGACTTTAATGGCCAATGGTCGAGTTCGGAGAACGTGGCTTTGATACCACTGTAACAAACAAAATTCATATACTCATAGGAATTCTCTTATACCAATGTAACGAACAAAGTTCGTATACGCAGCGGAGTAATCTTCAAAACACTTGGTAGACGTAAACATCCATAATAGGATAAGTAATTTTATATTGAATATTATATAAAAGAATTGATGAGATGATTACAAATGAGGGTGAGGGCCCCTCCACAAACGGACATGTCGTTAGAACATGTCTCTTTAATATTAACTATTAGTTAATTAATTATTATTTATTATTATTATATTTATAATATTATATTTACATTTATTATTTTTATATGAATTACATTTATAACAACTACGTCATCATCAAAGTAGTTGGACATAATCTATGGAAGGCTGGAGAAGCATCATATCATCCCTCAAGGGATCCTAGTTGTACATATAAGAAACATCTAACATACACTCAAGGAATCAAGCGAAATCGACATCATGGGTACATGAACCATAAGATGACCATATTCAATGTCAAAGAAATCAAAGTACTTCACACAAGTACCATCTGCAAATGTATTCATATCTTATGATTGTGCACAAGTTACAATACTTAGCTATGGGAGGGCTACCACATGTCCTTGTTAGGTGCTTCCAACCCTAAAGGAAGGTACATTTCCTAGTATGTTCCTTTCAAATCATAGGTGCAAGTGATAGGTGTCATGGCTTGGGGTTTACTTCATGAAAGGTATCATAGTCGTGTACTATGTTATGTAAAGCAATGTCCATGAGCTCCTTCGTAGAAAGAGCACTTAGCTGCTTGAGTTACCTTTCCTCACCTTTTGTTTTCCAAGCCCCCATATTTTCCTTTTTTCTTTCTTGCTTTAATATGGCTATTTTAACAAATTTTTATTGATTTATCAAGTAATAATGATGATATAATCCCTCTTTAATGATGGGTCATTTATTGTTTTATCGAGGTCGGGATGTTCATTGAGAGGTCCTTTTACTTTAATAGGCATGATATGCATGGATACTCTCAGTGACAAGTGGCTACATAAGAAGGTGTGGAGTTCAAACTATAATTGGCCTTTGATTGCTTCACATCCCCTTAACGTTCCTTTTCAATTTGATACTTGGATCATGTTTTTTCTTTTATTACATCTGCATCAACCTAGAAAAATAAATCTGGTTTTCCCAATTTTGGGTTCCGGGAGAAAAATCTGCGTATATTTTCTATTCTAGCCATTGCATGTTTTCTATTTTTTTTTGGAATTCATTTGCATATAATTTGTGTACAGGGCTAAAGCCTTCAATGACAAGTGTTAACTATGAATACTATTGAGCACTACCATCATTGGAGCCTATTGCTTGTGCCCCTCCTAGACAGTGAAAGAAAGACCCTAAGGAAAGTCACAATGGACTATGTGCACACAATAAGCACCAAGGTGAAGTAAGAGAACAAGAACACAACCAATGGCAATCTATAATCCAATTTCAAGTCGCGACCTATACTAGAGTCTAGAACGCCTTAAAAATTAAACAAACACAATTGAATGCAAAAATGGTTAATGTACCTCACAATAGATGACGCACCTTCATTGAATGAGTAAGCTAGACCAATGACTATGTTGACGAAAAAATGGATGTGAGCCATCTAAGGCTAACTATCTATGGAACATGGCAAGGGCTTACTCACTAACAAGCTACATCATAGGAGAAGAACTTTCTCCAGGGTTACCCATGTATGTGAATGGGTAACAAGTCTAACCACCCTAATTTGATCCCTTATGGAATAGTGTGCTTATCGGGGTTCCAAGATTCATTTTTATTTTGAGACCCATCTGTACTAGTATTATAAGTCAATTCTTTTTGTTTAGAGTAATGTTGATATACTGATAAGGTAATATAGTGGATTTTGTTATTAGCATGTCAATACGGTGTACTTGTAATCTAAACTTTCTTCTTCATACATGTAATGTTTTCTTGATTCACGTTTTCTAGCATGTCTTCTTTGCACACTTGCGTCACTTTATTGATCATTACATGTTTGTTGGTAGAGATACTTGGATTTTTTTCAACATTTGTACTTCCACATCTAAAGATACCCCTACAATTGAATTTCCATATTTTTGATTTGTGATATCCACTAGATCTGTTTTGGTTCCTTTCTCCACAATTTGTGTTTTTTATGTCTAAATACTTCATTAGTACAATAGATTGGTCATTTTTCTTTATTGATCAATGTTTCTTTGTTGATAAGTCACTCTAAATTGTTCCATAGTGTCTTATTATCATTCGTTAGCTTCTTAAATTGAGAAAGCTTTGATTGTGTTCCTTCAAGCATGAAAGTTTCAATGTTCTCTAGCTTGTTACCTTTCTTTTTAGGTTCAAGATTCTTCAGCTTCTCCTATTTTAGCCCTTTGATTTGATTAACCTTCGGTTGAGGTTCCTTTAGGTAGAACTTTCCTCATCTTTTTTCGATAATTCCTTCTCAAAATATTGATTCTCTTGTTCTAATTTTTTATCACACTACTTATCCTTTTCCTAATAATTCACCACCAAATATATTCCCAAGATACATATATTTTTTTGTTGTTGTTTAGCTAGTTCATCCTCTAATACTTTCTTGTTTTGTTCATGTTTTGCTAGTTCATGCTCTAAGCAGAACTTTCCTCCCCATTTTCTAATAGTTTCTTCTCAAGATTTTGATTCTCTTGTTCTAATTATTTATCACACTACTTCTTATCCTTTGATTTCTTGATTTGTGCTAGTTTTTTACTATGATCTTTTAGGCTAAGGGTTTCCTCATCTTTTTTCTAATAATTCATCATCAAATATATTCCCAAAATATGTATATTTTTGTTGTTGTTTGGCTAGTTTGTCCTCTAATACCTTCTTGTTTTGTTGATGTTTTGTTAATTTGTCCTCTAATACTTTCTTGTTTTGTTGATGTTTTGCTAGCTCATGCTCTAATTTTGATTTGTGACTAGATTTGCATGTTGCTTTGATAATCCATTAGAATAAAAGTATTGCTAAGTTGCACGAAATGGGGAAACGGAAACGAGTTTCCGAAACGGGGTACGGTACGAAACGCGACTTCCCCAAATTTTGGAAACGCGATATATATATATATATATATATATATATATATATATATATATTTGAATTTAGAATATTTAAGAAATGTTATGTGAAATCATAAAACATACATAATAAATTATAATTTATTATATTGAAAGCATAAACTATTACATCACAAAAGACACTTTCAACAATTAAAAAACTAATAAAACAAACGCAAACCGATAAAAAATTAAAAAAACCAAGTTAAATTGATAGAAACGCAGCAGTATGGCCTGGAAACGCGTTTCGAAGCCGTACGGTACGGCGAAATGCGTTTCCAAGCCGTACATTACGGCGAAACACATTTCTGTTTCACTTCTGGGCCGAAATGAGGGTTGGACCCACGTTTCCTGCAACATAGACGTATTGTCACAAGATGGGACATTGTCTCTTTGATTTTTAAAGGTATTCAAACATTTGATCTCCTTTACACAAAAGGGATATTTCACCAAAAAGGTAAAATAATTTGTGGATTTCATAGTTCACAACTTCTTATTCGATGAGTAACTGGTATATAATGCAAAAGCGTCACAAAATTAACTATTTCAATAGTTGCCTTTTATATGAAGCACTGATCCGGTTGACTTTTCAAATGGTTCCTAATTACCCTTATCATTGAACTTTGGCATTTTAAGCTTCAATTAATTTTACACTCCAACCCTAGATAACGAAAGGCCCATGGTGTTTTTTTTGGGGGTATATTTTAATTTTTTACTATACTAGAAGTTCTTTATTCCTCCTTAATTACTTTTTAAAACCTTTTGAATTTCCACCATATTCATTTTTCTTGTACCTTTTGGTACTCTAATGAAGAGTATTTTAATATTGTCCTTAATAATTGACATGACTTATATGATGGTGTATGAGCCCTCTAATAAATATTGGGTTAATTTTGTTGAGTTTTATAGAGCCTTATGTACTGACAATTACTTCAAATGATTTAAATATTTTTCACATTCTTATCCTTTATTCCATCATTAAGCAATTACACAGAAGATATCAACAACATAATATTTATGACAGTAGGATCAAGAAGACACAGACACACACAAAACACAATTTTACCCTAGGAAAACCCACATGGGTAAAAAAACCCAGCAACCTTTTCCTTATATAAATCATCAAGTTCAACAGAGATACATCAGTCAAATACAAGGTCAAACAGACCAACAATTTAGCTAGGTCAAACCTGGTCCAACTCCATCTTAATCAAGTCCTCTGCCCATAGAATTTGTGCCTTATTAGGTCTGCTTGGAATTCTGTCTCCTGCCTTCCACAGAACTCGGTCCCTCCACAGAGATTAGGTCTTGTCACGGAGATTTTGTTCTAGCACGGAGAATATATCCAACACAAAGAGCTGCTACAGAGATTCAGTCCTACAATACAGATAGAGAAATTCATCCTTCACCAAACCTTGGTTTTCGTCCTCCTTTCTTGTCTCCTTTGCATGGCTCAACAGAAGATATTATATCTTGATGATCAGATCCGAATTGGTGGTTGAGAAGAGGTCGAATGCCTCATATATATAGAGATCCAATAGATCGAATGGGTGCCTTTCTTGACAGAGCCAACTTAAACACTTGAAGGGGACGACTTGGCTTCTTTTGGAGCCAAAAATTATATTTTTAAAAATTCAAATTTTCTTCTTTTGAAATGAGCATGAAGAACATGATTTACAATATTTTTCTTTTGATCCAAGCATGAAAGACATGCTTTATAAATTTATTACAAATACATCAGGAGTATAAATATTAATTATGAAGACCAACCATAGCTACAAAATTTAACAAATTGTTCACTTCAATTAATAATGTTGTTAACCATATAATGTTAAGTCATTTTATTGACACCTCTTTGCATCACAAGTATTAGGTTTATGCTAACAATGGCAGCTCAAATCATGGCTAGAATGGCAAAAATGGTGCCTTTATTGTTTAAATCATTTGACTGATCAATCTTGTATAAAGTTGCAACCTTTGGATTGGAATCACGAAAATAGTATTGGCAGTGACCCAACTTAGCAACTATTCACTATTCATCCGCACATTCTATCTATTCTTTTTGTGACACAGACCATCTACATGCATGCTTACAGCGGCAGTGGCATATTCAAGATAGTTTTGCAAACACAATTTCATATGATCTCTGGTGTAGCAGTGATAGGCAGCAAACACTTGTTATGTTTTGGCAGCCTCACTTAGCTCTTCAGAAAACAATAATGGCAACGTCTTCAGAAAGAGAGGTAGCTGCCAAGATCTCAGTGACCCCTCCTCAAGGAAACCTCTCTTATGGCAGAGCACTTAGGTTAATGTCTTTGAATTGTTATCAACAGCAGGATTTCTTTTTTTCAATTTGTTTAATGAAAGTGATCATCTCTTCAAATTGCAGCAAAGTGATCAATGTTTAATGAAAATTCTGAATGATGAATGGCCAAAGGCCAATTGTATTCAAAGACCAATTTCAAAGAAACTTTGAAAATTGTACTTGGCAAAAAGCCAGATCAAACACGGTCGAAAATAAGTATGGCTAAATGCCATATCAGAACATAGCTTTGATACCAAATGAAATAAACAATAGCTCATTTCTTGAATATCCAACATAAGAAGGATAATAGACTGAAATACACATAGGGCAAATAATATATAAAGCAATTTAATAAGATATGAATAAATGAGATACCTACAATGGTGAGTAACCTTTGCATTTTATAGGCCTCAAGGCAACCTTTCACATAAAGCTATGCCTTTATATGATGCACCTTTTAATGATCAATATCCCATCTTTTATAGTTTGGGTATATATTTGTGAATAATGTTTATTTTTATATATATAATAGATTAATTGTAGTAAGCTAGTAGAGGCTCCCAACAATTTGAGATGTTTTCAAACAGTAATGTTTGTTCTTTGGTTTTCCATGAAGCCAGTTTCATGCATCAGCTCTCAAACCTGGATTTTTATTAACCTATGCATGCAAGTTTCTGAGACTATGATCTCAAACACCTCCCAACTTTCTTTCCAAGACCACCATCAAAGAAATATCACTCATTCCCTTTTAGTACAAGACTATCATCAATCTAGAGAAAGTAAGTGATACATTTCAAATACAACATATTAATTTGAAAGCTACCTAGAATTATTCTAATAGGGTTCCAAATATGGAAAACCCAAAGACAAAATACTACTTACACAAAGTTCCTCAACGCAAAGAACATTCCGAAGTCGCAAATGTCTGGTAATAAGAAAATTAGAGTTTGTCAGTGGTTTATTTCATTTTCTTGTGAAAATTAACATAGTGAAAAGAGCACCTTAACTCGTTGTATGCATCATAATATATATGTGGAAAGAACAATTTCATACAGCCTCCCCAAGAAATGGACTATAAATGAAAATAACTGTTACAACTTATGCCCATGACCTTATATTCTCTACGAAATTGTGTAACTAGTCAATCTAAATATTAGGCAACATTCTACAATCCAATAGATAAGATACATAGATCAAGATAATTAATTAATGCCCAATAAATGACCACAAATAGGTCAATGGGACTGCTAAGTACATATGTGAGAATACAAAGTGTGAGCACTAAAGAATGCCAAGTCTGAGGAATGATTAGGAGCTCATCAAACAAATCATGACGTGGCAAACCTCCAAAATTAAATATATTTCCACAAATAATGCATAGGCATATATCAAATAAATAATTGATAAGATGATGATAATAATAGTACACAAGGTTTGTATAAATAAAGATTGAATGGGCAATATACATGAAAACTCATGTTCCTTGACTTGTATTTTATATTTAATTATTGTTAATAGTGTATGTGTCTATGTGTTAAATTATGTTGAATGGTGTTGTCATTGATGCCAACGTTAGTTAATGAACGCTCTTATATTTGTCTAGATTACATCAAATTGGAAGCTCCATTGAAGGATGGTTGATAACCCTAGCTCCAAGGTTTGAATGTCCTGGTCAATGGACAAACCCTGAACTTGTTTAAGGTTTTTGAAGAAGCTAATCATTGAATTTGTCCTGGAAATCCTCTCTAATGGATTCTCCTTGTCGAGACGATTCTGGTGATATATGGCACGCCCTAAGAAGCCTCCCGGTTTGAGAGATATTCACGTTTAAAGTTGAAGACCCCAGTCCACAGGTCAAAACCTCGTGAGGTGGCACCTCCTCCTTAACCAAGTCAAATGATCATGCCATATGACCCTTCACCAAGAATTAAAATAACATTAGAACATTTTGTTCTTAGATCAAAGGCTAAGTCAAATACAAGGTTCTAAGGTCCAAGGTCAAAACTCCATTCCAAGGTCAACCTTCAAGATCATAAGGATATCTATTTAAGAAAAATAATTAATCTTCATAGATGAAAAAGGAATATTATTAAAATGATTGGTTTTTGGGACCTCCAAAATTTTATATATATATATATATATATATATAAAGATTTTAATTCAAACTAAATTAAGATATTAGGTCTAATAAGACCCCTTCAACAAACTTACATACCTAACTTATGGTATTCATTACCCTAAAATATAGGAGTACAATGCCTCATAGAAGTCATCCAAAGTAGGAATTTGTTGCTTCTTAGAAGCCTTCCACTATCTATAAAAAAAAACCTTAGATCTATCTTGCGGTATGTACAAAAAATGTAAAAATCAATTGTTGAAAAGGTCCTGAAAGAGATTCAACCTTTGTGGAGGAAAGTCAGATTAGAAATATGGGTTAAAATTTTATGTTTCTATTTTGGGTCTTGGGGATTCGTTGGGATAAGGCATTCTTTGCAGTTGCTTGTTGTTTGAAGCTCTTTCTTACAGGACAGCGAGGGTCCTTTACTTGGTTCAGAAATGCACTAGCTCTGAGCTCTAAAGTAGAGTCTAACCTCTGCAGCTTCCCAACTAAAGGTTTGATCATCATTTAAAATCTCTCAAGGACAGCGTGAGCTCCAAGAAGAATCCTTATTCTTTCATTATCTTTGTGAAAAATATTGATGCACCTTCAGACCTACAGTTAGGGCTCAAGACACAGGCATACTTTTTCAAGCTTTATTTTGTGCCTCATCTACATCTCTACGACTAGGGCTTGAAGATTTGCATCTAGGTCTGTGCTCAAGCATCAATAGCTCGCTAGATCGCTGCGGCAAGGGAATTTGGAGTTGAGGAACATCTGCAGCCTGGTGTAGAAGACTAAATCTGAGGTTTAACCACATTTGGATTCAAGAACTTTTATACAACTAAATACACCTTTATTTCAAGTGATTTATAAGGCATTAAGAGAGGATCATCAACACTGTGGCACATCTGAACAGAACAGTGAATGAATAATGGCAACTACATATTGAAAACACAGCTTGGTATCCCTTTCAGTTAACAATACATATACAACACAGGGGTTTCCTAAGTGAGCCGACCTCTGTCTAGCAACCTGTAAGGAGCAAATTGAAGTTCAGAAAAGGTACAGATTCATAAGTCCTAATAACCTAGGTATAAGTGTGATTTGAGCAGATTGTTTGAAGAAGCTAGGATACCTTAAATTCAAGACGAAGGTTCTATCTAGTTATCTCTCCTTGAGGCTAATTTTGCATACATCTTCAAATCCCTAATCAGTTTTTGCAAAATCTTATCACACAGCTTGAAATTCAGAGATAAAGTAGCATTGTCATCAATCCTAGTTCATAACCCTTTTAAATGTTGGTGATGTTCCATTCAAGCTACTGTAAGACATTACAGTGACAGTAAAGTCATTTAAAGTCAAGGCTAACTATGAAATCATCTACAGCAGTGAGTGGCACTTGATGTGACAAACAATATTTACAATAACACTCATTGATGCTTATTGAAACAGAGACTCTTGGTATGACTTGACTTGACAACATCAATAATAAGTGACTCTTGTTGTAATGTTTTGACTTGACCTGAAAGTGACATTTGACAATAACTTGAAGACAAAAGTTAGTAACCCCATGCATGTGAGACAGTGACCTATTATATATATAGTAGAATTGTTCCTTTCATCTAGGTCAATCATTGATATGTATACAACCTAGGCTCTTAAGTAGTTTTCATACCTATATGACATAAGTTCCACACAATAGTGACCTTACTTGGCAGACAGTGACTTGACATAATTAATGATAGTGATTGTGACTTAGTTGTTTAGGACCTAGGTGTCGTATGGTACCAGTGAGAATCTTCTTATGGCAGAATTGATAACAAGTGGTATTCGACAGTGATCTTCTATATGACAACATGCTTAATGTGATACCTTGAATATCAGTGGATATAACACTAGTGACGCTTGCCTTGATAGCCTGATAGGGTTTGCACTATCGATACCTCTTGATGATAACAAAAGTGATGTGACAGAAGTGATTGACAATAATCTAACAGTGTTATGATAGTGATCTACATAAGAGTGCACTTGGCATTTGACAGTATCTTTTGGTACTTGACAATGTTTCTCGTACATGACAGTTTATTGGCTTACTGATCTACTATGATTGTAACAAGTGATCGGAACCCTAACACTTGATGTGAGAGGGATTCTCTAGACAGTGCATCGGCTATGTGACAGTGACCTATTGACAGTGATGATTGTAATGTTCTTCAGTTGCAGTGTATGAATAATTGCAGATTTCAGAGTGGTCAGAAATTGCAGTGGTCAGTATGAGCAGAGACAGGATTGTGTATTGGAGTTAGGGTTTGAGGTATTATTGTACAGTGGTCAGATTGAGTAGATTTAAGCATGAGGCTGCCAGGACTTGGCAGTGATATACATACCGAGCAGAGCAGCAGAACTTTCATGGTAGTTTCTTTATATTGATTCAGAGCACAGGTGGATCCTCTTTTTCTTCATCCCTAGAGAGGCCTCCTTATACTTAAAGGGAAGAAGAAAAAGAGGGGAGAAAAAGGTGAAAAGAAAGATGATTTATTGAGTTGAGATTGATCACCAAGGATTTAGGACCAGTGCCTAGATATTGGGAGAATTGGAGTCAAAATGATCTTGATTTGTCAGTCTCACCCTTCAAGGAGACCTAGAGGCAGCTTCACTAGCCCCAATGGAGGAAGCTACATGGCTAATCTAGAAATTTACACTTCGTTGGCAATAATTAATGGAGTTTCAAGGATGCAATATGGAGAATGACCTCTAGGAACATTGATTCACTCATTATACATGAATAACACATGCAAAATTTCCAATAGCTTCAATGTTCTAACAAAACTTCATTAATTAGAGAACATTAAAGACTATGAAACAATATTCCATGCATTAGACATTCATTAGATCAGAAATATAGCATTAAATGACACAAGACAATCAAGAATATATCCATCCACAAAAATGCCAACAAGAAGCTCCAAGAGAGATAGTGAAATTTTCCAAATGTCAAAATACATTTAATCCATCCAAATCACTCCACAAATTGCAGGTCGAAAATCTGTAACGAGCTAGCAGAAAATCCCAAGTGTGATGGTTTGCAATGAGACTAAGTCTCATGTATTTATATAAGCTCTAGCAATTCGAATTTCTAATTACAAAGCCCCTAAAACATGACAAATGATGTGAAGACCCTTGGTTACAAGCAAACCAAGATAGATTTAACATTAATTATTATTTAATTTCTTCTTTAGACCATGTCATAAATGCAAAGTGCTCTCCAATGTTACCGTTGAGGCCTCATGTGTTAAGGATGAGAGTGAGAGCCTCAAAAATAATTAATAAGAGGGGGATGCCCTCCAAATGCAGCAAAACATATCCAAACCCCAATTTGGGCTCTATGGGCTCCAAATGGGTCTCATGGGTCTCCAAATGGCTCAAGATCAACTCGATGCTCCATCAACGAGGGCTAGAAAATGACACATGCCCTCCCATGTCTCCCCGGGAAAGGCAAGACCTCCTCTGTGCCCTGTATCAATTGCGAAGTGTTGGGTGCAATGTGTAGCCAGCTAGGCAACGCGGTCCAAGTGCATCATTATCTCTGTATAACTTGGGCACGAACAGGTAATGTGATGGTGCTGAAGAAGCCCATGGTGTGGCAACCAATGCTCTGCATAGCTGGAAGCCCATAGCTCTCAACGATCACCCTACAAGTGTCGTTATGACCTCGTGGACGACTCAAACCCCGTATAGGAAGACCAAGTCCAACATGAAAACCCATCTGCAATCCTGCATAAGATCCAATGTGTCTCCTCACCTTCCAGTGCAATTGAGTAAATAAGCTTACTAATCAAGGTCATAAGTGGACACTTCATGGTGGCATGCCCTTCCAAATGGGCTTTAAACATGTATTGGTGTTACCTTCCTCGGCAAGAGAGGTTAATGAAGGACCCTATTAGGTGGTTTCAACCTTTATGGGGATGACAGGTGCATGGTACATCCATCAATGGCAAGTGTCATGTGAAATGATGATGGAACAGAGTGGGGGCAATACGGGAGGCTCCAAGTCACATGCCATGGTACAAGGGTAGCTATGATGAGCGAGGCCCATACTTTGGGTGCATGAATGTGAGGAGAAAGCAATTGTGGTACATGAGTTACCCCGACCTTTGTTTTTCCACCCTTCTTCATATGTCTTTTTCCTTTTATTGATTTTTCTTCATTTTACTGCTTGGGGCTCAAGGGGATGAGAGCATGATGTGTAAGATATAGCAATGATTACCCCCTTAAGGTGGAGCAATTCATCGCCCACTAGGGATTGGGGCAATCATGGGTTCCTTAATGATGCAAGGGGCACTCATAGGGACCCTAGGAACAAGGGTGATGACCATAATGATAGGGGGTAGAGGTCATGCTTGGATTTTGCCCACGTGCTAAATTTTATTGTCTTGACCATGTTTTGCATTCTGTGGTACATTTCATGTTGTATGTGTTGAATTTACACGATCTTAGATCTAGGATAGAATCTTAGAATCTCCGACGCTACCAAACCAAGAATCTCAACAAAGCTACTTTGCACAGCGGAATATAAATAGCAATAAATCACACATGCACAAGTATAGACAACTTTTTACAAAGTATTGTACTAATATGTACAACAACCCAATCTTCATTATATTAAACCAACTGAATAATACAACAATATAGAGCTTCCCATACAGGGGATAATGACCCTCAATTATCCACAAGTTCAAGAATACAAGATACAATGACAATCTCGCTATAGCCTCTATGTCATTTATCATCCTGTCAATCCTTCACTTCCGTTCTGCTCTCTAGCTGCCCCTTATTCCATCAAAGGATAACACATAGAGTCTCCAGGAGGGTTGCCACCTATCACTGTTGCAAGTCGCTTATGCTCAATGAACACGGTTTGATCCAATCTGCTCTTCTAGGTTGGCCAATACCTGAGCTATCCAATCTGTCAATCTAGCAGTCCATTAGTCCATCAATGTACTGCACATTAGGCTCCAATCTTCACCCAATCATGCAACAGTCAATGTCCTTCTTGTATGCTGCTCTAGGGCTACTTTGGGCTATCAACACGTTTCCCTCCAACAATCCAATGATGCCCAATCCAACTGTCACAAAACCAATGTGAAATCTGCTCCTAGTTAGGGTTTCTTAACACCCAAGACAAAGCCAACACATGGCTCCCACAAGCTCCAACAAAACTGATCCAAAACTGGTCTAAACCTAGACCCAATACAAGTTAAATCTAGTTGCAAACATAACCCAAGACTAGTGACAAACTGTTGTATGAATGTGACTTGGTTACGGCATAACAATGACCTACGTTAACCCTACAACACACCCTCACAATCCCTTCTCAGTTTTGGCTTCCCTTTATGAGACTCCTTTGCCTACACATTGGTGATATGGGCACTTATTAACCCTTAAACATCCCCACGCGACCATGTTCTTAGGTGTTAAGGCCTACGGACTACCCCCACCAGCCTCCTATGCTTATGGCCTGCACAAAAACAGAGAAACCCACACTTATTTGTCACCAATACAGACCTGCACTCACGTCCTTATCTTTGGCCCTGTTGTAGGATGAAACAACCCTTCAAACAGTCATGGAAAGGCTACCAAACAACCCTTTCCTCCCTCACTGAAATGCCTTCTATCCTGCGACCAAACAGAGGTGTCATTTTCCCTTAGCCGAGTTTCTTCTTCACTCTTCTGGTTTCCCTTGTATTGCTCACTTGGATGTCCAAAATGAACCCCATTCACCTTCTATTTATACACCTTAGATGGGCTCAACGAATTACCAAAGAGACATGATTGCTGGACTTAACCACTTCAAGCCTACATGACTTGAATGCCCAAAAATTCATTGTCAACTTCAAAAATTCATATCTCATCAAGGACATCTTGGATTTCGATGATTCTCGAAGCGTTAGATTCTACTTGCCATCCTCTATCATCTTCATCCATCACATGTCCAAAATGCTCCATGGTTTTGGCCCAAACATCCATGGGTGAAAAGCCCCAACCTTGGGTTCCAAGCCCATAAGTGACTCTTATGGTGCTCCAACATCCAAACCCCAAACCCTAGGGCTTGGAGTACCTCCCAAGCTACTCCAAAATCAACAATATGTGGCAATATTATGCTTTTATTGTTCTTTTTTTTTGCTGCATCAACCTTCAAATCATCGTTCCAAGCCCAACCCAAGGTGTGAACAATAGGAAGGGGATGCTAACACCTTGTGGACCCATGGGACAAATGTGGGCCCAGATAGGGAAAATGTGAAAAGGGCTTGTAATGAGCAGAGGGGAGTGAAATATATGGTATCGAGAAGTGGAACCATGCAACCAAAATCAGGGTTTCCCATGTAGTGTCACTCCTAAAGCCAATAAAGGAGATCACACTGTACTAGGATTTAGGATTAACCCCCTAGTTGAGGTAAGGGAACAAAAGTACAGTCAAATCTTTTTCTTTCAATCGAATCCCCCCACTAATCCATGCCCAAATGTGCCCAAGAAAAGCAAGCATAAACACCCAATTACATAATGAAAAATCATACCTTCAGGGTTGGATGGCCTACCTTCAAACATACGATCATAACAGATGAACGAGGGCACATAATGGTTGGCTCAGGTGGCAAAGAATGATAGCACTTTGGGCTATCTGATGGTTACAAGGGGATGTTGGCTGCAGGCTGATGTCAAATTCAGGAGAAAACATTCTCCTATTGGGGTCACCCACATGGTGGTGGGTAATAGACCCCACATTATACATGTAGCAGCTTGCCTCTCTTATGTATCTGGTCAACAAACCAGATATATGTTTTGTTGGTAATACACTCAATCAAGCTATGGTTGAGCCAAAGTGAGTGCACCAGGTGGCAGCGAAACACATACTGAAGTACCTTTGTGGTATGGTGGACTATGGGTTGAGTTATGCCCAGAGAGATGGAATGAAGCTAGTGGGTTATTCAAATGTTGACTAAGCAGGAAACACAGCTGACAGGAAAAGTACTTCAGGTTGTTGTTTTAGCTTGGGATTTGGCATTGTTTCTTGGTTCAACAAGAAACATAAGACAATTTCACTGATTTTTGTTGAGGTTGAGTACATGGCAGCGAGTTTGGCATCATGTGAGGTCATTTGGTTTCGGAAGTTACTCATGGGGTTATTTGATCAGGAGTTGGAGTATATAGTGATACATTGTGACAATCATAGTTGTATCAAGCTCTCAAAAAATCTAGTCTTTCAAGACAGGTCAAAGCACATAGAGATCAAGTACCACTTCATCCAAGAGTCTGATAAAAGGCCCTATGAAGCTACAATATGTACCTACAGATGAGTCAGTTGCAGACATCCTCACAAAGGCCTTAATGAAAGGCAAGTTCGTCTTCTTCAGAGACAAGTAGGGGGTGGTACAAAACACCTTCCTCGCAAAGAGAGAGTGTTAAAATTGTAGCTTGGATAGGTGTTTTTGCATATGCCTTGCGTCCAGGCATGTAGAAGATACATGAATAATTACCTATTTTAGCATTTTTTTTCTAAGCTAGAACTTAGGAAAAGCATGATGATTAATTTAATAAGTTAGTATTGGCTTTGTAACTTAGATTTTTAAAGCTTATAACTTTGGAAATTAATATTTCTTTTTGACCGGATCAAAAGAAAGAGATATGATCATATTTTGGCCTTTATCTTTTCTTTGAATATCTTCAGGAGAAAATAGGGTTATCAGAGAACTTATAAATTGTTGGAACGAGCAGATGAAAGACACATTAGAGATCACATCGAGTGGGAGAGAAGAGGGCCAATTTGGATGAGAAGAAGGAACGTCGAACACCTCAGAGAAGAGGTCGTCCTGTTCACGGAAAGAGGGGTTGTAATGAGCAAAAAGAGAGGAGCCAAACCCTAAGCCAAGTTTGAGGGGGAGAGGTTGAGTATTGGGGTCGAGTTTCCTACTGGAGGAGAGGCTAAACTCTGGGCTTATATCTGTTGAAGAAAAGGGGTCGTACTTTGCTAGAGAGAGGTCATAACATTGCAAAGGAGAGAGGGCTATTTTTTGTCACTACTTTTGGCTATACATTCTCTAGATTTGTTGTAATTTTTTCCTGAGTATTTTCTCTAAAGCCTAACAAAATCCCTCTTTGTTGTTTTTTCCCCACACTAGGGTTTCTAGTGTAAAAGTTGTTGAAAAGTTTATGTTCTTGGATTTCTTGATATGTTGTGCATAATTTTTTAGAAGTTCAACTGTGTTAATTGTGCGTACATTTCATATTTGAGTTTTTTTGGTTTTCAAAAAAAATAAAATTCTAGATATAAAAATTTACTAGCACGTTAATCACTTTGTTGGGCATAAAGAAAACTAACCAATTCTTCAACACAAGACAGATCCATTGAAATAACTTCACCACGGGGACAACATAGCAAGCCAAATCGTTCACACAATTACTAAAAGATGTTCATGAAGACGAACAAAATTAAACAAGTTCAACTCAATCAAATTTTTCCTTAGTCACTCATGACTCCATTGAACCAACAACTTTTGCAGATGCAATGAAGCATAAGGAATGGCAATAAGCCATGGTGTATGAATATGACTCGATAATTGCAAACGGAACATGTACACTTGTATATTGTCCAACAAATGTTAAACACGGACTATGAATGGGTTTACCACATTAAGTATAAGGAAAATGGTAAAGTAGATAAGTATAAAGCAATACTTGTGGCTAAATTTTTTTCTCAAACAGAAGGGGTTTACTATGACGAAACATTTTCCCCCACAGCAAAATGGAACACAATAAGAATGGTGATAAATTATGTTGCACTATATGATTGGACACTTTATCCAATGGATGTGAAAAGTGCCTTTTTCAATGGTGATTTGAAAGAAGAAACCTATATGACTCAACCCCTGAGATTTGAAATTGAAGTGAAGGAGCATAAATAGGAGTGTTATCTCAGAGATTTCATAAGACCAGGCCGTGTAAGTTCCAAACTCGCTGCAAAGAATGATAGCACTTTGGGCTATCTGTTGGTTACAAGGGGATGTTGGCTGCCAGCTGATGTAAAATCCAGGAGAAAACATTCTCCTATAGGGATCACCCACATGGTGGTGGGTAACAGACCCCACATTATACATGCAGCAGCTTGCCTCTCTTATGTATCTGGACAACAAACCAGATATGTGTTTTGTTGGTAATACACTCAATCAAGCTATGGTTGAGCCAAACTGAGTGCGCCAGGTGGCAGCGTAACACATACTAAAGTACCTTTGTGGTCTGGTGGACTATGGGTTGAGTTATTCCCAGAGAGATAGAGTGAAGCTAGTGGGCTATTCAAATGTTGACTAAGCAGGAAACACAGCTGACAGGAAAAGTACTTCAAGTTGTTGTTTTAGCTTGGGATTTGGCGTTGTTTCTTGGTTCAACAAGAAACATAAGTCAATTGCACTGAGTTTTGTTGAGGTTGAGTACATGGCAGCGAGTTTGAATTTGCAGAGATTTCATAAGACCAAGGCGTGTAAGTTCTTTTTAGGGGGCAATTGTCCTTACAGAGATGGGTGCAATTTTCTGCATGACACGGAACTGGGTCAGTTCAATAATGCGGCTGTGGTGAGAGGAGCTTCTTCTACAAGGCATCAAAGTCTTTGACATTCAAGAGAATGAGATGAACCTACAATCCTATTACATCTAATATTTTTAATTGCACCCACAAAAGGGAGTAATTCGTCCTACAAGAAGATCAATTACTGCTTTCATGGCTATATTTGAAACCATGGGGCATATCCATCCAACTGTTTCTATAGTTTCATAACGGCAAGATTTCCAGCCACAATATCATCGAAAATCCATAAAAAAATCGCTCCAAGAGATTTAAATCCCAAGTTTTGCTGAAGGAGGTAGTTACTCCACATATCTCTGCCTCGGAGTAGAAGATGGTTGAACAACAAACTGGCCAAATTGTGAGGAATAAATAATCTTTGGAAATACAAGTGCCCAGGTTGTGGCTTGCGCTAATATGGACAGCATTGAACGTCATTTTCCAATAAGTTGTCGATACCTGATTCATCTCTTGTGGCCATATCCATTTCTTGACATATCGATGCCATGGGCTCCATTATGGAATTTTACGTTAGCACTTTTGTGCATACCATGCTATGAAATATTTTCTTTAAAAGCCTAACCCATGGCATTTAATGGAGGTCCTGAAGTGGATGTATTACGCGCAGTCAGAAATGTTTTCTTTAAAATCAACACATCGCATTTACTGGAGGACCTGCAGCGAAACTTCTACCTTCTAAACAGGAAGCTTTGCTAGAGATTTGCAAGGCTGCAATGGCGGTGAAACTACCATGGCCGACAAGAAGACCAGGGGCAGAGTAACGGCACAGGAAAACCCATTATGATGCCAAACAACAATAACTTCTCATTGCCTACAGCTCTCGGTGTGACGCAAATCCTGTAAAAGCCAGTTCCATGCCGCCAAATCTCATAATATGAATAGCACAGCCTTGTGAGCGAAGTGAATGAAGATGCACCCAAAACTATAACTCGATCAAGAGCTGGAAGGAATCAATTCCAAGACAATCGGTTTTGCCACAATCTATGTTGACATTGGAAACAAAGTTTCTTCCTTTTCAAGACATGAGGGTTTGGATTGAGTAATGGTTATAACAATGAAAGATAAAGCAATTAACATTGTTGTGCACGGGTCATCTACTCGTAATCGCGAGGTTGCTCCTCGGATGAATGCTTCTCTTGGCAAGCACTAAAAACTGGGCAGAAAGCATTGGATTTTGGTCGGACAACAAACCAAAAAGGAGAGGTTTTGCATGCAATTGAACTTTCAGATCTGGGCAGGCTTTGAAATATTAATTTAGTGTTTACAATCCAACTTTGAAGGTTAGTTTAATTTGAATTTTAGTTTAAGTTTATATATATATATATATTAAAAAAAAGAAAAAAAGAAAGGTTTTCATGGTTAAAATATATATGAGAATTTCATTGCATTGTTTAAAAAAAAAATCATTTTAATTTTGTTATTTAAAAAAATAAAAAATAAATAAATAAAATTAACATAAATAATAAATTAACCAAAAAAAAAAAAAAAAAAATTGTCCCACATCCATTTACATAAAACCAACTACTTCTTCTCCAAAAGATGCAAAAGCCTTTTCAAATATTTTTTTTTAATGTTTAAAAAAAAAAAAAAGATCAATCTTTTTGCAAAACAATAAAAAAACATTAAAAAATATTACACAATCAAATGATTAAATTGCATGAGGACATGCAATATTTTTAGTTGCAGGGGAAATAAAAATGTTGGTTTTTTAGAATTGTCATTCATTGTGAATTTGTGGGCAAAAGTTAGGATGCATATACTAACAAGTGAAATGACATTGGTGTTATGTGTAGGTCAAAGAGAAGCTTATGCAAAAAGCCTCAACATTACGATGCGGCACCCTTTTCATCCATGATTAGTGTAACTTTGACAAATAATTAAAAAAATGGACATTTCATAAATTCTTTAAAATGAGCTAATTTGTTTTTGAGTCACTTCATACAGGAATGATCGATGGAGATGGCACACTAAGGGTAGCTTACCTAGCTGAGGAGAGTCCACCATGGCCCCGACATTGCTTGCTGTATGACAGAACAATCTGCTGCGCTCGTGCAAAGAACTGGAACACAACTTCAAAAACAGGGGGATTGTTTCTAATGGGAACCAGCATTCCCTCAGCGTGAAGGTTGAAGGCCTAATTGTCTTGTGGCCAGCAACATATCATATCAATTCACCAACCAGTAAGCCAACATATAATACTATAATATCGTTTTGTTCAACCAGGCGAGTGAACCAAAGACGTTCCCTTTTATCAGGCATTTATAATGTGACTCTTCGATGTGGACATAACAAATCCATAATGCCAAGCTTTTCGCCATGCACAAAAGTTAGCTGACAAAAACAGGGAGTAAAATTACTTTTCATGGTTATTTCTTTAAGAATGGATTGATACTAATATCATGAATTGAGTTAATTTCAACACTTTGATTGTCCTTAATCTGTTTTATTTGGTACGAAATTTTTGCGTAAGAATCATGAAGGAAATGGCCATTTCTTATTGAATACACTTATGTTTTCTTTCTTCCAAGTTTTTTTTCGCAGGTTACAAGATAATCAAGTGATCATTAAGGAGATTAAATTGTGAAGACAATTGGTCTTCCCAAGACTAATTTCATGAGAAATTCTAAAGAACCAGTCCATGATCATAAACGAAATTTCCAGAAAATTACAAGTTCTTGCAACTTCTTGTAATAGCTTAATGGTTTGACATGTTGCATGACAGATTAGCAAAATTCAAAGAGCTACGATTTGTTCCTAAATGTAGCTATTTTAGCAGGCAGTCCAGAATTAAGAAGCAGATTTGCTATGTTTGAGAGTTTGCATGCCATATTTCATTTTTTTCTTTTCCAGCGAGACTCATTATCCATTTTCCATTACCACATACACTTCATTACATTTTCTTCAATCCTAACCCACCAATAAAACCAACAAAGCTCATCTACAAGCTTTTTGTTCCACTTTACATATTCATTGTCCGTTTCCTTTTTCCTACACTTGCAAATAAAACCTTGCTTCTGGAGTGTAAAAACTCTGGTAAACTTGAATAAGTATATATTATTATTGATAAAATATGAGATATGAGATATGATTACAATGGGGAATCACCGAGGCTTTAAATATAGCCTCATGGTATCCCTTGGTGAAGAGGCATGATCTTTGATCATGCCCTTTCACTTAATAAAACCTAATATAACTATATCTAACTAATAATTAATAAAATATACATAACATTGCCCCTCTCTTAAAGATGCTTTGTCCTCAAAGCATACATAACGATGGACAATGTTGACGAACGCCTGGGTTTCTTGAGCGGTGGGCTCTTGCTTCCCACATTTTAAAAATATCGTGGAGCATATTCTCGAGTTCAATATTTTGTTGATGTGGACAGTGAAAAGATCTGATATCGACAGGGTCGGATCCTGCCTTGACTTGTATTGGATGTTTGATTTTCCTATCTGGAGGCACTTTTATGGGTATATCTTGGAATACTTTTTCGTTTTTCCAAACTATTCCTTGTTCTTCTGGTGTCTCTTCATGGCTCCTTTTTGAAGATAACATTTCTAACTGATGACATTGTACTGTAGATGTTGGCGCTCCTGTTTGAATCATCTTCGTCATCAAAGATGAAGATACGACTTGATTTTCTGGGACTTGGAATCCATACAACCTGTGTTTCTGCCCTTTCCACTTAAAACTTATAAACTGTTTCTGATGGTTGGCAGAATAAGTACCTAAAGTTTGTAGCCATTGAATTCCTAAGACCACATCTACTCCTCGTAATGGAACGGTGTAGAATGGAGATTCTAAATGAAAGTTTTTTATCTGTAGTTTGACCTTATGGCATTTCCCTACTTTCTCAATCTTCTTACCATCGACCACCATTACCTTCATATTAGGCATGGGGAAGGTAAATATGTTAAGTCCTTTTGCCATGGTTGAATCTAGAAAATTGTGGGTACTGCCAGTGTCGACGAGAACCATTACGTTGTTGTTCTTGATATGTCCTCTTAACCTTAGGGTTTGAGGTTGTGACATACCTGTCATCGCTGATAATGACACTTGCGGAATAGTTTCGCCATCGACTTCTGGAGAGAACTCTAAGTTGTCTTCTAATCCCTCTCTTGATTAGATTCTCCCAAGTTAGAATTTTTTTGTGCATCACTAGCCAAAGAAAGAGTGAGATTTTGGGCCAGTGTTTGCAATTCCAAAGAGTGCGCCATTTGCTTTCAGTGGAGGTAGGGTTGGGGGGGATGATATAACCATAGGCCTCTTTTATGTTGAAGTGGCCAGCAGCATTTGTGCCCCATCTTAACTTGTCTTTCTCCTCTTCCGTTTGTATCTATCTTTTTTCTAGCTCTTTAGCTAGATTCTTCCATTCCTGAGGGTGATTTTGCTGAACCCATTCCAAGGCATCTTACCATTCTCTCCATCCTGTGTTTTCATTATTTTTCCAAAAATCTTTGACAAGACTTTTATTTTGGTTGTCCATGTGAATTTTGATTTGTTTGAATTGGTCTTGATTGAGTCGGAGGCTTTGCTGCCATTCATCTTCCTAGAACAAGGTTGTTCCTCCATTTCCTATTTCCCAGAAACAATGATTTTGAACAATTGCTTTGTTCCCCCATGCTTGGTTACATACCACTGAGCCGTTGATGTTGCCACTAAGCCTGATGAGAGTCTCCTGGTGATGAGACGGGGCATACTTTGCGTTCCAGAGCACGGCCCAAGAGGTTTGAGGGCTAGTGATCCAACGCCACCAAGTTTTGGCGCCCAACACTTTGCCCAGCATGTCTGGGTCTCTGAGGCCCAAGTCCTCCTTCATTTTTGGGTCTGCAATTTTTTTCCCCAGGCCACAAGGGCCCATTTTCATTTATTTTCTTTGTCTTTCCATAAGAAATCTCTTTGGATGATCTTGAGTTGGTTGGGGATAGATTTGGGAGTGGCAATGGCAGAGAACTGGTATTGCGGGATGGCTTGGAGTACTGATTTGACCAGGATTAGTCGACCAGCAAGATTTAGGGATCTAAAAGTCCAATTGGCAATCTTCTTCTTCAGTTTGGTTACTAGAGATTCCCAATTTTCCTTTGCAAGAGGTCTGTCTGTTAGGGGAACTCCAAGGTACTTGGAAGGGAAGGAGCTAAGCTTGAATCCCATAATTCTTGCAATGTTGTGCTGAATGGGCGAGGAAGTATTCAAGAAAAAAAAGTTTGGTTTTGGCCACATTGATGGAAGTGCCAGAGGCTTGGGCAAAATCAATGAGAATGTCCTAAAAGGCCAGGGCTTCTTTGACAATGGGAGAGCCCATGAGTAGAGTGTCATCAACAAATTGTTGGTGAGTATTGTTGATGAGTAGAGGGGGGAGTGGAGGGGTATAGTTTTATTCCGGAGATTCTGCCATATGAGGAGGCTGCCATAATAGAACGACTGAGACCTTTCGCCATTACGACAAAAAGGAAAGGAGAGAGGGGGTCTCCTTACCTAATTCCTCGGGATGGACTATTGATGGAGGAGGGGGAACCATTAAGAAGAATGGAGAAGAAGGCTCCAGAAACCATGGCCATTATCCATTTTATGCATTCCTTGTTAAAACCGAAAGCTTCCAGCACTTTTCTGATATAGTTCCAGTTGATTTTGTCGAAAGCCTTGGACATATCCAGCTGAATGAGCATTCCAGGTTTCTTCTGCTCCTTGAGAGAGTGAATGACTTCCTGTGAGAGGACAATGTTGTCCAAATTTTGTCTTCATTCCACATAGCCAGTTTGCCGGGGGGAGATAAGGAGGGGCAGAATATTTTTGATGCGATTTGCCAAAACCTTGGAGATGATTTTGTAAATAACATTACATAGTGCAATGGGTCGGAATTGATCAGGGGAGTCAGCATTTTCTAATTTGGGGATGACGGTGAGGAAGGTGGCATTGAGGGCTTTTAAGACAGACTTTTGGATGCAGGATTCTTCCACAAGATCATGAACCTCCGTCTTTAGCAATGGCCAGAAATCTTTAAAGAAATCAATGGTGAAACCATCCGGTCCCGGGGCTTTGCCATTGGGCATGGTCTTGACCGCTTCTTCAACCTCATGCAGAGAAACTTTCCTTATGAGCATTTGGTTGTGCTCCTTCGTTAAGATAGTAGGGATGTTTTTGGTGATTTTTTCTATTGCTTCCCCTTTGGCATTGTTGGGTTCAGTGAGGAGATCTCCAAAATACTAGTTGAGCTCCTCTTCTATTTCTCTGTGAGTGCTGAGGATATCACCTTGTTGATTTTTTAGGCTTAAGATTCTATTGTGTTTCCGATGTTGGATCATGGCGCGGTGGAACAATGTTGTGTTCTTCTCCCCCTCTTTAAGCCAGCTAACCCTGGATTTTTGGCGCCATAAGGTTTCCTCTTGGGCATCCCTCTCTTCCCAACTTTTTTGTAGCTTTAATTCCTCTTGCTTTCTTTGTTCAGTCATCCCATTGTTGATGATGTTCTGTTGTAAGGCTTACATTTTGAGTTCTATCAATTTCTTTTCCGCAATGATGTCTCCAGAGGTGTTCTTATTCCAGAGTTTGAGTTGAGATTTGATGAATTTCAGTTTTTGCTTAAAATTGTACATTTTGTTGCCTTGGGTGGGTTGGGGGGTGTAGCACCATTCTTTCATTTTTTCCATGAAGTCGGGATGACTGATCCAAAAGGCTTCAAACCTAAAGGGCTTACTATTGGGTCCTTCTGGTAACTGGATTTTTAGAACAATGGGCCAGTGATCTGAGCCCACCTGGGGGGCGATGCTTGCCTCAGTTTCCAAGGAGCTGAGGTACAGGTCCTCAGATAGGAGGAATCTATCCAGCTTGGAGGCAATCTGCCTATCCCCCCTCTTCTGTTATTCCAAGTAAAAGTGCCATTTTTGGTGGGGGTGTCTATGAGTCTAAGAGCATCAATAAGGTCCTGGAAGGCTGCTGAGTCTTTGTCCAGTTTTCTGAGTCCACCTCTCTTCTCCCCAAGATTGATTATCATGTTAAAGTCTCCCGCTAGGATGCTGAGGGGATGGTTGAAAGAGCTGAAATGCTTTTTTAAGCTGATTAAGTAAGCAAGTCTTTCAGTAACTGAATGAGGAGCATAAACATTGGTGACACATCTTTTCCGTGGTTCCGGTGATTTGAAGAACAGTGGTGAGGGCGAATTTGGAAGCAGCAGATTCAGAAAGGTGAAAGTGGGAGTCCTTCCAAAAGGTGGAAAGCCCTCTCGCAGTACCCGAGGTCGAGATAGCTAGATGGTTGTATTAATTTTTGAAGCAAGATTATTCTATTAATTCCATTAAGTTTAGATCACTCTTGGTCTCTTGGAGCATAACAATGTCCGGTTTATCAGAGGCCATTCTAGATTTTAGAATTCTTTTCTTACCAGGACTGTTTAGTCCTCTAATATTCCAAGATGTACAAATCATTGATAAATTTTGGGGGGGAGAGTGATTGCTCTTACCTTTCCTTCATTGATGAAGCGAGCTCCTAACTCCTGGAGGAGTTGGTTGGTGGACTTCCGGCCTCTTTTTCTGTTCTTCCCTTTTGGAAAGTTTTTTCCTGCATTTAAGTTGACCATTATTCTGCTTTCTGCGCCTTTTCCCTTGTTTTGGTGCTCTTGGTTCTGATACATTCCTTCCTGTAGCAGGAAGGCCTCTTCAATTTTTTTTATTTGCTCCCGGGGAAGGGCCTCTATTCCATTTTTGTTCCATTCCTTTGCGATTTTTTGGAGATCCGTTCCCATTAGTACTTCTTCAATCTTGTTTTCCTCTGGGGTGGGTGCATCCTGTATTTGCTCCATTTCTGTATCTTCTTGGTATTGTGTGCTTTCTTGCATGATATTGTTTTTAGCTTCGGTTTCCCTCCTATTGCAATTTATGGACTTTTCTTGATGCCTGTGTGCTTCTTTCCTTATGCTTTGTTGGCCTGTCTCCTCCTGAATTGTATTTAGAGCTTCGAACTTATTTTTTGGGAGAGCATGGGAGGGTCTTTCTTTGTGTATACTCTTTTGTTCTGTTTGTTTTTGTTTCCTGCGCTAGTGTATCCTTGGTCATCTTTTTTTCCTACTTGATCTTCTTTTGTTGGAGCTTTGTTTTGGGGGCAGTCTCGAAAGAGATTTCCATGCTCATGGCATGTAATGAATAAATAATGTAAATAGTGATTAATTAGTTAATTAGTAATTAGGTTGAAAGGCCATGTCTGATAAGACATGACCTTTCGTGAAGAGGCACCTGCGTAGGTATATAAGCAGGCCTCATTTGTAACATTCAATCATCTATCTCATATCACATTCTTCATATCTTTTATAATATAATATTTGTATCCTCATGGATATCTTTGTATTCCAAGTGTTCTGGAGTATTTAACTTGAGAAGGAACTTTGTTCGCTTCATTTGGTATCGGAGTTGTTCGATCTTCTGGCCGCTCATGCTGCACAGAGCCACACTCTCTGATCCAGGCCCTTGGCCATCGAAATTCGTCAACATTGTTGTTGTCGAAGCGTTTCACTATACCTTTGGAGTTTCTCCGCTGCAACTACTGAATTTATCAGAGGCCTTTGGCCATTAAAATTAAAAAAAGAAGAATAAGTTAAAAAAAAGGGGTCGTTCAAAAAAGAAAAAAAAAATACATATATATATATATATATATATATATATATATATATATATATATATATATATATATATATAATAAAAAAAAAGGAAATTTTATGAAAAAAAAAATATATATATATATATAAAGTTAAGCGATCAGGGAGCCCCACTATATATATTAAACAAAAAATAAAATTAAAAGAAATTATAAAATTAATAAAAAAAAATTAAAAAATATATATACAATAGCATATAGGCAGCCTCTGCGATTCCTCGTCCGGCCACCCGCCGCCATCCATCCGCTGCAGCCTCTGCGATTCCTCGTCCGGCCACCCGCCGCCATCCATCCGCTGCAGCCTCTGCGATTCCTCGTCCGGCCACCCGCCGTCGTCTCGTGACAGTGAGCCGTTGACCGTCCACCGCGGACACACAGTCAACCTTGCGCTGTCCCTGTTCGCCTCCATATACCCCCTTTCGCGTTCTCCAACTCCAACATGGCAGCTAACATTCCACCAACCACCCTTACGTCGAGCCATTAACACCGATCACTTTGTCCGTTGCAACCTGAGATCTCCACTGCCCATGCCCCGAGCAATGCAAACCACTTTACCTCAATTATCCTCTTCACGTTGTCCTTGTACTCGCCTGTCCGTTGTGGCCGAGCCTATCCATTGGCTCTGAACAGCACTCTCTACGTCGACCCTCCGCGTCACCTTCATTGCCTTCCGCTACATACATCGTCCACAACACCATCTGCTCGTTCCTCATCACTGTTGACCGAGGCCAATCATCTACAGCCTGCGGCCACTCCCACACAAACAACAGTGCCTGATCGCTGCCCAAGTCAGTGCCTGCACCTCCGGATTCCACCATTCGACATTCAAAAAAAAAAAAAAAGAGAAACCGCTACATGCCGACATACCCCAGCCATCTAAATCGTTACCCCCGTCATTGTCCTCTATCTCTGTCCGTCGTAACCCCAACGTTGTACGCTGACACCTTTCGTCGTACTCTCGCATCCTTTGTGAGCTTCATCGCCTCTCTGCTCAGCGTTGTCAGTTTATCTATTCCCACAGCCATACATTTAAACAGTGAAACATTGCGTCATTTCTTCTGGCCAATTGATTCATATATAGTAACATATTTATATGAATCATATAATAGTTTTTAATTACAATTAATATAATTATAATTAATTTAAATATCATTATTATTATTTAATTAAAAAAAAGGGGGACCTAGTTTATAAAAAAAAAAGAGAAGTTGTTAAATTAAAGGTTTATAAAATCAAAGCTATTCAAACGATATGATATATATATATATATATAAAAGAGAAGTGAAGTGCACCTTATATATAAGAGAAGTTTGAAGTACAAAGTGCAAGGGATTTATAAATAAATAAATATTCAAAAAAAAAGGACTTCAAAAGTGAAATTGTGCCAAAGGATATTAAAATAATTTCTGAAGTAAAATGGAATCTAATTCGGAAAGAAAAGAAGGAAGATTTCCTGAAAATTATAGTATGCTTGTCTGTGCGCTAATTAGAATCAAAGAGTCACTTGCGGGAAAGGAAGCTCTTATATCTATCGATCTTAATCAAGAGAATAATTATGTTAGTACTAAATGTGCTAACGAATTAGTGATCCCCGAATCAAATATAACGGAAACAAATTCATTTCACGCAAATGAAAAACAATACGACATAGGGAATTTACACCTAAGTATTGGCGAGTATTCCTTGGTCTCGCAATTTACAGTTAAAACTTTATTTTGTAACGATAGTGATATAATTTTGGGTTCGCTCTAGATGGACTTACTAGGGTCATTCATCCTTAATACGGAAAAAACGTTTTTGACATTTTCTTACAAAAATAAAAACATAACGTTACAAGATCTCACGGTGAAGCCGAACTCACTAACACCGGAAGACATATTAGATATCACAAGAGTAGTTCTTCCAGAAAGTAAAAAATCAATACAATATTTGCAAAGAGAAGTTAACAAAATCACCACTAACAAGAATGAAGAGGTTGCTCGCCTTAAGGACCACAAGGAAAAATTGCTAACACAAATTAAGAAACTAAAGAAGGATAAGAAGTCGTTGGAAAAGAAGGTGCAACAACTTGTCGAAAATGAAGCATCGAAATCTTCAAATATAGAAGTTCAAGTTGAAGAAAAATCGAACGTTGATCCAGTAATGTCTCAACTGAAGAAGACAACAAGCAAGTTGCAGAAGAAACAAACTTAGATGTCAGAAGAACGAGGAACATTCTAAGTGAAGGTTTTGTAACCTGCTCAATAACATCCTCGCCAAAAGAAAATCAAAGTCAAACCAAAAAAGTTCCCTATCGACATCCAAATCATGGGAGCAGACAACTCAACCAAGCTATGTATTCAGAACAGAAACAGACTGATATTCCGAAGAATACTAACGAATCATCACAAGTTGCCAGTCATCGTAAGATTCCATAGAAGATTGATTTAGGATGGTCCGATCCATTCTCTGTGCGACAGTTTTGTTTATCTCTTAGAAAATCATATCAACTTGTATCGACAAGGATGACTGCCCCGAGACGAGAAGATGTTCGTAGCAGAAAAAGAAATCGAGGCCTTTTATCAACAAGCTTTGAGGACAAAGCTTTTCAAGGGGAAGGCAATGTAATGAATAAATAATGTAAATAGTGATTAATTAGTTAATTAGTAATTAGGTTGAAAGGCCATGTCTGATAAGACATGACCTTTCGTGAAGGGGCACCTGCGTAGGTATATAAGCAGGCCTCATTTGTAACATTCAATCATCTATCTCATATCTCATTCTTCATATCTTTTATAATATAATATTTGTATCCTCATGGATATCTTTGTATTCCAAGTGTTCTGGAGTATTTAACTTGAGAAGGAACTTTGTTCGCTTCATAACATTTCCTACATCTGAAAGGTATGTGCTCATAATCGATGTTTTGAGACCAGATTTCATCCCAGTAGTTTAATCTTATCGCTTCTGGTAAAGCCCCTGAGACATCTATGTAAGCACAGATCCTGGCATAGGAAATGTAGTGCCCATTCTTGGTGCCCTCTGAAATTTTTATATACTCTCCTAGCTCATCTCCTATGGCCTTCAGAACAGATGGTGCCCAGTAATCTGTTGGCAAAGAATACAGCGGAATCCAAACTAGAACCCTAGTAAAGTCTTCTTTGTCCGGGGTGAAATTTTCCTTCTAGAATCTCATGTACAGACCTCTCGAGTTGAAGAAGTAAGGACCTCCTTCAAATATTTTGTCGCGATCTTCCCGGAGGGCGAAGACTACCGTGAAGAAGCCCTTGAAACCGAGTTGTAGATCAATCTCTCCTTTGGGGTTCCATTTGGCATGGATCCATCCCTTTAATGCTCGTTCCGTGGGCCATATGCCCATAAATTTGCAGATAATCGCGTGCTCCTGAATATACTCTCTGTATACTGCCACATCAGGGTCCTGGATGATTATTTGCGGAGTTTTCTTAGCTTTTGGATTGCATGCGTTATGTTTCTTTGTTTCTTCTTTGGAGGTTGTCTCTTCTTTTTCTTCCTCTCCAGTAGCATCCGATGGAAGAGGAGTCTGGTTATTCGTTGTGGTTGTTGTTGAAGTGTCCATTGCATCCTTTCCATGGCTTTGCAGAGAAGCTACAGAAGCCAGATCAGGGTTCGGGTGAGCGAATGCAAAGCTAGGGGTAAGGCGGGTGAAGAAGGATACTTTGCGTTTGGAGGATTTTCCTGCAGTGAGATCTCTATAGGATGGAGCCAGTTGGCCTGAGCCCAGGGTGAGCTCATGCAGGTCCTGCAGCGGCAGGGGCCACGACCACTAAATAGAGCTGCGCGCAGCGTCATATTAGGTCAGAGCAGCAGCATAGGTCAGAGCGGCAGCATCCCAAGTCATGTTCATTACTATCTTCATTAGAGAAGTCCCCTATAACTTAAATATCATTAACGTTATATTAATGATAATGATTTTTTAAATATATCTAATTATAATTAATTATAATTTTTTTAATTATTCTAAATAGGTAATAAGAAATTGATAATATGAGGTTTAAGATTTAGATGGAGGATTAATTGACTAGAATTAATTAATATAAATATATAAATATATATATATATATATATATATATATATATATATTATTAATATTAATTTTAATATTATTGATAATATTCGTATTTTCAATAATATTGAAAAAATAATTTAATAATATAAGAATGAAAATGAATTAATATATATTTAATTATAAAGTTAGGTTAGGTTTTGATATAAATTGCACTAATTAATAAGGTTATATTAGTAAACTTTTAATATTAAGAGCTAACCCTATTACTAAGGATTTAACTAATTAAATTATAGTGAAGCTTTTTTATTTTCTTTTTAATTTATTATGATGGGATTAATCTATTAGGAGGTTCTAGGATTATTACATACTAATATTAGCAAGGAGGAAGGTGATCTTTTTTTAGAAAAAAAGTTATAAAGGCTAATTGTAAAGGGCGGGGATGAGGCTCAGGGAAGAAGCATAGGGATGATAGAAAATGATGAGGGGGAGTAATGAGATGCCTTGAGGGGAGGAAATGAACAAAGTGAAGGGAGAGGGGGGAAAAGGAGAAATATTTGCAAATTAATGGGCATAAATGGTAAAAAGGAAAAATTGTTAAGGGTTATGCATAGGTGAAAAAAAAACCCTTTTCTTACTACACCTCTCTCCACAATAAGGCTCGATTCCATCATCACCATAACATCATAACTACTTCAGCTAACATCTCCTTTAACATTGTATTTTCCAAACAACTCGCCTCCAAAGATCCCTGCAACAATTCTCCAACAGAGCTCAGCTACCTCAAAAATCAAACAACTTAGTTTATAACAGGAATGCAACTTCGACCAAAAACCAAACTTGAATTCAACCTTAAAAACACTAGAAACTAGTATTCAAATCAGACCTGAAGTCAGACTTCAATGTGTTAATGTAACTAGTATCAGTCTTCATAAATGTTGTTTGACTTTGTTACCCACCACTTCATGGGTGATATCCCTAGGATTATTTTTTCTCCATGATGGACCTCAGCCAGCAGCCAGCAGCCCCTTGCAACCTTCTTCTAGTTCATTGTGCCACTTCTCCGCCACCTGAGCTAGCCATGTGGTCCCTCACACATCTGTATTGATCGTATATTTGAAGGTGGGCCTCCCGAATCTAAAGGTATGACTTGTCATTTGGTAATTGAGTGTTGGGTTTATGTATCATGAACACTTCTGGGCATGTATTGATGAGGGGATTTCACAGAAAGACTGGGCTTAGTTTGTGCTCCTATACCCTTAATCTCTTTTGGATGTTACCCTTGCATCTTAGTCCTATGAGATCTCCTTTATTGACCATTTGGTTCTAGGGTGGTACTACTTGGGAAACCGCGACTTTGGGTGTGTTCCCGCTCCTTTGTACGCATATATTATTCACTTTCCACTCATTATAGCCTCATTCATCATTTCTCCCACCTGGGTCCACATTGCCTCTCCAGGTCCACATAGGGTCAACCTCCCTCTCCCCTTGCCCCCACCTTGGGTCAGGCCCGAAATGATGCCCTAGAGGTTGAAGCAGCTAAAAGAAATAGACAAAGCATAATTGGCCACATTTAATAAGAAATTGTACCACAAAATGAAAAAGATGGCCAGGACAAAAATAATTAGTGCGTGGGCAAAAGTCAATACATGAGTTCTACCTGATACCCATGGTCATCACCCTGGTTCCATAGGCCCTAGATGAGCCTCCTTTATCATTCATGAACCCATGATTGTCCCAACCCCTGGAGGGCAATAAATCGCCCTACCTAAAGGGGGTAATCACTGCTATATCTTACACATCTGCTCTTAGCCTTTGTGCCTCAAGCAGTTAATTAAAGAAAATTCATAAAAGGCAAAAGGCATATAAAGAAGGGTGGAAAAATCAAAGTTGGGGTACCTCGTGTACCACGATTTCTCCCTCCTACACATTATATACCCAGGTGTGGGCTTTCGCTTATTTGGCTGCCCCTATGCCCCAATATGTGGCCCAAGATTGCCCCTCTCATTCCCTACTCCATTTCACTTATTTATCACTTGCCACCCCCATTGGAGAGATGTGCCTTGGACATACTATCCCCTTTAAGGGCTGAAACCACCTCATAAGGTACTTGGCTAACCCCCTTTGGAGCATGGAGACACTCGCACATGCCAAAGTCCACTACAGAAGGGCATGTGAACCTAAAAGCATTCCTTCTCTTGCAATGTTGACTACACACTTCGTGTTGCATAAAGGGTCGGGTTTCCAATCTCATGAAGACATATGCCAAATGTTGGATGTGGCCCTTCGAGAGGAGGAAGTTATTGAATATGGTTTTGTACTTGAGAAAGAATGTCTTGATCCTTCTCCAAATCATCATGATCAAGTGATTGATGCTTACTTGAGAATAGTGCCGAAAAAGAGACTCATGAATTGGAAAGCATGTCCTCTATGGATAATGATAATAAAGAGTTGCACCCCGAAAGCCCTCCAGTGTTGCAAGAATGGATGATGGAGTATGAGAAGTCTTGCAGGCAATTAATGGATACATATAACTCCCAAGAGATTTTCTCCTACTGTTGTAAGCAATCGGAAAGACTCTGTAACATGAAGTGTGAATATAAAAAGAGTCCCACCGATGACCACCTTTTTGAAACATTCCATCAAAATAATTTAGTAAATACCTTGGATCTCATTCTTCGAGAACAAATGAAGGAGGAAAAGTCTTCCATTTCTAAAGAAGAGAATGAATGACATCCTAACTAACACCAAATATGTAGTGAAGAATGGGATGATTCTAAGGAAGATCGAGATAGTCAAATAAATGAAGAATCTATGAACGACACTTAGGTTGTTGATTGGGGAATTGGGTATGACTTCAACAACGAAGACCCCATAGTCTCTCAAATCCATGAGAATGAATTCAAAAAGGAAGAAGATACTCCTCCCATTTGGAACAACAATGTTCGCTCTTACGAACCCCTCCCTAGTGATTGGAAGAGTCTCTTTTTTATGTTCCAAGATGATTCAATCAAAGAAGAGCCTTTCGAAATTGTGGGAAATCCTGATGAATCTAATATGAAGAAAACTGAGGAAGAAGCTTCATTAAGCCATGCCATCGATACGAGGTTTTTCTTCATGATTGACCATTCCTCCCCTTGTTATGTCCCTGCCCCTGAGGTGGATGTTTGTGACAAGATTTGTCCCCCTAGTTTTAATGAAGAGCTAGTTTCCCTTACAAGAAAACAAGAATCATGGTTTTTCCCCAAATACAATGGTGAGACCACTTCTTCTTTTCCCAATGACCGAAATAGTATCATTCTAAATATGTATGAGTCATTTACCCCTTCTTACCCTAAGGATGATGTTTAGTCAATTTAATGTCTTAAATTGCTATCATAAATTATCAACCGGAGTTAGTAATCTTATGAAATGCAGGTGCACTATATATGCTAGAAGCCTTTTCTTACTTAATTCGTTGTGTTGGTTTTATATGTTGTTTTTAGGATTTTGTGTTTATCTGGAATGTCTAAATGAAATTGAGAAACTAAGAACTGAACTATGAAATGAAATCTAAACTTAACTATCAAAGCTTATGATGAGAATTCGATTTTAGCTTATCTAAAAATGAACAACTGACTTCAAGGAAACTAGAAACAAGAAGAAACTTCAATCTTTTTGTATGTTTTGGAGTTTTTTTTATGTAAATGAAATCAAAAGCAAGAAATCACTAGAAATTAATCACACTTTAAAGAAACATTTTAATGATTGAAAAATAAAACTAAGAAGAAAGAAAAGGAAATATTTAATGGTTATCTGAGAAATAAAATTAATCTATGAATCACTCTTAAAGAAAGTATTTTAATGACTGAAAGATAAAACTTGCAAGAAGGAAAAAAAAGAAATGTTCATCTAAAAAAGAAAACTGATCTATGATAAACTTATATTGCATCAAAAGAAATTAATCTAAGTGATAAATCTTAAGCTATATCAAATCAATCTATGCCAGCAACTATGATAAATTATCTCAAAAATATCTATCTAAATTACTTCTAAATATATTCAATCAAATAACAAAACATCTATCTAAATTACTTCTAAATCTATTCAATTATAAACAAAACATCAATCCAAATTGTTTCTAAATCTAACAAAGCATATATCTAAACTATCTCTAAATCTATTCAATTACAAAGCAAAGCATCTATCTAAGTTATCTCTATGAAGCAGAGTACCTATCTGAATTAACTCTAAACCTATTAAACTATGAAGCAAAAGCATCTATTCTAATCATAACGTAATTCTGCAAATGGAAATAACAAACAGTGAAGTAACAGTATCAAATCTGAGCATCTATACTATGGAAATTCGAAAACTATTTGCAATGAAAATGAAAACAGAGCATATATCTACTCTATGAAAATGAAATGTATGTTTAATCTAAGAAACGCAAACAGAGTATATGTCTACTATGCAAAAATGAAATATATGTTTAATCTATGAAATGCAAATGTAAACAGAGTTATGCTACCAACTATGATAAGAAAAACAAGATAAGTAGAGCGTCTATCTATGCAGAAAACACAACAAAAAACATAAGGAATTAAACTACGAAATGACATAAAACTAAACTATTAAACCTCTTTTGTGCTGGGGCCCTCCACAACAGAATGGTTCTGAATTTATTCGCAACTAACTACGCATTGATGATTCCAGAAACGCCTTCTCCTTTGATTGATAAAAATGGAGTTTTAATGAATAACAGTCTTACAATAAAATCAAGCTTGTTTCCGGTTTACACAGCCCGGTATTTATAACAGAGTCAAATTGAATGTTTGAGACTATCACGCCTTTGGAGACTAATCAAACTAGGCATAAAACTCTAAACAGAAATGTAATTTTTGTTGCTTTCACGATTTTCTACGTGGAGAGCAAATCGTGAAGCTTAATCTTCTCGTTCATTTGTCTCGGTTCTTTGCTTTGACTGTCCATTTGATTGCAATCCTATGCGCTTTCCTTCTCGATTTTGGATAGGTAGATAGGATAGAATCCATTAATGGATCTTTTCCCAACTACCCATGTACTTTGCTCCTCCATTCATTCTTCGGAACCTATTAAACCATGGTGGTGGCTGTAGAAACGGAGATTAGTTGCAGAATTGCATGAATTCTGTAGCTAAATACAAGTTTTATTCAAATAATAAGAAACATTTAAAATATAAAAAAGAGATCATTAAGGTACCTTACCCGGGTGAAAATGTGCAAATCAATACTATTTGAGCTTATAGAGTTTGACAAAAAGGAGGAAAAGGTACTGAAATGGATGTCAAAATTGAGGCAGTCTTGAGGCTCTACATACCCCCACTAAGAGACCATTGTATTGTTGGTGTCCAAGTGTGAATGAATATTCAAACCCTTTCCCACATTAATTATCAATCCGAGTGCATACATTATTTCCAAGTAACGCACAAGGTATATGCAGGAGCAATGGCACAATCCAATATTGATCACAGGTTCAACAATTAAAACAACCAGAACTACTATAATAGTAATTAAATATAAATTGCAGAATTATAAAAGCATTCACAATAATTAAAGAACATACCATAACAGCAGTTAAAATACTCAAACAGAAATGTGAAAGCAACAAAAGGAAATAACACAGCACCTGATCAGAAGAGTGGGCCCAAATCTCTGACGAGGGCCGTGATAGACTCACAGCTTACAGATAGAATGGAAAAATGACTTGCATTCAATTAATTAAAAATCTTTTGTTACAAAACTTGATCTCTTGCACGCTAATCCTCTATGCGTTTTCCCTTCTCTCTTATTTGTGTCCCTTTAAATATACAAACAACAAAGGGAAATAGACTGATTACAAAATATCAATAAGCAAGATGAGATCTAAAAGATCTTTTCATCATGATTTAGTAAGCACAAGTCGAATCTGGCAATTACAATTAGGACAATTTTGGAAAACGGCCACAACAGAAAATCTGCGAATCTGTCTTTCGAAGAACCCTGCATTTCTCTCAATCAAAACCGAATTTTGGAAAACTTCTCATGGAAAAACTAATTTGGTCCGTTTTGCACAAAACCCATGTTTCGGAATTTCAGGATTCTTCTCCATTTTCCCAAAACGTTCAATGCAAAACTGTCTCTTGTTATCCTAGCGAATTTCTGAGTTGGAATATTTAATTATCAACTAAAGATTAAATCTGCAATCTGGAAGAGATCTTGAGGGCTAAAATAGTAAGTGATGTTATAACGAATTCATTAATAAACCATCATTGGCAAAATCATGCATAATAATCATTAATTTATTAAAATAAAGGAGAACAAGTATTATTTATCCAAAAGAGCATAAATAATTATAAAATGGAATTATATAATAAATTATAATAAATAATGTGATAAAAGAACATTAGAAATGGATGAAATGGATGTTAATAAGTGATAATAATAATACAAATTAGTGGCCCAACATGCATGTCCTCATGCAAATACAAAATTGTGAGTCTTCATTTTATCACTGCATCTGCTATGATACTTTTGCCAAGACATCTAACTTCATCTTCTTTCCCTTCTTTGAGGTCACTGCTACCCTTGGCTTCCTCATTAGAAGTTTATGACATGTTTGTTCAGATGTCTATTCTTCTTTTTCAACTTTTTGTTCTTCTTTAACCACAATCCCAAATGTAGGAGAGTATTATCATTGATGGTCTTCTCAATTTGATTCTGTATCTTCAGAACTTCATGTTCCTGTTTGATATACCTATTTAGTGTCTCTAGTTCAAAAAATTCTTGTTTTAGAGTATTTACTAGAGGTTCTTGTGGACTAGAAGGTTGTTCTTCATAACTTGATGTCTTTCCTGCATTTCTTCTTTCTAAAGACTTAATGTAATCATAAATTTCTTGCTGAACTGAATCAATTTCTGGAGTTCTCCAGCTCGGATCCTGTGTGGGAGAAGCAATAGTAGGTGATTGCACCACAGGATCTTCTTCTAAATCAACAAGTTCTGTTACTTCTGGAGGTGGCTTTTTGGTTGCTTTGCTAAGTCTGGAACTTCTTCTTATTAGCTGTGGAGGATTTTGAGTTTTTGACTTCTCTGTGTTTATGAATTTTTATTTTCTTTTAATGTTGCCTTCTTTCTTTTTATCAATTTGCTTTTTGACTTTTCCAAACAGCTCTGCAATAGGAATTTCATCTTCTGACTGTCCTTGAGATGGTTTTTCATCCTCAACAAGGCTTTCAACTTTTCTTTTTCTTCCTCTTTTTCCTTTATTATTACTAGGTTGTTCCTGTTCTTTTCTTGAAAAGATTTCGGATTAAGAAATTTTCCCAAGTATCTCCTAGGCTTTTTAAATGAAATTCAATAAGAATTTTTATCAATCCATGATGATACATTGTATTATCTATGAATTGAATCCTCTTTTGAACAGTTCCTGCCATCTTCTTTAAGCTATTCAGTAAAAAGTATGGAACATTTGTCTCCTTATCTTCAAGAAAATTCATTAATAACCTAGCATGATAAAAAAACATACATCCAAACCTTCCTTCACAGGTAACAAATTTCTGAATTATCAATAGCATATTTCTCCATTTTCCTTTAAGAGTTGTGATAGGAATTCCCTTTTTGAAAATGCTAGTGTCCATACCTGGGTTCTTTAAGAAGATTTTCCATTCTTCTCCATTGATTCCCCTGTTTTTAAACCATCTTTCTCTTGTCTTCGGTAGTCCAGTAGCCTCTGCCATGAAGGATTTTGTGACTGTAAACTTGATGTCACCAATTTCAACTTCTACTATGTCAAAGCCCCTAGCAAAATATTTAGTGACTTCTTTATGAAACCCATCGAATTTCTCCACGAAGTTAATCCACTGCGCTTTCTGCAACATTTCCTTCATTTACGGATATCCTTCCATAAACTTCTTTCCCATAGGCTTTGTTCTCACAACCAGACCCATAGCTTGTCGAGAGTTTCACCTTCAAGACTGTCTCCTTTGACTGGGTGAATTGAGGGTTTTGGTATTAGTTTGGAAACGTGGATGAGTTATGTTGTGGAATGGTAGAGACGTGCAAGTAAACGAGTGAATGAGCGAGGTTTTAGGGTGTTCAAGAGTATGAGTGGCATTTCGGAATGAGAAATGACCGTTTAGATCATTAATTAATGAAATCGGATTTGATCGTTGGGAAGATCATGATGAGGTTTTAGTGGCAAATCATGAGATTAGATCTTGATTTGGAATAATCGGTATTTTTAATGATGTCATTTGAGCTGGCAGTATATGATCATCTAATCCATATATCAATGCTTGCAACCTTATTATTTAAACAAAATTTTGTATTTGCATACCTTGGATATAGCTAACCTTAATTGTTTCTTCTTTGTCTTGGTTCTTCAGGTATTCTCTAGTACATTCTTTAGTATGATCTTCAATATAGTCTTCAGCGGCTTCTGTCAAAAGGTCCTGTTGTATCTGAGCTACAGAAATGTATAAGAGCTGCAGAATTTTATGAGTAGTAGAAATTCAACAATTCTGTAGCTATAATTTATTTTCTGAAAAAGAAAGGGTAATGCAAAGAATTTGGGATTTTTAGAATTGAGATAAAGAAAATGTAAGATGTCAGAACAAATTCTGATTTTCATCTTATATTTTTTGTATAAGAATGCCAATCAATGATTGGTTTTCATACTTGTAAATTTTTTTTTAATTATACATATATATATATATATATTATTTCATTTTCATTTTTTTTTTTAGATATGAAAAAAAAAGAGACTAAGTTGGGATAGAAGAAAGATTCTTCTTAACCAACTTCATATCGACATTATTTTGAAAATTTTTGACAAACTCCTCTTTTGTCAATGGCTTATGATAAACCTTTAGTCGATGTCCATTTACAAGGAGAGGAACCTTTTCTTCATCAATGGTTCTAATCCTGACTGCTCCATTATCAAAGACTGTCTCAATCTCATAAGGCCCAAGCCAATAAGTTTGAAATTTCCCTTGGAAATCCTTGAACTTTGAATCAAAAAGAAGTGTCCAATTTCCTGCTTGGAATTTTCTCTCTTTAATGTATTTGTCATGCCATCTGGATCTTTGTTGCTGAACTAGCCTGGTCTTTTGAACTGCATCTTGTCTTATTTCATCAAGCTCATTGAGTTGTTCCATTCCATGCCTTTGTGCTTATGACAAGTCAAGTCCCAATTTGACTGTTGTTTTGAAGGTTTTTATTTGTAACTCTATTGGAAACAAGACTTGTTTCCCATAAACAAGTTCATAGGGAGTATGTCCTATTGTGTTTCTCCATGTAATACAGTGGGCCCATAAAGCTTGAGGAAGCTTTTCTGCCCAATCCCTTCTATGCAAATGTACAGTCTTTATGAGAATTGCCTCAATCACTTTATTAGTAGACTCCACTTGTCCATTTGCCTGTGGATGGTATGGAGTAGACTTACTATGCTTGATTTTGTACTCCTCCACGATCTTTTGCACCATTCTGGATGTAAACTGAGTCCCTTGATCTGTCACAATTTCCCTTGGAACACCAAAACCAGTAAAAATGTCCTAAAAATAAATGAAACTATAACATTTTCATTAGCAAAGGAAAGTGCTTTAGCTTCTACCCATTTAGTGACATAATCAGTGCACACAAGAATATACCTCTTTTGCCTTAATGATGGATTGATTGGTCCAACAAAATCCAGAGCCCATTTTTCAAAGGGTTCGATGAGTACCTATGGTTGTAAGGGAATTTCATCTGAAGGAATGGGTTTCTTCATTTTCTGACAACTATCACATCTTTTAACATATTCCTTAGCATCCTTAAAAAGGAAAGGCCAATAATATCCTAAGAGAGATTTCGTAGGTAGTCCTCTTGTCAACAAAGTGTCCACATGGCTCATCATGGCATGCCTTCAGTATCTCAGGTATTTCATCCTCTCATACACATCTTGTAATGATGAGATCTGGCCTTGTCTTGTACAATTCCTCATTTACCCATGAATAAGATGCACTTATTTGAATTATCTTTCTCTTTTAGATAGGAAAGAAATATGATGGTTATTTTCTTGTGGCTAAGTAATTAGCAATGTCTGCAAACCATGGAGATTTAGTAGATATTGCAAAAAGATATTCATCTGGAAAACTATCTTCCACTGGTATATCATTATTATCATTTTGAATTCTAGACAAAAAGTCAACAACTGTGTTTTGTTTTCCAGGTCGATCTAAAATGGTGATATCAAATTCTTGTAATAATAGTAACCATCTTGTGATTCTGCCATTAGTGATAGATTTATTCATTAAATATCTAATTGCAGAATGATCTATGTGAATGAAAGTTTCATAGCCAATAATGAAATGTCTAAACTTGTTAATAGCATGGACAACAGCTAGAAACTCTTTTTCAGGAACAGTATAATTTAACTCAGTCGGAATCAAATTCTTACTTGTATAGTAGATGGCATAAGGGGTCAAGTCTTTCTGTGCTAATACAGCTCCTAGAGTTGTCTTTGAAGCATCAGTTGAAATATGAAAAAGTAATTTCCAATTTTGTCCTCTTAAGATGGGTGCTTCAGAAATCTTTTCTTTCAAAGTTTCAAATGCCTTTTGACACTCAGGGTTTAAGCTAAATTCACAATCCTTTGTGAGCAATTTGAAGAGTGGAGATGCAATTTTTGTGAAGTTTTCTATAAATCTTCTATAGTATCCTGTAAAACCAAAAAAACTCCTAACATCTTTTTGGCAATTTGAGATTGCTAATTTGGAAATATCTTCAATTTTAGATGACTCCACCTTAATTCCATTTCCTGAAATATGGTGTCCTAAAACAATTCCTTCAGTAAACATCATAAAACATTTTTCATGACTTAATGAGAGATTCGCTTCCTTACTTCTTATGAGAACTTTTTCCAAATTTTCAAGGGCTTCTTCAAAAAAATTTCCATAGACTGTAAAATCATCAATATACACTTCCACGCGGTCATGAATTAAATCAGAGAAAATACCTAATACTGCTCTTTCGCATGTTGTAGGTGCATTGCATAATCCAAAAGGAAGTACTCGGTAAACATAAGTCCCCCATGGACAGGTAAAGGTGGTTTTGTCTTGATCTTCGGGTGCTACCTGAATTTGATTATACCCACTAAAACCGTCCAAAAACCAAAAATATTTCTTCCCTACTAGTGTATCTAAAACTTGATCTATGAAAGGTAATGGAAAGTGATCTTTTAAAGTAGCTTTATTCAACTCCCTATAATCAATACACACCCTCCATTTTCCATTCTTTTTAGGGACAATTACTAAAGGTGAAACCCACTGATTGTTTGATATTCGATAAATAAAGTTTACATACAGCAGTTTTGTAATTCTTCCTTTACAATTTCCCTAAGATTTGGATTCATTCTTCTTTGAGGTTGTCTGAATGGTCTAGAATTCTCCTCAATATAGATATGATGTATGCAAGTTTCAGGGTTGATTCCTTTCATGTCAGTGTATTCCTACGCATATGCAGAAGAATGTTTTTGTAATGTTTTTATTAACTCCTCTTTTTGAAATTCTTCTAGGTTTTTGTTTATGTTTAAAATTTTACCTGGAATGATTTCAATTGAAGAATTACCAAATTCTTCCATATAATATAAAGACATTTGTCTGGATGATAAGTATTCAATATTACATTATTCTTGAAAATTTTGACTATTCTCACATTGTGAAGATGATTCATGATTTTCTATTGAATTTAGAATTTCATTTTCTTCACTAATGTGTAGATAGTAAAAATAGGTTGTATGACATTGTAATCATCCATCCATTCTTCATTTTCTACTTCTATCATTGTTTTCGCTGGAGGATATAAAGTGAATTTATTTGTTGAACTTCCATCAGAGATAAACATATCACCAGATCTACAACTGATGAAAGCATCAGTTGTAGCTAACCAAGGTCTTTCTAATATCAATGGATGTCCTCCTAAGTTATTCTTGGGAGTTAAGATCATAAAGTCAACTGGATATTCCCAAGAATCTAAGGATACATAAATGTCTTCTAATACACCATCAGGTTTGATTACTGATCTATCTGCTAGTTGTAGTAAGAAAGTTTTAGTTGTTCCATAGTTTGTTTACTCATGATGTTTATGGCTGCTCCTAAGTCGATCAATGTATTTGGGATCTCAAAACCATTGATGTGTGTTTTCACAATGGGACTTCCTGGATCCAAATATTTCTGTATGGTTTTTCCCATCATGATATCTGCAATTTTTCCCACTAACTGTATTCTTTTTACTTCCTTTGTTTTTCTTCCAGATTTATTTATACTCAACTCTCTTATTGTTTTTGCAAGGATGGGATTGTTGAGATTTTGTATAGTTGGTGTAGCATCCGGTGTGCTCTAGCCCTGAAATTTTGTGGAGGGGCTAGGACACACTTGATCTCCAAAACCCAGAAAGCATTTTGAGAAATTTCAGTTGGTGTTCAAGTTATTCAAATAATTAAGTATTTTAATGGATTTCCTAAGTCTAAACTTAGGAAAATTAAATAATTAAAGTGAATTAATAAACACATGTGCTGAAATTGTCTTAAGTCGCTTGGATCAAGTAGTCTTTTAATCTCAGTCATTGATGAATGTTTTAATCTCAGTCGTTGATGAGATGAATGAAAAAGTATAAGAGAAAGGCTTGAGGGTCAGTTGGGAGAGAGACACAGTTGCAGAGTTGAGGAATAGATCTAGAATTCTAGGGCGGTTTTGCTAAGAATTTCTGGAGGAATTCCCTGCAGCGAGGGTAGTATTAGCTAAGGGGATGATCTGATCCCAGAGCCAAGAGTCAGTAAGAGGCAGAGGAGCAGCAACAAGGACAGACAAAGAAGCAGAGCAGCAGCTATGCAGGTGCTACGCAGGACAATGCAGAGGCTCCAGGGGGCTGCAGAAGTTACGCAGAGGATCTCCAGGGCCAGCGTAAGGCCTGTGTCACCCTTCCAGGGGTTACGCAGTCCCTCTCTAGGCAGCGCAGTGGCATTCTGAGGCTAAGAGGGCTGACGTTGGGGCTTCAGGGGCAGCGTTGAGGGTTTCTAGGAACAGATTTGTCCTGAGTTCTGTAAATCTTGTTTAAGGGTGTGGATCAGTCAAATATTTGGCACTAGAACTTCAGGTTAGCTGCAGATTTGATTTATTTTATTCTCTGTCGGGTTTTCCAGATCTGGAACCCAGATTTACTGTACTCAGAATCTACTTAATAATAATCCCTCATATCTGCTGCACCGGTTTTCCCGCTTTGGGTTTTTTTGGGGACTTATGTCCAAAAATCCATGTGTCACTTTGTTGTATGAGCGTATTATTTAGTAAATGATCTGCATGTGTAAGCTGTATTTGTGTTTATTTCGGTACTTTCTGAATCTAATTTCTGAAAATAACTTGTATTAATCTAAATCAAGTAGGAGAAATAAATCAAGATACTATAGTAGAATTTTCACATGGTATCAGAGCGATAGCAAATCAAGTTGAATCTCCAGCAATCAGCTGAAGAAATATTTTTCTGCAGGATGGCAGAAGAAGCAGCAGATCCAGAAAGGGCATCTTGACAGCTGGAAAACGCAAATCCAGAAGAGGACAACACTAAAGTTCTAGAAGGCTTTCAGGCTTATGCAAACCCTTCCTAGGGTAGCGTAAGGACTGCGTCACCCAGTCTGGGGTTACGCAGTCCACTTCTAAGCAGCGCTAAGGTTACGCTGGGCCAGTCAGTGAGATGCAATCCAGTCATTTCTCCAGTTGCAGAAGAATTTTGCCAAGATCTGGAAGCAGTGCTTCAGATCTTCAACAGTGCTGGTGGGGTGGAGATTCTGCAGGTGCATAATTGTGCCTAGCTAAGTCAACGAAGGCGGGAGGAAGACAGTTACTCAGCAGATTTGAATTTTGATCGGGAGGATCGGAGAGTGTTTTCCGATTGTGTTTGGGTGAAAGATTTTCCAGGAGGGAAATCAATCTTCAGCAAAAGCGGTTACTAGAGGGTTTCTAGTCACCAAGAAACCCAGATCCAGAGGGAGAAGTATTGTTCCTGTCAGATCTTAGCAAGATGGCTCGATATGGACTGAGGGATCAAGATAGATTGGACGGCATGTCCAACTATGTTATCTGGAAGGTCAGAATCCTTTCAATTCTGGATGAGTATGGTCTCAAAGATCATGCAGAGAAGGTTTTTGTTGTACCAACCGATGTGGATCCTCTGAAGAAGTATGAAGAGAATCAAGCGCGGAATAAGCGTTTGATCATAGATGGAGTCAAGGACCACGATATTCCTCGTATTGCTGGAAAGACTTCAGCAAATGACATGTGGGTAGCCTTGGACACGATGTACCAAGGAGGTTTCGTCCAAAGAAGAATGCTTCTAGAGAACCGGATGTGGTTGTTCCAAATGATGAAGGGTGAAGAGAGAGATTCGTTCCTCTTCAGGCTTCAAGCCATCCGAGATCCGCTGGTTGGCATTGCTGTTACTCTGGAGGAGGTTGGAGTGGTTATATATATGCTATGCCTCTCCCCCCTTTAGTAAATTTTTTTCTCATTAACAAAATTACATGTCTAAGGACAGTTCTACTAAATTTATCCAAGGTTTGCACATAAATCTTGGGTTCCATGTTCTACAACTAATAACTCTCATATGTGATTGTTTTCTTATGGTTCATGAATATTTAAATAAGTAAAAAAAAAATTATACTGATTCACCCCTGCCCCCTCAACCCTCTGTCTCAATATGTCTGCTCAACACTTTGTTCTTTGTTCTAACAACCTTGACATTTCCACAAGATTCCAATGATCCCCCAAAAAACAAAAATGGTATGATAAGTCATTTGAAGAAGCCAAACCAAGGATCATCTACTCTAATACCAATTTATGTAACAATGTACAAGATAGCACTCTAGACCAAAATACATATAATGTATACCAAATATGAATGTGGAGCACAAATCCACAAGAGATAATAGAGATGAGTTACATGGTAACTCAATATAGCTTAGGAGAACCCCTCTAAATAACCCAATACATCCATATATCTCAATCATACGTTCTTATTTCTAATAATGATTAGATTGATCTATATATATGCATATTCTCCCCCATTGCACATGTGGGCTTCCTATTATGTTGAACCCTATTATATATACATTTAACCCCATTACATATGCATTCAACCCTATACATACCCACTAGAGGGTCACAACAAAAATTTTATTGTTACCCTTTTTAAAAGAACTATTATCAAGGAAAGAATTATTAAAAACTGTTCAGGACACCCTACATGATGCAAATAATCCAACCACCAAACCATCATATTCAACAGAAATATGAAAATTGATCAAGAGAGAAAAATATAACTCCCAATTAAATGAATATGATGGCTGAAAATAGAAGAAGGTATAAACATGACGTTGGTGACTTTTTTTTTAAATTCATTTTGGTGAAAACAATCAAGCTGTCACACCCATGTGAAGAACATTGCATAAGCCTTTGCCCTACATCAGTTTTACCCCTGGATGTGCTCTTTTCAATATTTTTGTTTGTTTGTGCTTAGGCTGATAAGAAAGACATAAGCTCAAAATTTGGATCCCTTGATTTTAAAAATGATATTTCAAAAATGTATGCATGCACTTATGTCTTCTAAAATTAGTTCATAAAAACAATGCAATGTTTTGCTATCAACATCAAAGAATATTTTTAAGTTTTGTTCTTGCCACTAATACAACTAGTAAGATTGTAAAATGTGTAAGAAATAATATTTGTTCTAAGAAAATTAATGTAATCAGAAAATAAAGGAACATACCTAGCATAATGTCCAAACATTTCACAGTGATCCCTTAATGTTAAGAAATCTTTCCGCACCCAAACAAGATCCCTTTTAAATCCAATGTCCTCAAGAACAGTACCTAAGATGAGAAAGGAAAATGGAAAAGTAAGATTTCAATGATAATTGAATGATGGTTATGCATACTTATTATTTCAAAAGTAAATATTTTTATTAAAACATAACCATGGATGAATTATGAATTCTACAAAAGGTATTTCTTTCAAAAATTCAATCAAAATCATTCATAGATGGAATATGGTATCATTGATGACTTCCATGGTTCCATTTGCATGGATAGTAAGCCATATTTGACATATTTTCAGAGGGATACTTCTTGTCAACATAAAAAAACGACACTCTGCCCAATATGAGATATTACTTCAATGAAGCCATTACAAGTTACATGCCAAATAGCTATCCTTTGACTAAACACCTACAATTAGGAGTTATCTATGCAACCAAAGTTAGCTAGAACTTGCCCGTAGCCCAACCCACAATAAACAACCAGCTTATGTGAGCACACTATCCCACAATGGGAAAACACGTCTTTAAAGGGTTTTGGAACATCCTTTAGTGCCCCTCCTAATAGTGGAAGAAAAGGGCCTCAATGGAGGTCACACTAGATTAGGGGCAAAGTATAATCACCTAGGTGAAGCATGGGAACAAGAGTACAATCAAGACCGATCAATCATCCAACTTAGTCTGCGATCTAGATTAGTATGCCCTGTTACCACTCAATCTAGTAGGGGTCTTAAGAGGGGTACCTAAGGAACAGCTACTAAACCAAATGACAATAATGGGACAAAGACCCACTGTCACCTTAGTCGGTGTCCCTACTCTTTACAGACTTTCATTGATGGGAGGAGTCCCAGTATGACGGAAATCACTTGAACGATAGGATCAATGGCAAGGTATGATGTGGTTTCCAAGGCCCATTCAAAGGCGAGACTCAAATAATGGCCCAAAGCTTCAAAAAGAAGCTAATGGTTCTCCAAGAAAGGCTTATGAGGAGACCTAGAGCTAGGAGGGAAGGTTATTAAATTATAGGGGATTCTCCTAGACCTAAGGCTTCCTAAGGAGGCAATACCTCTCCAAGGTCTTTATAAGATGATTACTATATAAGGGTTTGACACCAATGGAGAGACCTAGGGGAAAATCCAAGCAAGGCCTAGGGCTTGCTATGATTGCAAGAGGATGATCTTTAATGTGATTACTATGTCAAGAAAAAATGAGAAAGGCCAAAAAAAAATGATTAACTTACTTTGAGTTTTCAAGAGCAAATGACCTTCGGAATGCTGCCAACCAAAGAAGTTTAAGGGTAGAATCAATGTTGGAGGTAGGGATTGAGATTTCTCTCAAACTAGACACGACAATTGCCTTAAATTTGGAGGGCTAATAGCGGACACTATAGCGCAATAGCCTACCAATTCGATCTCAAAAAGACTCCTCCTAAAGCAATTCGCACTAGGCCCTAGTTGACCTTCTAGGGTTAGGGCAAAATTTTGTGAAGGTTGGAAGAAAAGGTTTTAGGTTGATCACCTAGGATTAAGACAAGTGCCTTATCAATTGGGAGAAATGGAGTCAATATTTCTTTTGACTCAAGGACTTCGCTCTATGAAGGAGACCTATGCAGCTTTCGGTAACCCTAAAGAGGCAGTAGCTCAGCCACAATAGATATTTATACTTCGTTTGGCAAAGATTGATGGTGATTCAAGGACGCAATATGCAAAACGAACCTCTAGGAAAATTTATTCACATTATCTATGAGTAATGCATGCAATACTTCAATAATCTTAGTGTTTTCATGAATTTGCATTAGAATAGAGCACATACAAGATCATTACAAGATATTCCATACATTAGATATGTAACAATGTAAAGATATAACATCAAATAACACTTACAAGATAATGTGAGTATATCCATCCATCAAATTTGCAAGTAGAAGTTCCAAGACAAAATAGCGAAAAATCCCATACATCAAAATGCATCAAAAGCTACCAATTTCGTCGATCAATTGCAGGTATGAATTCTTTTACAAGAGAAATCCCAATCCAAATGATGATGATCAACTCTAAATGAGGTATCTTCAATTCATATGAGCCTCTCACAAGTTTGAATGATCTAATTAGCCTAATTAAGCCCCCAAATAATATTTTAATGTGCAAATAACTATTGAAAAGTATAACTAGGTCGGTCTTCATGTTGACTATGTAATTATGAAAAGAAGGAGACAAAGGTATAAATAGGATTAAGTGTCAAAATCATGAAGGATCCAGTTTAGATGAAAATGCTCCAAGACCGTGTAATGAAGCTCTCAAAACAACCCTCAAACAAGCTGGAAGACAAGATCAAAAGTGTTGGAAGTTAAGCTCCTAATACAGTGAAGACATCTCTCTAATCATACTAGAATCCACGTGAATAAAATACCTCATGAAAAGGCTTTTCATGTCGGCCTTAAAAACTATGGTCAAGTCGGCCCAAAGACAGATTGATGAGTCGGCCTAAAATCAGAGAGTACACTCCTATATATAAGCCGATCTGCGGTTCATTCAGAGCAGAAGTTTTCGGCCATCCAAAAGATAGTTTGCGGATAAGAGCAGACAGTAAGAACAGAAAATGCAGATGTATGAAGGAACAGTAAGAACGGGAAATACGGATGTATGAAGAAATAGAAAGAACAGAAAATGCGGATATATGAAGGAACAGGAAATGCGTTTGTATGAAGGGTTAAGATGAATTTTGGAGTATAATGTAAGGAAGGTAAATCAGTGATTTACCTTCCTACAATGAAAGTATTACTTCTGCTTAAACATTTGTGTCCTGTACATTTTGGTAATTGACTTGATGAAAGACTAACTAAGAAGAATACATAAGCAAACAAGCTCACAAGTAATTATCAAGAAGAGAATTTATATTAACTGTAACCTCTTTAAATTCTCAACATGGTATCAGAGCTATGTTAAAAGAAGATCACCTTATTGGCAAGAAGTTTTTAGAATTAGGGAAAAGTTTGCATGGACAGCTTCAAATATCATTCATCGAATATAGATTACGGAGAAAACCACCATTGCAGGAAGTATCTTACAGAGTTAATTAAAATCGTTGTTACGAATCTAAGTGCGGATACCGGAATCTATATATATGAAGACTAATCGAATAATACAGGAAAATAGATTATAATTATACCGAGACAGTGCGGATACATATATTTGTAAAGACAGCGTAAATATATTTGTAAAGACAGCGTACAGCAAAAAGTGCGGAAGATAATATTCGGAAATCCTTCTCTGAGATTTTCGGTGACACACATCTGTGATTTTCGGAGGGCGCAACAGAGATCAGGATTCTCTGAGTTCTTCGAAAGGTATTACAGATGACTAACATTGTCATAATTTTGAATATCTCCCACTGTAAAAATCACAGTCTCGGGCCAATCACAACATGTGATCTCTTCTGTTGAAACCACAGTCATGATCTCGGTTGTAGTAGGATCGTACAGTATCATTAAAGGGTGTTGTGCCTTCTCGGTGCTATCATAGTCAAAAATGAAGGTGCAAAGATCTCGGTGTTGTGCCTTGGTGTCAACTTAATGGTCTCAATGATGGAGTAATGATCTACATTGAAGAAAATCCTTTTCATTTGAAAGCATATCATCCAAAAATAGAAAAGCACTAACACATCTTCTCTCAACAACCATCGAAGAAGTCAAGTTGAAGACTTTATCTTCACTGATCAAGTAAGTATCTTTCATTCTATAATAAAATTTGGTTAAATGACTTTTTTTTTGCAGGGAGATCTATGAGTTGGTTGGGCTACCAAGAGTCCTTGCATAAGGAGGATAGTTATAGTCAAAGAAGCAAAAATCGCGATCGGGATAAAATCGCCGAGGGGAAAAAATCGGAAAAAATTGTAAAAATCGGGAAAAAATCGGCACATACAAAAATATTCATTTTTTTTCAATTTTTTTAATATCTAAAGCATCTACAGCATAAAATAAATGCATTGACACATAAATATGAAAAAAAAAACTAATATATAAGATGTGTAATATCATGTCTAGTGCTACATCACACATAAAACTGAATCTTGTCCTGAATACTAAGTCCTGAGTCTCAAGAGTCAACTCGGCCTCAAAATATCAACAAAAAATATAATAATGTATCTCATATCATGAGTCATAATGTCATATACAAAGGAATGTCAATGCACCATATAACCTATGGTCCTATACTATTGATTTCCTCTGCCCCTCTTGCGAGAAAATACAACAACTTTGCCTTTCTCTCTAGATGAAGAAGCTGGCGGGACTGGCAATGGGCTCTGTCGTGCTCTAGAAGTAAAAAATGAAGCACCAGAACGGGAACCTGAACCACTAGGAGCTAAAGGAGGCAGACCACGTCCTCTACCGGTAGTAGTGGTAGGTGGTGTCACCTCCTCCTCCTGCTCCTCCTCCTCCTCCTACTGTTGCTGCTCCTCCTCCTCCTCCTATTGTTGTTGCTCCTCCTCGTCCTCCTCCGAGTCCTCCCCCTCCACTACCTCCTGCTCTATCCAATCAGGGGCTGACTCCATGACAGGCCTCTCAGCCTCAACCCTCCATTCAGCAGTGGTGTCAATCACATCTAAAGAGATGGCCTCCATATCAGGGGTCCTCTCAAGTTGTCTCACCCACAATCTAAGATTGTAGTAGACGTAAACCATGTCATTGAGTCGTTGACCCTCTGTTGTGACCAGCAACAACCCCCCTTTTTATTTAATATTAGTAATAATACTAAATAAATGGGGACCCTTAGTTTAAAAATCCAAAAAATAATTAGGATTTGTTTTCCTTTTCAAATAAAACTTTCTATCATAAACTTAGAGAAATCCCTTAGAAAGAACATTAAGAAACACTTAAGTTTATGATAGATTACAATAAAATTGTTCTTTAAACAAAATAGCGCATCCATCGCAAAATGGTATATATCTTTTATTAAACTAAAAATGCGATTTTGCGCTTTTGCGATAATGCGATCCCAAAAAGCCTATACAATAAACATATTGGTCGCAGATCGCATAGCGCAGAAAACAGAAATGTTAAACGAATATCTTTTGCGCTATTTACCATTTTGCGCTTTTGCGAGATTTGCGATGTGCGCTTTTGCGCTATTTACATAACTGCGATGGTTTCATTTCGTAATATTGCGATATTGCGATATTGCGCAGCATATCGCAGATCGCAATGTCGCAGATTCATGAAGGCGCGTTGTTCAAAGGCAATCTTCCCATATATCAATATCTGTTATGCGCTTTAATGATTGGATTAAATGATTGGATTGGTAATTAATGGTAAATGAGATTTTGTTTTGATTGGAAGTCATTTCACGTTTAAATAATATATTTCATTCGCCTTCGCATTTAAAACAGTCTCATCACCTTTCTCATGCCATTACTCTCATTTAACTCGTAAAACGCAGGCACGAAGGAGCAAACGTCTATACAAAGCCTTCACAGAACACTATGGCTAAGAAGGAGAAGAGCTCGAATTCTGAAAACAGAGAAATGGCTTCACTATATGCAGACACCGCTTGCAATAAGGATGCCGGTATATCCACTTGGGAAGGAATGTATAATTTGCTGGAGGAAGAAAATCCTGTGGTATTAAAAGTTACGGCTACAGCAGGGTCCAGTAATACGTCTGAGGCAACTCTTAGAGAATTGGCTTGCTCATTTCTGCATAGGATAGCGGCAAGGCCGAGGATTCTTCCATATACGGACATGGTGAAATGGGTGCTGGACAGCACCGATATTTCAGACAGACAATTTAGAACTCCATCTCAAGAGCTAATCGGGTCATTCACCACGGAAGATGTGAGACTAATGTATAAGTTGCCGGAACCTCAGGCGACTTACAATAAACAATTCCTGGAAGATTTTGCCAGAGAACATGCAAATTTGTCAGAATGCACAAAGGAGTGGACCAAAAGAAGTGAACCATTGAAGAAAAACAAACAAGGTATGTACAGCACGGGTTCACTTACCTCTCCTTATTGTTTCACTGTTCCCATGTTATGCAGGCTTTTTGGAAAGCCTGACATAAATATGATCTTGCCCGAATGGCTCCCTTTGTTGCATGCTGCTGTTAATTCTACAATTGTAGACTGGCCCAAAATCCTATCCAATAATTTGACCACTGCTATTTTTCACTACCAGTCCAAACGAAATGTTTCTCAGTGGATTTATCCGCCTTTTTATTTATCTGCTTATGTCATGGATGCTATCTGTTTTGTCTCTAAATTCCCTGTGATGGGTTGGCGATGGACTATTTACGACCCTCTGCCTATTCATGTGTATCATAAGGAACGATGGGAGTCTAAATTTGTCCCCCATTTTTACCAAATTTGTCATGGAATAATGTTGCCATTGTACAGAACATTACATAATAAGGATGCCCCAAGGTTATCCCCAGAAACAGAGGTTGATATTCTCCCCGTCGCGAGATGGTTTGGAGAAGAATTGTTCACTTATATTAGGGTTTTTGGAAGTTCTGCTTCCCCCCATGTCTTACCCCTATATGTTCCAGATAGACTTGTAGCTCGGGAGATTGCTTATCAGACCTGTGGCCAAGGAGGTATAACAAAGGATTTAAAAGAGAAGAAAAAGGGCATTTGGCCACAATTTCCCGTAAAATGTGGAACATTTTCACTGTTCGATATTGATCATACATTCCAAGAGATAGGCAACATTACATGTCTACAGCTGTTCAAATTTTCCAGAAGGTTATTCGACCCAAATGATATTGTTAAGAATTTTACCAATGCAATCAGAGTAAGGGAATTTTCCGGGGAATAGGATCTTTTTGATGATATGTTCCAAGCAAGAAATTCATTTAAAGAAGTTTTGAATTCAGCTCAAATGCAGTTATCTCCAGAGGATTTCCAGGAATTCAAACTTTACAGAGAAATAAGACTAACTCCTATTCCTTTGGAAAATCTACGCTTAGAGCCCGCCAGGGAGCAAACTCCTAGTGTTAGTCTTAACGGCAGTTCAAGTACAGATAAATCTAAATCGAAATCTGACAAAGAGACTTCTGAACATTCCAATAAGTCTAATGAAAAGGAAGATAAAATGGAAGAATCCATGAAAGATTCTGCACAATCAAAAGAGCTTACTCAACAGCAAATTTTGACTTCTCAACAAACAAATCCTCCTTCAACCAATGTACAGCAACAGCCAGTCACCATTGAGTTAGACAAAGAATGGGAAACCTTTAACCAATTGATTAATGTAGAAGGACAGAATGTACAGACCCCTGTACAAACAACCAAAGTTTTAAACACAGGAACAAGCAGCACAGTCACAGTGACAGAGCACATACCAATCACACCCTCCTCTGAAATTGTACTTAATGTGGAGGACATTCCTCCTCTAGATGTATTCTACAGCCCAAAATACAAAGCAGTAGTGAAGAAACAGAGAAAAAAGAGAAAGTTAGAAAGTGCAATTGCTACTGAAGCAGAACAACTAGATGTTTTGTGGAAAGATCCTACCACAGAACCTACTGATAATCTCGCTAAATTATCTCAAATGACAGGGGCTTATGCTTCTGCAACAATTGACAAAGCATTTGAGATAAAACTTTTGTTGAATGAAAAAGAAGAACAGATAAAAGTTCTACAACAGCGATTGCAACAAGTACAGGCCAATAAGGAAGCACAATTGAAACTTGAAGAGTTACAACAACAACTTCAAGAAATGCAAATAGGACATCAAAGAAGCTTGGCTGATAAAGAAAAGAAAATACAAATTATCCAAGATCAACACAAAGATGATCCTAAGCTTCCAGAATTCATTTCAGAAACTATCTCTTTAAACAATCAGCTACTGCAACAAGAGGGAGTTTTATGCCAAACAATCTTGCAATGGAACTCTTTTTGCCAAGAGAGCGATAAAATCACAAATCATGTCGTAGATTTACGAAATGATTATGATTTGATTAATGAAAAGATCAATGATTATCTGGCATGGCAAAAAACAGAAGAAGGCAAAAAAGCTGGTGCACCCATTGTTAATGAAAACCATAAAGAAATATTGTTCAATAACTGGGATGCACAAATCAAAAGGGCAGAGAAGGCAGCAGAGGAGGCGGCTACAGCGGCAAACACTCTTACGGATTGTGTAAATGATAATTTACACAAAGCAAATTTGATTTTAGAAATTGTTCCAGGATATCTCCCATAGGCACATCAACTGCAAACAGAATGGAAGCAAAAGGCAGAAGAAAGAGCAAAATCAATTCAAGGTCTGACAAGATTAAATTAGGACTCATACTAGGCGTACTTGGTGAAGCCACACAGTCAACACAGTGCGCTTAATTGTATCATCAATGCTACAGAGAAGATTGCGCCTACACTTGCTGACTCTGTCTTTTCAGGACAGTTGAATTCTGAAGTTGGTCATCCGCATCTTCTCAAAACTATGCTAGATGCCTGCAAGTTTAAAGACCAAGTTCATGGATAGTTAGTTAATAAGCTTTATTTTCTTAGATTTAGTTTTAATTTTACTGTATTTTAGCCTAGGAAAAGGACGGTCATTGAACCGAATCCTTAATTTTTGTAATAGACTATTTTTAGATTTAGCTAAGTAGTATTTAAACCCTTCTCATGCATTTAGAGAAGGGTCCTGGATTTTAATATTTTTGACTTGGAGATTACATTTCTGTACTCCACTGGCTTATATATTTTTTAAAAAGATCACATCTGGTGATTTTATGCGGAATTATCTTTAAAGTGTTGCATTTCTGTACCTTGGATTTGATTTTGCATCAGAATTACTGGATTAGAGTATCAGATTTCATTTGAAAGTCTTCAAGATGAATAAGGTATTTCTATCTGTTCACTGTTGATTTCTTTTGTCTTATGATATTCGCTTTAAAAATTGCTATCATTTATATATATTTGTTTTCACAACGCTTCTTTTTATATATCATTTCTGAGTATAATTGAAACGTTATCTTTCATAAATATATATAGATGGTATACAATGATGAATGCAATATGCTAATACAACTCTGTTTAATTTCTTAAACAGAGTTATCTTTATTTATTTCTGCACATTTCAATTTAAATAATAATACATTTTCATGGTTATTGTTAAATTGGAACAATCTTAAGTTGTATTCATATATAATTACCCGGGTTGAACAGGTTGACCCGGATAAACAGGTTGTGCCGGTTGTACAGGTTGACCTGGCTGTTGAGGAGCACCAGGTTGTACCGGATGGGCCGGTTGGCCTGGTGGTGGAACACCGGGTTGTGCCGGATGAACCGGTTGGCCTGGTGGAGGAATGGAGCCAGGTGGTGGCTGGTAACCGGTTTGACCTGCAGCAGGACCATAAGATGGTCTTGGCTGATGTGCAACATTTGGAGCAACAGGATACTGAGGTTGCATGGGTTGCGACCGTTGGACTTGCCCCCTAAGACCGTATACCGGCCTGGGTTGGTATCCCGGTTGACTTGTGAGTCCTTGAGGTTGCCCCGGTTGGACTCTAGGAAGAGGCTGCACGAGTTGACCTGAAGGGTTGTAATACTGTCCTTGCGGACCGTATAGCGGCCCTTGTTGGCCCGCAGGGTAACCTTGCGGGTCTTAAGGATAGCCAGGCTGGCCCGAAGGTTGGCCTTGAAAAGGTTGTCCTTGCGGGTTATAAGGCTGCCCAGCCTGGTTATACGGTAAACCCTGAGCATGAAGTATAGCCTCAGGAGCGAGTAAACGTAAAGGGTTCTCGTGCTCATCGTACTAATATGGAAAAACGTACACGGGTGTACCATCCTGTGCATAATGCGAAAAATACGAGCGGTTGGGATCTTGAGAGGGTTGTCCGACCTCGGGGTTCGATTGTTGTAAGGACAATCGATACTCCTTAGGAGAGATGTTCTCTGGCATAGCAGAAGCTATATAAACGTCTTCGGGAAGTGATGTGGTCCTTACGGACTGAGTGGTAACAGCAGGTGTAGATGCAGCCACACAAACAGTGGGCCTGACGGGTACAGAAGTGACCTGAGGGGATGACGTGACAGGTGTCCGTGGAGACATCCCCAATGAAGGAACAACCGGCCTCGTAGAAGGAGCTGATACCCCCATAGAGGCAGCGGCGGCAATAATCTGACCTAAGGATCTATACCCTGCTAGTAGTGAGGGACCAGGCGAAGACATAACAGATGATTCAGCGTTGTCTTCTGGGAATAACTTCCGAGTTACTTCTGGGAATAGTTGGTAATCTTCACCAGACGTGGGGATTTCCTCGCTAGCAGAATGACTGGATTCACTCATATTTGAACCTGCCGCTAGATCTCGTAACAGACGGCGAGGGCTAGGAGGAATAACAGCAGCTAAAAAAGGCGAACCCGATGTAAGAGGAGGGAAATGTTCCCCTACTCCAAATCCAGACCAAGGGTCGGGAAAGGGCCAATTGAACTCAACTAGTCCTCCAAAGGGAAGCTCAGACAGAACCGGTCCCCCGTCGGGAAACTCGGAAACGATGGGTTGCTGAGGTTCAGCAGAGGATTGAGAAACCTCTGATGAATCGTCCGTATATGGACTACCAGTAGACGAAACTGAGGGTTCCGCCATTGTGGTAGTAATGACAAGAGAGAAAGATCAAACACACACACGGGCTGAAAAAGAACCAAGGCACACCATCAAACAGCCAACAAGCAAAATCTAACAGGGAGTGTGATCGCGGGTGATTTATTTTACGACATTGAAACTTAGAAACTTCACCGTTTCATGTTTTAAGAGTCGAGAAACGGATGAAAGATGACTCTATCTCTTTCAGTTTTGAAGCAAGCGTGAAAGGACAAGCACTTGGTGATCTTTTCAAATTTAAAGAGTCAGATAAGATCAAAATGACTGCTCAGGAATACTAGGCAAAGGGTGTACCAAATAACCGTGAACTGCAATATACACCTTGGTTTCAAAATGAAAGAGAAATCAACCAAGGACCTGACGTACGTGCAGGCAATCTCCCCGAATGCTGTGTCCGGTGTATCACGGGTATAGGGCGGCAGACTCAGCTTCCTATGGATAAAGGATAGAAACCTAGTGGAGTCTCCCTTTATATACGCGACGGTACGGGGAGCACAAGTCCGTACTAGCGCTGTCTAAAGCCAAGAGGCGAACGACAGCTACTAGGTTTAAAGACGCCGAAACACGTCTCTAGCCTAGACCTCTGAATATTTCGTTAATGTTTCAATGCTGCCTTAGTGTAAATTGAATAAATTTTAATGTTTATCTTCAATTATGTTTCAGTTTTCAAGCCCTAGCGAATGTAATGTCTCAAAATCTCCTAAATGCACACTACATGCCACAGTATATCATTTCATTCGATGAAAGCTAGTTACAGGAGAGTTAAAAGCTTTTCACACAACAACAAAATGATTAGACAACAACCAATGATACCTCTAATGCAGCTAACGGAAACTAAAAACTTTTTGTTCAAAGTTACTAATCACTAATAACACCGAAAAGATCTAATTCACACCAACTAATTCAACGCAAAAGAGATTTTTTGTATTTCCAATGTTTAAGAGCAAGAGCACTAAACAAGATGAAAACTAATGAGACAAGCAAAAGAGAAAAACAATCAAATTTCATTCAATGCAAGCCTACAATCAGATCTCAAATCGATAAAAAGTCCCTCAAATCAAAAGACACCCAAAGACTCAATTGAACCATGTAATCTAGGCTCAAAACGAGACAAAGCGGAATTCGAATGAAGAAGAAGCCAATCACTCAAATAACGCAATAAAACGATAGACAACCACCAAACGAGTGCAAAGAAGCTATCACAAAGTTGACTGAACAGACAGAAACCAAAAACTCCCAAGGGAGGCTCGACGCACAATAGCACCTAGATGCCCTAGGGCTAAAATGTAAAATCGATAGAAATGGGCAAACAGCCAAAGGAAGAAAGTCACAATCAGTCAAACAAGGCCCCAGAACACTCAAGCATTCGAAAAAACAAGACCAAACACCCAGATCAATCTCAGAAGGCTCAAAACCCAATAAACCCTAGCACCTTACAGTATTGGCGCGACTGTAAGGCTGAAACTAGCGCCAGAATGGAATTGGCGCGAGTAATACACTGACAACATGCGCCAATGGGCGCGACTGTCACACTGAAAAGCACGCCAACCGAGTTTACTAAGGAAAAATAAAAAAATTTGCAATCCAAGAAGCAGACCAGTGATGGTGGAGCTTAAACCAAAAGCCAAACTCACGAAAAGAGCCAGCCAAAAGCGCTGATCAAGCAAGCAAAGTCAAGAATTGACCGAGAGACAAGACAATACTCCAAGTGTTCAGTTCATAAACTAAACCGGAGATTGACTGAAGCAGCATTGATCTACTTCGCTAATGCAGAGCAAGAGTGTTTCGAAGGCTATCTGGCCAACTTCAGGCATCGTCTGTAGTTTATAAAGAAAACAACAAGCTAACTCCCCAGCGGAGTCGTCAATTTGTTGTAGAGGTAAATCCCCTCTGCGGACAGAGGCGATCCCTACTAGCCCAGATCGGGTCTAGCAACAATCAAATACGCTACAACGCAAGCTCCTAATTGCAAAATCAAAGCACGATAGAAGGCCTACCTCAGGTCCAACGCTGTTGTCGTTGCGGAGAGGATAGTGCTCTCGATCCCTTGCTCCGACAAGTCACAATTCCACCACTTGACGCGATCAAACACCTGCACGTACAAGAAACACGACGAACATACGAGCGTAAAACCAAATATTTGCAATTATGTGTCAGTCAAAGAGGACACAACTCATAAACAAGCATGAACAATACGAGTGGAACTATAATCATAGTCGCTTATATTAATGAAACAAAGGATGATACAACCTGGCTCTGACGCTAAAATCCTCCTTCGGCGGGTCGTCAGCGGAATACGTCTCGGTAAAGCTTGTCAAGAATAGGGACAAGCCTCTCTCTTCGATCGTCAATCTCTTTGCTATGGATTTGGCACTATGAGGACTATCAAAGCTCTTGCAGCATTCTTTAGGCTATGAAGGCTCTTGGAGATTAGCTTGCAAAGGGAAATGGCAAGCTTATATAGATGGTGGAAGGGGAGTTGGGATCCCTACAATCATGGGATTGGCCCTATCCTCAAGGAAGTTTCCATGGGAGGTGGCAAACTACTTCCTCTACATGGAAATCCAGAGCCAAACGTCCCAACTCAATTTAGAGACCAGTTCAGGAGTTGGTTAAAGTCAATCTTCCGCCATTTATTTTTAAAAAACACCCTTTATTAAGCCTGGCGCGAGTGCGACTTTGAGACAGAGCGCCAATTGGCGCGCCCTCTTTGGAGAATTTCCCCTATTGGCGTGGGTATAACACATACTAGTTGCGCCAAGGATGGAAAGGATATTTTTAGGGTTTTTCACAAGGAGATGTCTTCAGGGAAATGAAAGTCCATGTCTAGGGGAATGCCATGAAAGTGTTTTCAGGTTATGTCACTGCTCACAGGTCACGGAGTGAGCCCTCCAATGTGTGGGATGGGGAATTGCAGGGACAGTGCCAAATTGTTGTGTAACACTCTTTCTGCCTCGAAAAACGTGCAGCCTCTTACTATTGTACGGACTGTTGAGCTCTTCCTTTCCTTCACCTTCTTAAGCTCATAAATTCTCCATCTCTCTCCCTCTCCTTCTCTCAATCTGCTCATGAAAGAATGAATGACCTTTTCCCTCCTTTTCCTCCTTTAACCTAACCCTAAGTGACTTTTGGGGAATCCCTAAATCTAATGGCTGAGATAGCTTTAGATCTAGGGTTGAGATTATATGCTCATTTAAATCTCACTTTCTATTTTTTAATTCACCCCACTTTAATAAAGACCCACTTAGTCATTTATTTCCAAAGTCACTTTTCACTTTCTAATTTCACATTGACTTTAGTAAAGTCATTTTAAAATTAGATTTTAGTAAATTTATCAGTTAAAGTCACTTTTAAATTAGATTTGACTTTATAATTTTATCAAGTCACTTTCGGAGAAAAATTAAATTCTTTTGGATACTTTTCCCTAGGCCAAAGATCAAAGCCTTAGGGAACCACCTGTCCTCCGATAACCAAATTTCAACACAAGGGAATGAAGCTATTCATTTCTAAAAATTGCTATAGGATGACTCAAGGGAAAAAGGGTAAAGAGGTAAGTATATATTTATATACTAACATTGGATGCTGTGAAGTCATGTCATATGGTTGCAGGTAATGAACTTCTGTATTTAGAAGTATGATCTATGGAGGAGTATCTCTCAGTACACAGAAAAATGAAATCAACATAATATGTCCTCATGAAATACGAAGTGGTTGCATATGAACAAGAAACTAGAAAGGTTATAAGTCCTTAGAATGTGCAAGAGATCATGAAATGCAACCATGTCAAGATGTGACTAAGAGATCTCCTGGAAAGATATGTAGACTCTGACAGAAATCTAGTAAAGAAGAAGACTTTTGGCAAAAATCATATCATTAGGAGATGTGTCAATCTGTATGAAGGAAGCCAATGCCTACAGAAGATGTCATGGTGAAAGATCATCACTAAGGTAACTTTCATTCTAAAAGTTAATATGAATTTGTTTATCTGGATGAATCTGTGCAGGGTTGCTAGTCATGAGAAAGGATGTATGATTCTTGGAAATGACTCGAAGGAAAGCAGCATGACATAACAATGGACTAGATAAAGAAAGTATGGTGAATCACTCTGATAGCTGACATGACTCAAGATGGAAGTGATGGATGATCTGTGCCCTATGAAGCTAAAAGTTGGAGATTCCTCAATATCGAAATCCATGACATCGAGAACAGGAATTCTTCATGAGCAGCTGGGTGTCTCACCATTGCTGCTGGAGGTCCCTGATTAAGAGGGAGCCTGATGGTAAGTTTCTTACTTGGAAGAAACTTGGTAATTCCTAAGGATAAGCTTAGGTACATTATTTGTATAAGAATGAGTACATTCCCTTGTGGAATAAGGTCCTCCCTGGGAGGGAGAGATAGACACATCATTCTGGTCTTGGGAAGACAAAATGGAGGATTGGGTAATCATCTAGCATTCGATACTCTTTGAGAATGTGATAGGGCATTCAAGATAAGAGTAGTCGGGGACCAATATTCTTTGAGGGCTAGCTACACAAGAGAAGAATTGTCCAGGAAGGTCATACTTTGGAAACACCCGGGTGGGGTATGTACCTTGGAGAGACAATGACGAAGGTGTCTATAAGTCATGTGTCTCGCCAGCATTGAAGCCCATTGTCTCGTTGAAGAGATGGGGTTGTTAGTCAAGGCCTTGCACTAGTACAATGCTGGTTGAAATGATGCTATAAAGATGCAATTACCAATCCGCTTTTTCTTATGAGATTCTTCAGTTTGAATGTAACTATGTACCTGTATGAATACCTCCCTAGTTAAGAGGGAATGTTGAAAGTATAACTAGGTCGGTCTTCATGTTGACTATGTAATTATGAAAAGAAGGGGACAAAGGTATAAATAGGATTAAGTGTCAAAATCATGAAGGATCCAGTTCAGATGAATATGCTCCAAGACCGTGTAATGAAGGAGCTCTGAAAAGTATAACTAGGTCGGTCTTCATGTTGACTATGTAATTATGAAAAGAAGGAGAAAAAGGTATAAATAGGATTAAGTGTCAAAATCATGAAGGATCCAGTTCAGAAGAATATGCTCCAAGACCGTGTAATGAAGCTCTCAAAACAGCCCTCAAACAACCTAGAAGACAAGATCAAAAGCGTTGGAAGTTAAGCTACTAATACAGTGAAGACATCTCTCTAATCATACTAGAATCCACGTGAATAAAATACCTCATGAAAAGGCTTTTCATGTCGGCCTTAAAAACTATGGTCAAGTCGGCCCAAAGACAGATTGATGAGTCGGCCTAAAATCAGAGAGTACACTCCTATATATAAGCCGATCTGCGGTTCTTTCAGAGCAGAAGTTTTCGGTCATCCAAGAGATAGTTTGCAGATAAGAGCAGACAGTAAGAACAAAAAATGTGGATGTATGAAGGAACAGTCAGAACGGGAAATACGAATGTATGAAGAAACAGAAAGAACAAAAAATGCGGATATATGAAGGAACAGGAAATGCGTTTGTATGAAGGGTTAAGATGAATTCTGGAGTATAATGTAAGGAAGGTAAATCAGTGATTTACCTTCCTACAATGAAAGTATTACTTCTGCTTAAACATTTGTGTCCTGTACATTTTGGTAATTGACTTGATGAAAGACTAACTACGAAGAATACATAAGCAAAAAAGCTCACAAGTAATTATCAAGAAGAGAATTTATATTAACTGTAACCTCTTTAAATTCTCAACAATAACAACCCTATTGGTGACAAGCCCACCAAATAGCTCAAGTGTGCTAACTAAGTCATCCTAATTAGGACAAAAATGGTACAATAATGTCTAAAGAGGGCCATGGAAGGCCTAATAGACTCCTCAAGCGTCATGATGAGTGATGGGGCTCCATAAAAAATGCTCAAGGGGTTGGCCCCTCGATCTCCAAGCTAAACACAAAGTGGTGCTCAAAGGTGCCTCTTGGGCACAAGAAATGGTCTCATGGGTTTCCAACTAGATCAAACATGTCGATGCTCCATCAATAAGGGCTAGAATGATGACATGTGCCCTCTCATGTCTCTTCGGATGAGACATAACTCCATATGCGCCCTGGCTCAGCTGCCAAGTGATAGGTACAAATGTGTGGCCGACTAGGCAACATGGTCCAAGTACATCATCATCTTTGCATGATTGGGGCACGAACAAGCAATGTGTGGCACTAAAATAGTCCATGGCATGGCAATCAATGCTTTGTTGTGGTGGAGGCCCATGGCTCTCAACGCTCACCCTATTGTGATTGGGGCACGAACAAGCAATGTGTGGCACAGGTGTGTCTCCATTTGGGGTTTGGTCTCCCTCTATGGGGTCCAAGCCCTCCATAGGGCCACATTGGCACTTGCAGGGTGAATGTTGAGAGTCATGGGCCTCCACCATAGCAAGGAGTACTTCATGGATCCCTGACATTGCTTAGTGATTACTCGTGGTCCACCTTTTGGATGAGGATGATGCACGTGGTTCACCATGCCCAGCCAGCTCCACACTTGCACCATACACTTGGCAGATGTTCCAAGGTTCAGATGAGGATGTGTCTCACTGCAAGAGAAAAAGGAAGGGATTATGTCATTATCCTAGCCCTTATAGATAGTTTACAGGGATCATCAATCCACTTGGAGAACCATGAGGATGTCCTTGTGCCCCCACACCCCCTTGGGAGCACCATATGTGATTTACTTGGGAAACAAAGGTGTTGAACCTTAGAATTATCCTCTCTCTATCATCCTTTCTCACCTTTTTCCCATACTTTCTCATAAAATCACATATTTCAATCAATGATAAATGCCATGTTGTCTCAAGGAATGCATCTAAATGACTTCCATGTTATATTCTCATGTTCTTGCTATTCGAATAGATTTTTGTAATTCAGCTACAGAACGCAGCCTATTCTGCAGCTAATCGTGGATTCCGTAGCTACTCTCATGGTCTGACAGGTTCCAGGTGTCAAATGGAGAATTGAGCCACACGAGCATTTCCAGAATCATCTCCAAATGGATTTTGTCCTATTCACTTGGTTGAGATCGATAAGAAAAAAGGCCTAAGATTGTGGTCAAAGGCGTGGTCAAAGGACGAGTAGCCGAGAACAGCAGGACTCTTGATTTTCTCTATCGTAGCAAATCAAGAGTTAAACAGTTCAATTGCAATTCTAAAAGTCAAATTATCCACCTGTAGCAGAATTAGCTCATAGACAGTTATGTTTATTTCCTTTAAATACCGGTTGTACAGAACCGAGAACGATTAAGTTTTAAGTTAAGTTTTAAGCTTTTGCTGATATGCTGTGTATTGAGACTTCGTTCTATCATAATACAAAGATCATGTTGCCAATGATTGCTTAAGTGCGTCTTTAGCAAGCTAAGATTTCAGCCGAATCAGTTGCAGAGGGTCCCTGCACTAGAGGAGGTTTTTCATTTTTGTTTTTAATTTAATTTTCCTTACTCTGTTTTTGGACAATTCTGTTTTATGAGTAGATTAAAAACATTTCATGAAGATAGATCTTCCTATTTTCAAACTGAATCAAGTCTGAAGTAATAAGAATTCACAGTTATCTAGTTTTCCTTACTGTTCTGTCATTTACTTTCTTAGAATAGAATTATCAATTAATTGTATCAATGGATGTTCCTACAGGTCATTTCAAGAAGATGATTCTAAATTAAATGATTGAATGTCTAATTCATACAGTTATTATTTTTTCCTCTACACATTTTACTTGCTTTCTAGGAACTTAGAAACTAAGGTATAAATGATTTCTCACACAGCATCTCAAGAGGGTAATACTTCACATTGAATGTTGGGAAAAAATCAAACATACATTAGTTGTTTACAGTTAGCTTTACATGCTTTCACATTTACTTTTAGATCCTCATTTAATTGTATCATTGATGTTCCTAAAGGTCATTCCAAGAAATTGATTCTATCATGTTTCTAAACTGAATGATTGAATGTCAAGAAGGTGATACTTCATATTGAATGATGGAATAACTAAGCATACCTTAGTGGTTTTTCCTTTGCACTCCTTACTTGCTTTTCTAGAACATTAGAAGTTAAGGTATAGATAGTTGCTTACACACCATCTCAAGAAAGTAATACTTCATATTGAATGCTGAAGTAACTAAACATACATTAGCTATTTTATTTTTCTGATTTCACTTATAATAGCGCTGCAATTTCAATCTCAGTTATAGGAATTAGAACAATGGAATAGGACTAATGCTAATATAGAATTCATCAAGATAGATACTCTGTTTTTTTCAGACTAGATTTTAACTCGCCAACAGTCTTTGATTTATTTTTATGTAATAGATTAACTTAGGAACACTTCCTGGTCTTCCTTCTTAAAATTAATTAGATTCATTTAAAATTCTTTCATAATGTTAGATTAAACATTCTTAGACATCAAAAAACAAAACCCCCAAAACAACATAAAATACAAACAACGAAGTAAAAAGAAAGTTAACTAAGCACATACAGTGCACCACACTTCATTAGTTTACAAACCTTGGTTGATAATTTATGTAAGCAATTTAAAACATTAAATTGACTAAACATTTTGGCGCCATTGTCGGGGAAGTGTAATTAGGTAACCTCGTTTCTTACATCTAAAAAAATGATATGCGTAGAGAAAGAGACTCTAGGGGCAGTCATAGCTAGAGGCAGAAGTTTAATCCCTACAACACCACTCACTCCACCAAGACTAAGAAGTGATACACCTCCATCTCAAACTCATATTCCATACTTCACTAGCCATAGACTTCTTGAAGTTCTAAGGTCAGAAATCCAATTAGGAGAATCTCCTACTTCATCCACTGAAGTAGTCTTAGAGGAAGAAAATCCTAGATCTCCAACAAAAGGAATAACCTTTTTCACCTCTACAGGAGAACATATTCTAGCTGAAGAGTTAGAAATTCCTAGTGGAGAGGAAGAAGAAGATCATTTCTTCAACATACCATTTATAGAAAAACCAGAGGAAGAGCAGTTAACCTTGCAAGTTGAATCTTATATCATCTCTGAAGAATCTATAATGGCAGGAAGAGGAGAAGGAGGAAAATGAGAAATTCTAAATGGAGAAAATGTAATATTTGGAAGAGGTAGAGGTAGAGGAGGAGATAGAGGAAGTGGTAGAGGAAATGCAGGAGGCAAAAGAAATAGAGTATTTAATAGTTCTTTTGGATTCCCTATAGTTGATGAAGAAACAAATGCCAAAATGAAAAATATCTCACCTTCTGTCCTCCCAAATTTTCATGGACTAAAAAGTGAAGATCATGAAACCTTTTTGTTTGAATTTGAAGTCTCGTGCAGAACTTATGATTATTTACAAGCCTTTCAAAAATTCAAATTGTTTCCTTCAACATTGAAAAGAGCAGCTCTAAAATGGTTCATGAGTTTAATCACTCGATCTATCAGAACATGGAATGACATGAAAAGAGCATTTTTGGAAAGACATTTGGATTATTGCATAACCATCAATCACAAGGATCAAGTATTTAAAATGATGCAAAAAGAGGATGAGAATTTGGAGGATTTAATTGAAAGATTCGACTATAACATAAAAAGAGCAAGAATGGATAATTTAGATCAAGATACTTTAAAAGCTCTTTTATTAAAAGCCATTAGAGATGAATGGATAGACATTCTCAACATGATGGGAAAGGGGGATATCTCTCAACTTCCATTATCTGACATTGGTGAATTATGTATCCATCTCTCAAGGGGAATTTTAAAAACTGAGAAAAATCCAAGAGATCCTTCTCTTGCTAGAGTAAATAGATCTGCAACTGGAATAGTGAGTAGGGCAGAAATTGGAAACATGCTTGATGAATTTAAAACAGAGATCTTAGGGAGTCTTAGTGAACAGATAGACACCCTTAAATTACAAAACAAGCAGAAAGCCGAGACTGATGCTTTAGCTATTTTATGTCCCAAATGCAGAAAGAAGCATGCTTTAAGAGAATGTCCTCTTGATTCAAAAGTCATAGAGACCTGTATGATTTGTTCAGAAAGTCATGAGACTAAAAATTGTCCTTCAATTCCAGGTCTTAAGGTTGTTTTTCAAGAAAAAACAACTTCAAATACAACAGAATCTCTTTGCTTTGTCTCTAGAAGACCATGGCAGGGGCCACAAGCTCAAGGCTTTAACAATCAAATGTATACTCAGCGCCCACCAAATAATTGGAATTCTTGGCAACAACCTTGGCCTCAATCTCAATCTTGGGCTCAAGGAATGCAAAATCCCTATGAAAGATTCTCTCAATACTACCAATATCCTCCATCATACCCAACAAATTCCTCAACAAAATCAACAACCACAACTCCAAAACCAAAATCCACAACTTTCACTACCATTTCCACAGAGACCAAATCAGCTACCTGCCCAACCATTACCAAACCCCAACAATAAAAATCCTCAAAATACCTACATGATAGAAGGACAACAATTTCCAACCTACATGATTACTCCTCTAGATCTTAATGATGTCCAACTTATAGATCTGATAGGATATTAGAAAAGAAAAATTCTTCTATAGTTATTCAAGAACAAGATAGTTTTCAGGAAAATTCTCTATAGCCAAATAAAAATTTTGAGGAAGGAATATCTCTTCCAAACCAAAATTCTGAAAATTAAAAACAAAAAGAACCAATAAACTCAACTCCTATCATAGAGCAACCATCAGTACCTACTTCTACACCTCTTTTTCCTGAAAGATTACAAGTTGATAGAGGGGTAGAAAAGCATATTATGTTGCCCAATTATGATTTTCTAGATGAATTGAAAAATGTCTGTATCAAAATCCCTTTGTTACAGGCCATTAAAGAGATTCCAATTCTAGCCAAAACAAAAAAGAGTTGAGCATGAAGAAACCGAGAAGAAAAACAAAAGAAATAAAAAAGAATTCAACTCATAGGAAAAATTGCAGACATAATGATGGGAAAAATTGCCATACAAAAATATTTAGATCGAGGAAGTCCAGTTGTAGAAACACATATCAATGGAGTTGAAATTCCAAATACATTGATTGATTTAGGAGCAGCAATAAACATCATGAACAAACAAACCATGGAACAGCTCAACCTTCCTAATCTCATGTATACACCTACATTACTGCAATTAGCAGACAGATTTGTAATCAAGCCAGATGGTGTGTTAGAAGATATTTCAGTGTCCTTAGACTCTTGGGAATATCCTATTGCTTTTATGATTTTAACTCCTAAAAACAATCTAAGAGGACATCCACTTATATTAGGAAGACCTTGGTTAGCTATAGTTGATGCTTTCATGTAATATTCCCAATTAGCTTTGCTAATTGGAATATTTCATTTTTGTTTAATTTTGCCGCTTTAGCTAGAAATAATAAATAAAGTGAGAAATAAAAGGGGTCACCTCACTTTAGTCACCTCACTTTATAAATAAAGTGTTCTTTTCCTAGTTGATTGACGTTATAACTTAGAGAGGGGGCCTTGGGGGTCCACGCATGACATGATTAAGGGCGTAACGCTAAGTTAATCGCGCAGTGCCAAGCAGAGTAAGGACGCAGTTAAGGTTTTGGAGGGAGTTTAGCATTATAAAAGGAGGGGTTTCCACTTCATTTGACATGCATGATTTTATATTGATATTGAGAGCTAGACTTCTGTCTGCTTCAGCACGCCGGTTGTTTAGTCGGTCTGCAGCACTGTTTAGTGCAACCGAGTGTCTCCGGTCGGAGATCTCACCCTTAGCCTCGGGGGACTTCGAGTGCCTGCCTTGGTAAGGTTATTTCTGGTTTCACCCTTAGCTTCGGGGGACTTCGAGTGCCTGCCCTGGTAAGGTTATTTTTTGAGTAACACCTTTCAGTTTCAGTGGCAAGTAGCAGCAGTTTCTGGTGCAGGTTTGGGGAGGAAGAAGCCTTCTTGTGGCTGCGCAGATCTGGAAAGGAGGGACGCTGTTCCAGAGGGAAAGAGGACGCAGTTCAGCCTTGGAGTGAGGACGCTATTCCAGGAGGGACGCAGTTCAGATCTGAGAAGGAGGGACGCTGTTCCAGGAGGAGAAAGTACGCTGATCAGGCTGAGAAGGAGGGACGCTGTTCTAGGAGACAGAAGAACGCAGATCTGAGGGCACATTGATAGATTCAGACTTGGAGATTACAGATCTGAAAGGGTATTTGCAGATCTAGTTCTGTAGGGTGCAGATCTGGAGATATAACATTAGATCCAGCTTGGGAGATTGCAGATCTGAGGAGATATTGGCAGATCCAGCTTGGGAGATTGCAGATCTGAGGAGATATTGGCAGATCCAGCCTTGATCTGAAGAGATAACATCAGATCCAGCATAGATCTGAAGGGATATTGGCAGATCTGATCTAGGAGGACGCAGATCTGGAGGGATAGGACGCAGATCTGGATTGGAGGCTTCAGATCCAGTAGATCTAAGCAAGCAGGACGCAGATCCATCAGGGAGGACGCTGATCTGGTGAGCAGGATTGTGTGAGAGGCTTGGAGGCCGTTTCAAAGATTCGAAGAGTCGATCCATCTATCCGGAGATTCTGAAGCTTTCCAGACCCATCTCTACTAAGACGTCACCAGCAGAGATGCTGCTTACCGGGGAGGGTTGAGGATTTCCATCGCCCATCTTTAGTCTTCATGCCTCATAGTTCCAAAGTGTATCTCCAAATTTTTCTGGGCTTATCAGAGAGTGCTTCTACCAAATTAGACGTTGTCCTTGTTTGCAGCCATTATTTGTTCTGAGAGGGTCTCCACTTGCCTAGGGCAAGGATAGGTGCACTCATCCTGATTATCTTGTACTCCTCTATATGTATTTTCAGATTAATAAAATGGCTTAGTTTTATGGCGTTCTATGTGTACTTGTTCCATGATCTGGTTCCAGCATTGTATTTTGTATATCTGTCTGGCATATTTCTGTGTATTACTGGTTATTTCCCTTTGGGGATATTACAGTGGTATCAGAGCATAGATCTGGCTCAGCCTGTGGTGCTAGCAGTCTATGACGCCCGGGGATAACCCCTATCGGAAGAGTCTTTTCGGAGGAAGTGATTCTGATCAGGAGCCACCTGAGACAGATTCTGAGACAGAGCAGCCTGAGCAGGGCCCAGAACAGCGTAATCCAATGGCAGATGATGAGAGGTTTAAAGAGGCGGTCCTCCATCACCTACAGGAGACGTCACAGAGGCTTTCAGCCATAGAGATCAGTCAGAGGGGACCCCCTAGAATTCTTCAGGTCGGAGAAGGATCGGACATGTCTCGCCACATACCAGATGCTATTCCCATTGTGACAGCTCAGCGATCCACTATGCCCACATTCTCACCAGAAGACACAGAGACAGGAGTACGGGGAGGTGCACAGAGGGTCAATCCAGCACCCACGCGACACACCATGCCTACTTTCCTGGTAGAGGACGAGGGGTCGACAGCCCCGAGAGAGGTGAGTCCAGCTCAATGGGCAGCCGCTTTTACAGAATGGCAAGGCTTAGGCCAGGCATTCATGGATACTCTCCCTTTTGAGCGCTATCTCCAGTATCGGTACGGCCTCAAACCCCCTGAGCATGAGTAGCACTAGCATAAGGGGTGCGGATACCACCGGGATGACCACCGTGCGGCAAGTAGATTCCATTTGCCTATGTTTGATGGTTCATCAAAGACTACGGCAAAATCTTGGGTGGAGAAGTTGGACATCTATTTCCAGCTTAATCAGATGTCGGAGGCGGAGGCCATTAAGATGGCTACATTGCATTTAGAGGGTGAGGCTCAGGATTGGTGGTTTCATGGATTGGCGACACTTGGGCATTTCACAGTGACGACATATGCTGAGTTTACCAGGAGAGTGGTAGAGCGTTTCGACAGGAGGGATCCGGAGCAGCATTTTGTTGAGCTGACCAAGCTCAAACAGACGGGGAGTGCAGAAGCATACATCTCGGATTTCTTGAGGATTTCAGTGATGGTACCTGACTTATCGGCAGGCCGGATGGTCTATATGTTTGTGGAGGGGCTATCAGAGCCACTGCATGGCCTAGTACGGTCAAACAGACCGGCTACACTGCAGGATGCTATCAACAGGACTCGTGACTTACAGGATGTCTTACCCAGGACCCGACCACCTTATCCACAGAGACAGGCTTTCCAGCCTAAGGGTAAGGACACGAGGGCTCCGCCTCCCAAGGCGAATCCGGGATGAGGACAGTTTGATGATGAGGCCAGGAGAGAGCTGAGGCGGAAGCGATTATGCTTCACTTGCCAGGAGCCGTGGGCACCAGGACACAAATGTGCGGCAGGGAAGGCACATTTCATAGAGGTCTTCTCCGAGAGCAGCGGGGAAGAGGATGAGGAAGATGATGAGGAGGCAGGAGGATGTTATGCAGCGCAGAGTACCTTACCACCTCCACCACCCGATGCAGGTGGGGCATCATTCGCGCCTACTGGGGGAGCTCTAGCAGCATTGCGAGGAGTCCCCAAGTATCTGACATTGCGCGTACGGGGGACAGTGCGCGGACAACAGGTTTCGGTCTTAGTCGATAGTGGGGCCACCCACAACTTCATTGATGCCCAGATGGTTGAGCGGAGAGGCATACCGACGGAGGGCTTTGATGGGTTTTCTGTTTTGGTACCGGGAGATCAGACCATGGCATGTGCTCGATATGTACCAGAATTATCAGTGACGATGGGCACCTATACATTGACCGATCACTTCTTTGTGGTGGACATCCCGGACACCAATGTGATATTGGGGGTTCAGTGGCTTATTACTCTAGGAAAGGTCACAACGGATTGGAAGGCCTTAGAGATGGAGTGGGATGATCCCAAGACGGGGAAGCATGAGAAGATACGAGGGCAGAACACATATCCACCCCAGACAGTATCGGCACACAACATGGAGGCGACATTCCGCAAGGGAGATATAGAGTGGGCAGTAGAGTTGCGGGCTTCGGAGGTAGTAGATACAGGACGGACGGTGCACCCTGATCTACAGACTCTTCTCGACAGATATGCAGTAGTTTTTGGAGACATTCCGCCAGGACAGCCACCAGATCGGGGGTTTGAGCACACGATCGAGTTGGAGCAGGGGATACAGGCAGTGATCACCACACCGTATAGGCATCCTAAGGCCTATCGGGATGAGATAGAACGGGCCATTCAGGAGTTGCTGGCCCTTGGGCACATTCGACCCAGCATCAGTCCTTTCGCTTCTTCAGTAGTGCTGGTGAAGAAGAAGGACGGCACATTACGCATGTGCATTGATTACCGAGCTCTGAACAAGAAGACCCTGAAGAACAGGTACCCCATTCCCAGGATCGACGAGCTGATGGATGAGCTGAGAGGAGCACGGTTCTTCTCAAAGATTGATTTGAGATCTGGGTACCATCAGATACGCATGAGGGAACAGGACATTCCCAAGGCTGCTTTCAGGTGTCACTATGGGCACTTTGAGTTCCTGGTCATGCCATTCGGGTTGACCAATGCCCCAGCTACTTTCCAGTCTTGTATGAACCACATTTTCAGGGATCATCTGAGGAAGTTTGTGCTGTTTTTCTTTGATGATATCCTTATCTACAGCAGGACTTGGGAGGAGCATCTCCAGCACATTGAGACGGTCTTGCACATTTTGGAGGAGCAGTAGTTCTTTGCCAAGCTCTCCAAGTGTGAGTTTGGATTGACGGAGATGCTGTATCTGGGACACATCATAGGAGTGGACGGGGTGAGAGTCCACGAGGAGAAGATCCGGGCTATCAGAGACTGGCCAGAGCCACGGAATGTAACAGAACTTCGAGGGTTTATTGGTATCTGTACCTACTACAGGAAGTTCGTCAAGGGCTTCTCACAGCTTGCTGCACCCCTCACGGAGCTGACGAGGAAGGGGGCATTCAGTTGGTCGGATACAGCACAACGAGCTTTTGATAAGCTCAAGGAGGTGATGAGCAGTTGTCCCGTGTTAGCATTGCCAGATTTTACGCAGCCCTTTGTCCTAGAGTGCGATGCATCAGGAGAGGGGATTGGAGCAGTTTTGATGCAGGAGGGTCATCCGATTGCGTTTGAGAGCCGGAAGCTCCTTCCACACGAGAGGCTATATCCCATATATGACAAGGAGATGCTGGCCATCATGCATGCATTGGCCAAATTCCGGCAGTACCTGGTAGGTGGCAGATTCAGGGTGAGGACAGATCATAACAGCCTGAAGTACTTTCTGGAGTAGAAACAGTTGCAGGAGAGGCAGCAGAAGTGGATCAGCAAGATCCAGGCTTACGACTTTGACATAGAGTATGTCAAAGGGAAGAATAACGTGGTAGCTGATGCCCTTTCCCGTAGACCGGCCATGTTGTCACTCATGAGCTTGGACGCTGATTGGAAGGCTCGACTACTGGTCGAGTACTCCAAAGATAGATTTGCATGCGAGGTTCTGGATGGGCAGGTAGCGGATAGCAGATATAGGGTGGCCGATGAGGTCATCTATTACAGGGACAGGATCTTCTTGACTGAGGGATCTCAGCTCAAGGAGAAGATACTCCAGGCTTCACATGATTCACCATTGGCGGGCCATCAAGGGTTCACCAAGATGTACAGGGCCATCCGGGAGAGATTCGCATGGAAGGGCCTCAAGGAGGACGTACTCCAGCATGTCAGGGAGTGCGAGGTTTGCCAGCGGAACAAGGGAGAGATGAGTCATCCTGCGGGGCTGTTGCAGCCTCTTCCCATTCCGGAGGGGAAGTGGGAAAGTATCTCGATGGACTTCATCACGGGGTTGCCCGCAGTGCAGGGCAAGGACTGCATCTTCGTAGTGGTTGACAGGCTGACGAAGTATGCTCATTTTTTCGCCATTTCGGCACATCATACAGCGGCACAGGTGGCAGAGTTGTTTTTCCGGGAGGTTTTCAGATTGCATGGTCTACCCAAGACCATTGTCAGCGACAGGGACAGCCGTTTTATGGGTGGATTCTGGCAGGAGCTCTTTCGACTAGTGGGGACAGAGTTGACACAGAGCACTAGTTATCATCCCCAGACGGACGGGCAGACAGAGATAGTTAACAAGTGGTTAGAAGGCTACTTGCGTAACTACGTCAGTGGGCAACAGAGAGCATGGCTGAAATGGCTACATCTGGGCGAGTACTGCTACAACACAACCCACCATATGTCCATCGGTATGACACCTTTCTATGCGTTGTATGGATACCATTCTCTATCTTTTGTGGACATGATGTTTGGTGTTAGCAGGGCTCCACGAGCCAAGTTATGGATCCAAGAGAGCCAAGACATCCTCCGGGCTCTCAAGGACAACATAGCCACGGCACAGAATCAGCAGGAGTTGTATGCTGATAAGGGTCGGGTGGAGAGACACTTTGAGGTAGGGGACCTTGTCTACCTACGGTTACAGCCATACCGACAGTCTTCGCTCAAACAGAAGGGAGCAGAGAAGCTAAAGCCTCGTTTTTATGAACCATACAGGGTGATACGCAGGATCGGGCAGGTTGCATATGAGTTGGAACTGCCCCAAGGCAGCCGGATTCATAACATCTTTCACGTATCATGTCTGAAGAAGGCACTGGGCCAGCATGTGAGAGTCACCGAGGAGCTACCGCCTACAGATGATGAGGGGCATCTGGTGTTGCAGCCGGAGGCTATTATTGACACCAGGGAGAGGCAACTGCGCAGCAGGAGGATCAGAGAATTCTTGGTGAGATGGAAGGATTTGCCGGACGAGGATGCCACTTGGGAGGATGAGAGGATCTTACAGCATCCATCACTTCAGTTGCTTGAGGACAAGCAACGTTTTGCCGGGGGAGACTGTAATATTCCCAATTAGCTTTGCTAATTGGAATATTTCATTTTTGCTTTATTTTGCCGCTTTAGCTAGAAATAATAAATAAAGTGAGAAATAAGAGGGGTCACCCCACTTTAGTCACCTCACTTTATAAATAAAGTGTTCTTTTCCTAGTTGATTGACGTTATAACTTAGAGAGGGGGCCTTGGGGGTCCACATGAGTATGATGGGAAGGCATCAGGCTGACCCAAGGTTAACTGCGCAGGTCAAAGGAGAGTAAGGACGCAGTTAAGTTTTGGAGGGAGTTTGGCATTATAAAAGGAGGGGTTCTCACCTCATTTGGACATGCATGATTTTATATTGATATTGAGAGCTAGACTTCTGTCTGCTTCCGCACGTCGGTTGTTTAGTCGGTCTGCAGCACTGTTTAGTGCAACCGAGTGTCTCCGGTCGGAGATCTCACCCTTAGCCTCGGGGGACTTCGAGTGCCTGCCCTGGTAAGGTTATTTCTGGTTTCACCCTTAGCTTCGGGGGACTTCGAGTGCCCGCCCTAGTAAGGTTATTCTCTGAGTAACACCTTTCAGTTTCAGTGGCTAGTAGCAGCAGTTTCTGGTGCAGGTTTGGGGAGGAAGAAGCCTTTCTTGTGGCTGCGTAGATTTGAAGAGGAGGGACGCTGTTCCAGAGGGAAAGAGGACGCAGTTCAGCCTGGGAGTGAGGACGTTGTTCCAGGAAGGACGCAGTTCAGATCTGAGAAGGAGGGACGTTGTTCCAGGAGGAGAAAGTACGCAGATCAGGCTGAGAAGGAGGGACGTTGTTCTAGGAGACCAAAGAACGCAGATCTGAGGGCACATTGATAGATCAAGACTTGGAGATTACAGATCTGAAAGGGTATTTGCAGATCTAGTTCTGTAGGGTGCAGATCTGGAGATATAACATTAGATCCAGCTTGGGAGATTGCAGATCTGAGGAGATATTGGCAGATCCAGCCTAGATCTGAAGAGATAACATCAGATCCAGCCTTACAGGCTGCAGATCTGAAGAGACATTGTCAGATCCAGCATAGATCTGAAGGGATATTGGCAGATCTGATCTAGGAGGACGCAGATCTGGAGGGATAGGACGCAGATCTGGATTGGAGGCTTCAGATCCAGTAGATCTGAGCAAGCAGGACGCAGATCCATCAGGGAGGACGCTGATCTGGTGAGCAGGATTGTGTGAGAGGGGCTTGACAGCGTTTTCCAGCATTCAGGAGCTGATCCATTCATCTGGAGATTCTTGTGACCAGCACTCCATCTGTTTCTGCGCTGTCACTAGCAGAGACAGCGTTTTCATTGGTGAGGGTTGGAGGATTGATATCAGCTATCTTTTAGTCTTCAGCTCATAGTTCCAGTGCATTCCAGCTTCAGTCTTCAGAGCAGTCTTCAGCCAGCTAGGACGCTGTCCTTATTTGCAGCCATTGTTTGTCTGAGAGGGTCTCCACTTGCCTAGGGCAAGGATAGGTGCACTCATTCTGATTTTCTTGTACTCCTCTCTATGTACTTTCAGATTAATAAAATGGCTTAGTTTTCTGGCATTCTATGTGTACTTGTTCCATGATCTGGTTCCGGCATTGTATCTTCTATATCTGTCTGGCATATTTCTGTGTATTACTGGTTATTTCCCTTTGGGGATATTACATTTCATTAGCTGTAGATCTAGTGATATGTATATCTCTGATGGTAACTCAACAAAGAAATTCACTCTATATCCTCCAGCAAGGACAATCACAAAGTTAGATGACAAAGAATGGATTGATGATGAAAATGATATACAGTCTCTCTTCACTATTTCAACCATTAGTGAAGATAGTCAAATCCTAAATTCTATGGAAAATTTTGAATCATCTCCAGAATATGAACATGCTCAATTCCAGGGAAAATCTAATATTGAATATTTGTCATCTAGGCAGATGTATCTTTATTCTATGGAAGAATTTGGTAGCTCTACAGTTGAAATATTTCCAGGAAAAACTTTAAACATAAACAATAACTTGGAGAGATTACAACAGAAAAAGTTAATCAAAACATTACAACAACATTCTTCTGCATATGTATGGGAATACATTGATATGAAAGGAATTAGTCCTAAGACTTGTATACATCACATCTACATTGAGGAAAATTGTAAACCTATCAGACAACCTCAAAAAAGGATGAATCCAAATCTTAGAGAAATTGTGAAAGAAGAGTTGCAAAAATTGTTAAATGTAAACTTCATTTACCCAATTTCAGATAGTCAGTGGGTTTCCCCATTAGTGATTGTGCCCAAAAAGAATGGTAAATGTGTAATATTCCCTTTTTTGGTGTCACTTATGACAGGGCTAGGATGGACTTCCAGAGTTAGGAGCAGACCGGTCACAGGTACAGGTTGGTGTCATCAGCGGGCCCAGGGGCTTTTTGGAGGAGTTTTGAGGAGTTTCTATGTGGTCGAGTGGCATTCGCTTGATATATTCCATCATCCGAGAAGTTTGGTTTTCGTTCTAGTGCATTCCGACAACTTTCGGAAATTTGAGTTATTTATGGGGTTAACTCAGCTAATTATGCTCACGGTGGCATTCCGGGAGGAATACATGACAGAACACTTTAGTGTAATAGCTCATTGGAACCGGGACGATGATACCTCCATGATGGGACAATTGGACATGAGTTTCAGTGACTGGAGGAGACATGGTAGCCGATTTACTCTTTTCTGCATTAAAAAGGAATATTTTAATAAGAGGGAAAAGTGCTCCATGAATAAAATAATAATAAAATAATGCTCTAGAAGGCTCCAAGAGATTTATAAAAGAAAGGGAGAAGGCCATTGAGGGATATCTTTGGATCATATCATTTTCTTGTTTATGAGAGGTTTGAGAACGTGGTTCTCTACTTCAGTCATAGCCCCAGAACGGAAACCCTCGGGTGAGTTGTGAGTGTTAGACGGAAACCCAACTCTCTTTGAGGAGACTTCATTCAGAAGTTTCGCAAAGCTTCAGAGATATTAGAGTGAGGATCATTCAGATCTTCAATAGGTGTTTCAGTGGATTCAGTGGTAGCTGTTGCCAGAGGGAGAGTGTAGCAGTTCAGTTTTGGAGGCCATCGCAGTGTAGCAGTGTAGTAGATTATCTTGATGGTCAGCTCTCCATCTTAGTTCATTTTGCGTCAAATCTATATGTTACCCTCGTTATTATTTATAATAAAAGCTGAGATTCTTCCTATTCTATGTGGTATTAGAATGCAGTGTTTTATGTGTTTTTATTTTACATGGCAATCTTCTGTTGAGTAAATATTGATTTTATGGCATATTGTGGAGTTCAATTATTTTTCTACATTTTTAGTTAAAATATCTCTTTCGGGATATTACAGTGGTATCAGAGCTTCAATCTTGGATCAGCCTGCGGGTTTCCAGTTTTTAGTTTCAACTATTTTGGTTAGAAGGGCCTACGTAGTCATTGGAGGAGGCTCATTTGTGGGAGCTGCATTGGTGGGATTTTAGAGCTGGGGTATTGGGGAATTGATAAGAGAGCCATATGAGGAGGTTGGCTGGGATTTTGGAGAGCAATGATTCATAGTAGCAGCTGCAGTGCCAGAAAACGAAATTGGAAGAGGGCCAAACTACAAAGGGTCATATTTTGAAGGTTGGAATTACAAGAAACCCTTTCTGGGTTTTTCTGGGTTTTGGGCAAGGATCACCTTCCCAAATTTCTAGAATTTTCTTAGCAGTTTTCAGTGGGTAAATCAGAGGCCGAAGTCAAGCAGCAGTGTAGTCTTGGAGCAGTAGTGCAGTTTATGGAGGAGCTTGCTATTGGAGTGGTTGGATTTGCTTGCACTCATCACCTGGTGCTTGTAGCTTGCCTTGTGCAAGTCCAGCTAAACCACTGTTACTTCCATATATGTCGTTGAAACAATGAAGATTTTAAAACAACTCCTAAATCAACATAGTAGTGCCTTAGTGGGTTGCAATCTAAACCAAAGACAAAAAATATTAAACAATGTAGAAGTTAGTTCCTTGAAACAAAACAACAAACCCTTCTCCAAGAAGGTACATAATTTCCTCCAACAAAGGCATCCGAGGAATTTACAAAAGGAGGAAGAAGTGGGAAATTGGCTTTATGCACTTGGGATGGACTTAAAGAGTGGAAGATTAGAAAATGATTTTCCCATGTTAGAGAAACTGGAATCTTGCCTTTCAAAGGTAGAGCAATCTGATTGGAGTTTAAATTGGGCTTTGGAGCCATCTATGCTTGCATTGGTACAAGCTAGATTCTTGGAACATCCAAGTGAGAGAGTCAAGCTTATAGTTGCCTATTGTCTCAGTGATATTTTGAGGATAACAGCACCCTTCCCTCCCTACGATGATGACATTATGAAAAGAATTTTCAGATTGATAGTAGGAACCTTTCGAGATTTGGACAACTGTGCAGGCTCTGCATTTGGGAGGAAGCTTAACGTTTTAGAAGTCATGGCCATGACCCAGACTCATGAGATCATGTTTGACTTTGAGTGTGAAGGCTTGATTCTACAGATGTTCCAATGCTTCTTCAGCATTAGGAGACATCATTCTGACACAGTCATAGCACACATGCAGTCCATCCTGTCGTCATATATGGGAATCTATGAGGCCATTTGCTGGAAGTTGCAAACTAGGTTGTTGAGCATTTGGAGGAGAGAGCAGTTGGTCTCACCTGCTGCTTATGAACTCGCCCAAGGGCTGGTTGAGCAGAACATTGAGCTTTTCAGGAGACAGTTGACCAAGGAGGAGTTGCTCCAGTTTGATGGATCTAGCAGCAAAAATGAGTTGAGGAGGAAGGGACTTTGCTTCATCTGCAAAGAACCTTGGGGACCTGATCACTCATGCTTGAGTGATGCAGATGATGTGGCGGAGGCAGGACAGGAGGGCATTCCTTCTGTATGCCAGGGTGAGGACTATTCTTCAGATGAGTCCATGGGATCAGTTGAGGATGCCTCTGGGGAGCAAGAGCAGTCATGCAGAGATGATGACAGTAGTCCGGAGCTGTGTTCCAGTGTGCAGGGTGAGCAGTCACAGGACTCTTCGGGAGATACTCTGGGTGATGAGTCACTTGTGACGATTCAGCCAGAGCAGCATATGATGGAGCCTGAGTCAGCAGAGGAGGATACTATGCACATCAGGCATGATATTCCTTTGGGGGAGAGCCAGATGGGCACCCACATTGAGTCTATGATGGATACGCGGCTAACATTGGGGTCAGCCATTAAGGTGGAGCAGTCAGATGCACAGACATCGAGTACGGTGACAGCAGTTGCAGATCCATATCGTCTGGAGGTGTTGGAGGTTGATGGGATGGTTCTACAGGGGGCTAGTAGACAGCAAGAGCATGACATTCCTGATCAGGAGTGGGAGGAGTTGTTGGAGATGGTGGAACATCCATCTGTGGGCGGACACATTGATGAGATGCACATAGGTGCATATGCAGTCAGTAGAGTTGTGGTACCCTCAGGGAGTAGCACTCTCCAGGAGTACATAGATGGGGCTTACAGCATATCTTATCCACTTTGGCCCATTATAGAGAGAGGGGTTTTCTTCTACAGGCAGCTTTCGTTGGCAGACGGGACAGAGCAGCATGAGTTGATTATGAGTTGGCGACAGTTCTCTGGGCATATTCCGTATGTAGTTGACACTACATTGGATTCTTCTTCCAGGATAGATTGGCGGGATATCATGAGTTGGTACCCTCTTGATGGTACGATTTCCTTCATAGGGAGCACAACAAAGTAGGGGCCCTTAGACATGACATATGATACGGATTCCAGTTGGCAATGGGGCACAGATCGACATTTCTTCACCATCCCATCCCGGTTTCAGGAGAGCAGGATCAGCATTGGATTTAGTCAAGGATTGGATTGGAGAGAGGTGATGAGTTGGTACATAGTTGGTGGGGCAGCTTACACCATCATAGATACAGCACAGCAGGAGACGTGATCTTCACCTCTTAGAGCATCAGTTATAGCCACAGGTAGTGCGCAGTCCGAGCTGTGGGACTTGGGCGATGATTGGCCATCGTTGCGTGGGGATCCAGGAGGATTGTTTGTTGATTGGTACAGTGAGAGATCAGTTTGGGATCCTGGCATTGAGGGGTCTATTCCGAGTGGTTTGACACAGGTGCATAGCAGCACCCAGAGGTTTGTATGGGATCCGGGCATTGGGTCTCAGTTGGGTGGGCCAACAGAGTGGCCCACATATTTTGATTGCTTGAGGGCAAGCAATCTTGGGGCGGAAGGTCTGTAATATTCCCTTTTTTGGTGTCACTTATGACAGGGCTAGGATGGACTTCCAGAGTTAGGAGCAGACTGGTCACAGGTACAGGTTGGTGTCATCAGCGGGCCCAGGGGCTCTTTGGAGGAGTTTTGAGGAGTTTCTATGTGGTCGAGTGGCATTCGCTTGATATATTCCATCATCCGATAAATTTGGCTTTCGTTCCAGTGCATTCCGACAACTTTCGGAAATTTGAGTTATTTATGGGCTTAACTTAGCTAATTACGCTCACGGTGGCATTCCGGTAGGAATACATGACAGAACACCTTAGTGTAATAGCTCATTGGAACCGGGACGAGGATACCTCCATGATGGGATAATTGGACATGAGTTTCAGTGATTGGAGGAGACGTGGTAGCCGATTTACTCTTTTCTGCATTAAAAAAGAATATTTTAATAAGAGGGAAAAGTACTCCATGAATAAAATAATAATAAAATAATGCTCTAGAAGGCTCCAAGAGATCTATAAAAGAAAGGGAGGAGGCCATTGAGAGATATCTTTGGATCATATCATTTTCTTGTTTATGAGAGGTTTGAGAACGTGGTTCTCTACTTCAGCCGTAGCCCCAGAACGGAAACCCTCGGGTGAGTTGTGAGTGTTGGACGGAAACCCAACTCTCTTTGAGGAGACTTCATTCAAAAGTTTCACAAAGCTTCAAAGATATTAGAGTGAGGATCATTCAAATCTTCAACAGGTGCTTCAGTGGATTCAGTGGTAGTTGTTGCCAAAGGGAGAGTATAGCAGTTCAGTTTTGGAGGCCATCGCAGTGTAGCAGTGTAGTGGATTATCTTGATGGCCAGTTCTCCATCTCAGCTCTTTTTGCGTCAAATCTATATGTAACCCCCGTTATTATTTATAATAAAAGCTGAGATTCTTCCTATTCTATGTGGTATTAGATTGCAGTGTTTTATGTGTTTTTATTTTACATGGCAATCTTCTGTTGAGTAAATATTGATTTTATGGCATATTGTGGAGTTTAGCTATTTTTCTGCATTTTTAGTTAAAATATCTCTTTCGGGATATTACAAAATGGAGGGTATGCATAGATTATCAAGAATTGAATAAAGCTACCCTAAAAGATCATTTTCCTTTACCCTTTATAGATCAAGTATTGGATACATTAGCAGGTAAGAAGTATTTCTCATTTCTGGATGATTTTAGTGGCTACAATCAAATTCAGGTAGCACCTGAAGATCAAGATAAAACCACATTCACCTGTCCATGGGAGACTTATGCCTACCGAGTACTTCCTTTTGGATTATGCAATGCACCTACAACATTCCAAAGGGCAGTACTAGGAATTTTTTCTGATCTAATACATGATTGTGTAGAGGTGTACATGGATGACTTTACAGTTTATGGGAATACATTTGAAGAAGCTTTAGAAAATTTGGAAAAGGTTCTTAAAAGATATAAGGAAGCAAACCTTTCACTAAGCCATGAAAAATGTTTTATGATGTTTATAGAAGGGATTGTTTTAGGACATCACATTTCAGGAGATGGAATTAAAGTTGATAAATCTAAAGTTGAAGTCATCTCCAAACTATCAATTCCAAGTTGTCGAAAGGATGTTTTCTAGGATTCACAGGATATTATAGAAGATTTATAGAAAATTTCATTAAAATAGCATCTCCACTCTTCAAGTTACTCACCAAAGATTGTGAATTCAGTTGGAATCCTAATTGCCAGTTGGCATTTGAAACTTTAAAAGCAAAAGTTTCTGAAGCACCCATCTTAAGAGGTCCAAATTGGAAACTACCTTTTCACATTTCAACAGATGCTTCAGATACAACTCTGGGAGCTGTATTAGGACAAAAAGATTTGATCCCCTATGCCATCTATTACACAAGCAAGAATTTGACTCCCACTGAGTTAAATTACACTGTAACTGAAAAGGAATTCTTAGTTGTTGTTCATGCTCTCAACAAATTCAGACATTATATAACAGGCTATGAAATCTTTGTTCATACAAATCACTCTGCAATTAGATATTCAATGAATAAATCTATTACTAATGGCGAAGTTACAAGATGCTTATTACTCTTGTAAGAACTCAACATCACCATTCTAGACCGACCTGGAAAACAAAACACAGTCGCTGATTTCTTGTCTAAAATTCAAAATATTAAAGATGACACTCCATTTGAAGATAAATGTCCTAATGAATACCTTTTTGCAATAACTACTCAAACTCCTTGGTTTGCAGATATTGCTAATTATCTAGTCACGGGAAAATTACCTTCACATTTGTTTCCTAGAGAGAAGAAAAATCATTCAATTAAGTGCAAGGTACTCATGGATTACTAATTAATTGTATAAAATAGGTCCAGATCTCATTATCAGAAGATGTGTTCGAGAAGATGAAATGCCTGAAATTCTCAAGGCATGTCATGATGAACCTTGTGGTGGACACTTTGCTAACAAGAGGACAGCCTATAAAATCCTTCATTTATGATATAATTGGCCATCCATCTTCAGAGATGCCAAAGAATATGTCAAAAGGTGTGACAGCTGCCAAAGGGTAGGGAAACCTGCTCCTTCAAATGAAATGCCATTACAACCTCAGGTACTCATTGAACCTTTTGAAAATGGGCCTTGGATTTTGTTGGACCAATCAATCCACCATCTAAACAAAAGAGGTATATTTTGGTATGTACTGATTATGTCACCAAATGGGTAGAGGGTAAAGCATTACTTTTTGCTAATGAACGTTCTGTAGTTAATTTTCTTTATGAAGATATCTTCACTCGTATTAGTGTTCCAAGAGAAATTGGGACAGATCAGGGAGCCCATTTTACATCCAAGGTGGTGAAAAAGCTCGTGGAATATTACAAGATCAAGCACAGAAAGTCTACTCCTTATCATCCACAAGCAAATGGTCAAGTAGAGTCCACCAATAAAGTGATTGAAGGAATTCTCACTAAGACTGTATATCTACACAGAAGAGATTGGGCAAAAAGGCTTCTTGAGGCCTTATGGGCCTACAGAACTACATGGAGGAATACAACAGGACATACTCCCTATGAACTTGTTTATGGAAAACAAGTCCTGTTCCTTATAGAATTTCAGATCCGAACCTTCAAGATGGCAATCCAATTGGGACTTGATTTATCAGAAGCACAGAAACATAGATTGGAGCAATTCAATGAGCTTGATGAAATCAGGCAATATGCAGTTCAAAGAACCAGTGTAGTCCAGCAACAAAGGGCTAAATGGCATGATAAATTTATCAAGGAGAAGAAGTTTCAAGCAGGGGATTGGGCACTTTTGTTCGATTCAAAATTCAAAGATTTTCAAGGAAAGTTTCAGACTCATTGGCTTGGGCCCTATGAGATTGAAAAAGTCTTTGATAATGGAGCAGTAAAGATAAGGACAATAGATGAAGAAAAGGTACCTCTTCTTGTGAATGGTCATCGGTTGAAAGTATATCATAAACCAATTTCAAGAGAAGAATTTATCAAGATTTTCCAAGATAATACTGATATGAAGTTAGTGAAGAAGAATTATTCTTTTTCACTAACTTAGCTTTTATTTTTCCTATATATATAAAAAATATATAAAAAAAAATAATAATAATAAAGGGTATAAGTATGAAAACCAATCAATGATTGGCATACTTATACAGAAAATACAGGGTGAAAATCAGAGATTTCTGACATCCTATATTTTCCATTTTTTTCTGCAGTAAGTAGTAACACTAAACTACATTCATATTTCATCTTTGCGGCTCATAATCTGCAAATTCATTCCATTCTCACAGTCATATTCCACTTCCATTCCATTTCACAATCATATTCCACTTACATTCCATTCCACAAACCATACTTCATTTTTGTCTACAGATTCTATTCTATAGCTGAGCACATTCTGCAGTTGATCACATTCTGTAGCTGACTACATTCTGCAGTTGATTCCATTTTTCAGCTAATTTTGTTCTGCAGCGGCATTTCATTCAGCAATTCTGACACAATTGTACAACGTACAAACAAATGATGATTACAGGAAATTGAAGGATTATGTTTTGAAGACCAACATGCTAAAGAGTACCTAAAGGATCAACACCAAAGAAACAACAAACGAAAAGGTTAGTTCTAAGAGGTAAAGTGCAAAAATTTATTTCAATAGCAAGGTTAAAACATTAGAATGTATAATATGGACGGTCATATGCTTCCTTGATAGATCATGATTTGATTTGATTGCAATTTCCATCATACCACAAATCAACCACATCCTCCGCATTATGTCTCGTAACGGTCTATAATTGACTCCCTCATTAATGATTAACGGTTATGACCGGTTAACGTGACATACCTGTCTACGTTTCTTCAAACCCTTACCACCTATTTATTCATACAAACCCTTGATACCTTTCATCAGTTCCATAACCAAATTCGTTTCATAAACAGAGAAGGGTAATTTTGAAGGTTGAGAACTCTACAAGCATGGGACTGATAGTTAGATCAGAACCGGTGGGAACAAAGTATATGTAAGGATACCATCAAATCAAGGAAATGTTGCAGAGAGCTGGATGGCTCAAATTCATAGAGAAATTTGATGGTTTCCACAAGGAAATTACAAAATCTTTTGCTCGGTCTTTTGATGGCACAGAAGTGGAAATTGGAGACATCAAGTTCACAGTTACTGAATCATTCATGGCCGAAGCCACAGAACTTTCAAGGCTTAGCGAAAGGTGGTTCAAAAACAAGGAGTTCCACAGTGAATCATGGAAAGTTATACTCAAAAACCCAGGTATGGATGTCTCTGTCTTTAGAAAAAATATCCCCAGCTCATCTCTTAAAAGTAAATGGAGGAACATGCTCTTGGTTTTACAGAAATTTATCACTTGCTAAGGAAGAATTGGTTGCATGTATGTATACCATATCCGTTTACTGATGAATTTCTTAGAAAATGGTGAAATAAATCTCCCCTTCTTTCTGCTAAATAGCTTAAAAAGGATGTCCACAAACGTGCAGAAAAGAATACAGTCCATAGATAACACCATGCATCACCATGGGTTAGTAAAAATACTAGTTGAATTTCATTTAAAAAGCATAGGGGATACCTGGGAATATTTTCTTATTAGAAACCATTTTCAAAAAGCACCAGAACAACCCAAACAAGATAATGTCAGAAAGCGCAGAAGGAAGAAGACTTATACAAACATTGAAGAAAGACTTGCATCTTCATTATAGAAGAATGATGAAAAGCTCATCTCTGAAGAGCTGACAGAGATCAGAAAACAAAATAAAAACAAGACAGGAGGAAAGATAAGAAAGAGGAGCAAAGATACAAATGAGGAAAATGTAAATTCTCCACAACTGAGAAGGAGCTCCAGACTCCGAGGTTCGACGAAGAAAACACTACCAAAGGAAATAGAGGTTGTAAGTTTAGATGAGGAAACTCCAATACCATATCCTGTCAATATTTCTTCTCCACACAGTCCTCAAAATTCTCCTATTCATAATTTTGAAGGTAGCCCCAGCAGGAAATCTCCAGGCATAGACCCAGCACAACAAGAAATATATGATTACATAGAATCATCAGAGAAGAGAAGTGCAACAATGAATACTATCAATCCACAAAAACCTCTAGTTGAAACTCTCAAACAAGAAATTTATGAACTAGAGATATTGAATAAGCATATTAAACAGGAGAATGAGGCCTTGAAGCAGCAGAACAAGTTGGAAAAGGTAAATCATGACAATACCATTCTACATTTAGGACTTTGGTACAAGAAGAACAGGAAGTTGAAAAGAAAGAACAAGTCACTAAACAAGGCAGTGATTAATCTCTAATACAAGCTTCTTATGAGAAAACTCAGGACAGCAATCACTTCAAATAAAAGCAAAAGAAGGAAATTGGATGTGTTAGTAGAAGTGTCTGAACAGATGCAGTAGGAGAGGAGAATTCACATTTTTGACAAATTACATGAGGACATGCAATGACTTCGCAGTGGGGGTATGTTGAACCTCAGAATTATCCTCTCTCTGTCATCCTTTCTCACCCTTTTCCCTTACTTTCTCATAAGATCATATATTTCAATCAATGATAAATGCCATGTTTTGTCTCAAGGAACGCATCTAAATGACTTCCATGTTCTTGCTATTCGAATAGATTTTTGTTATTTAGCTACAAAACGCAGCCTATTCTGCAGCTAATCGTGGATTTCGCAGCTACTCTCATGGTTTGACAGGTTCTAGGTGTCAAATGGAGAATTGAGCCACATGGGCATTTCCAGAATTATCTCCACATGGATTATGTCCTATTCACTTGGTCGAGATCGATAAGAAAAAAGGCCTAAGATCGTGGTCAAAGGCGTGGTCAAAGGACAGTAGCCGAGAACAGCAGGACTCTTGATTTGCTCTATCGTAGCAAATCAAGAGTTAAACAATCCAATTGCAATTCTAAAAGTCAAATTAGCCACCTGTAGCAAAATTAGCTCATAGACAGTTATGTTTATTTTCTTTAATACCAGTTGTACAGAACTGAGAACGATTAAGTTTTAAGTTTTTGCTGATACGCTGTGTATTGATACTTCGTTCTATCATGATACAAAGATCGTGTTGCTAATGATTGCTTAAGTGTGTCTTTAGCCAACTAAGATTTCAGCCGAATCAGTTACAAAGGGCCTCTGTACTAGAGGAGGTTTTTCATTTTTGTTTTTAGTTTAATTTTCCTTACTCTGTTTTTGGACAATTCTGTTTTCTAAGTAGATTAAATGTTTCATTTCAATTCTGATCAGCAGCACAACATTAATTCATAACTGTGTAGGCCTTGTTCTTCTAAAAACATTTCATGAAGATAGAACTTCTTATGTTCAAATTGAATCAAGTTTGAAGTAATAAGAATTCACAGTTATATAGTGTTCCTTACTGTTCTGTCATTTACTTTCTTAGAATAGAATTATCAATTAATTGTATCAATGGATGTTCCTACAGGTCATTTCAAGAAGATGATTCTAAATTAAATGATTGAATGTTTAATTCATACAGTTATTGAGTTTTTCCTCTGCACGTTTTACTTGCTTTCTAGGAATTTAGAAACTAAGGTATAAATGATTTCTCACACAGCATCTCAAGAGGGTAATACTTCACATTGAATGTTGAAGTAAATCAAACATACATTAGTTGTTTACAGTTAGCTTTACATGCTTTCACATTTACTTTTAGATCTTCATTTAATTGTATCATTGATGTTCTTAAAGGTCATTCCAAGAAATTGATTCTAACATGTTTCTAAACTGAATAATTGAATGTCTAATTCATACAATTTTTGAGTTCTTCCTCTGCATATTTTACTTGCTTTTCTAAATCATTAAATATAATTGGCTACTTAACATCATCTCAAGAAGGTAATACTTCATATTGAATGATGGAATAACTAAGCATACTTTAATTGTTTTTCCTTTGCACTCCTTACTTGCTTTTCTAGAACATTAGAAGTTAAGGTATAGATAGTTGCTTACACACCATCTCAAGAAGGTAATACTTCATATTGAATGCTGAAGTAGCTAAACATACATTAGCTATTTTATTTTTCTGCTTTCACTTAGAATAACACTGCAATTTCAATCTCAATTATAGGAATTAGATCCATGGAATAGGACTAATGCTAAGATAGAATTCATCAAGATAGATACTCTGTTTTTTTCAGACGAGATTTTAACTAGCCAATAGTCTTTGATTTATTTTTATGTAAATTAGATTAACTTAAGAACACTTCATTTTCTTCCTTCTTAAAATTAATTAGATTCATTTCAAATTCTTTCATAGTTTTCGATTAAACATTCTTAGACATCAAAAAACAAAACCCCCAAAACAACATAAAATACAAACAACGAAGTAAGAAGAAGGTTAACTAAGCACATACAGTGCACCGCACTTCATCAGTTTACAAACCTTGGTTGATAATTTATGTAAGCAATTTAAATCATTAAATTGACTAAACAAAAGGGCCAACCTATTGTCCATTATGATTGGAGTTTACACTCGATTCTCTCATCATGGCACACTTTGGACTTCATTAGGCCTTCTCAACGGCTTAACAACTCATTGTATTGATTAATTTTCCCTCTTGAAAGGCTTATTTTATGTTATTGCGTTGTCTTGGTGGGATTGTCACCAAGGGATATTATTATTGTGCATTATCTTATTATTCAGGGCTTAATTAGGCCTTATTAGGCAAATCAAACTCTTTAGAGATCATATAAATTGATGAGAGGTGATCCATTTCTCTCATCATCACATGGATTTGGATTTAGTAGCTTCCTGGAGAATTTTGCATTCCCTTTTGGAGGACGAGTTTGGTTTCATGGATGAATTTTGATGTTTGGATATTATTCTCTTGGTCTTTGAGCTTCATTCTTGTCATGATTTGATGATTGGATATACTCATTGTACATGTAAGTGATTTTTTTTTCATGTTTATTCTTGTATTTATCATATCACATGAATGTTGCTAGGATTTTTGTTATCTAGGTCTGAAATTTATTGCTAATATATGAGAAATGGTGGAATTTTTTTATCTATTGAAGTGTTGCATACATTGCATGTGTCAAGTATGAATGGGTGAATGTTCCTAGAGGTTATTTTATTGAATATACCTTGATAAATCATCAATTTTTTCACATCGAAGTATAAAATCTTCTAGAAGCTACTCTCATGCCCTAATTGCCATGCAAAGTTGTCGAGAGGTCTCCTCGATTGGGTATAGTTTCTCCAAATCACAAATTTGCCTTGACTCCATCTCTCCCAAAGGCAAGGCACTAATCCAACCATTGGTGGTCACCTAAATGATTATTCTTCTCGCCTCCTCCTCTTTCTAAGCCTAGCCCTCAAAGGTCACTTAGGGCATCAATCGAATTCCCTTTTAGCCAACCAATCACCTCAATTTTTGGTCCACTACTACGTTGGGGTATTGTCTAGAGGTCCTCCAAGTTCGAAACAAATCCGAAGGTGGAATCCCAAGATATAGCAAGCCCTAGCTGCAAGACCAATTCTTGCCCTAGATTGACTTGGGTTAGTGTCCTCATTGGGATCATTGCTTTCAAATCTCCCAAGAAAATTAGTCCTTTGATCCTAGCCCCCACCATAATTAGGTCAAGCCCCTCATTCGGTGATTAACTCCATACCCTTGACCTCGTTTTGGGTCCACTTGGCTCTATGTGGTCCCGAAACTTTGTAACTCCAATCCCACAAAGATTACATAGAAGCCTCTTATTCATAAGGATACTTAAGTCTAGGAAGCCCCTTGTTAAAGCATATTCCCCAAACCTAGGCTCGAGTGTCCTCTTAACCCTTCCTAGAGAACCTATCACTTTGCTTTCAAAGCAAGCAAGCCAATTATTTGAGCCTCTCTTAAAGATAGGCTTGAGGAATCACCTCATACCTTATCATTGACCCATCCATTTTTTGTGATTCCTCCTACACCATGACTCCTCCCATCAGTGAAATTCCATAAAGAGTAGGGAGCTTTAGCTAAGGTAACAATGGGCTATTTCTCCATTGTTGCCCTTGACCAAGTAGTTGCTCTATAGGATCCCCTCCTAGCACCCCTACGAGTTTGAGCAGTAACATTTTTGGCGTTGTTGTTAGGGAGACAAGACGTGTGTCTTGTTCCCTTACGACATTATTGAAATATCATTATGATGACTCCATTGGAAGAACGAGCCCTAGTTCTTCATTGAACTTTAAGGTCGATGCTTATAGGGTGGAGCAAGCATTTATCTAGGCATCTTTAAATTCACCCTGGCAACTCCTACGTAACTTACATGTATACCTCAATAGGATGTCTTTCTTTGATGATTTTCCCACTTTGGACATCGCTAGCATCCCTAGGCACCCTAATCATGTCCCAGGAAGGATAATACGTGGGGTTCCTGTGTTTGATGGTGATCCACTCTTTGCAATTAATCATGTTGAAAGATTTAATGCACATACTTCAAAGGAGAAAGTGTTCCACCAAGATGTCCTTATGTTGTTGTTCATGAGATCTCTCCATGGTCATAAGTCATGGTTGAAAAAGCACGAACCTAGGAGCATCTCATCTATCGAGGAATTCTTTGATGCCTTTTATAACGTTTTCAAGTATGCCCCACATCAAACGTTCAAGAGGAAGCCTTCATTAAGCATGATTAGCAGGAAAGGGGGTCCTCCCTAGGTCCACACGACAAAAGATGGGATAATAATTCTGAAAGCATGTATGGTAGGGAGGGTGATTTTGTAGAGTGAAGTTAGGGTTAGCCCTATCTTTCCCAAGGATATTATCTCTGATGATCTACACTTTGAAAAGCTTGAAGAAGGAAAATGATTACTCATATATTAAAGAAGGAAAATGGGAGGTCTGTGGAAATCTTTTCGACAAGGACCCTATCTATGACACTAATGACGATGATATTGATGGAACCCTTGTCTTTCCTCACAATCCTGGGTTTGTAGCTGAGTCTCGTGTGGACCCTTTCCTCAACCCTTCTTACATTATCATTGATAATGAGGAATTCTCCATCCCTCCTAAGTGTGATCATCGTGGGCAACCTACCTGTGTTTCTTCATCTCATCATTCTCCTTTTCCTACTAATCAGAACCCTATGGTGGCCATAAAGCATGGCATAAATGATAAGGACCATGATGGAAGTGATATGCCTGTGGTTGCCATCCATCAAAAGTTTATGAGCTTGATTATTGGCATCTCTATCTTTTGGTTAGACGAAAGGATCATGTGGAGTAGATTACATCCTTTTGTTCCCTCTTCTCCCGTGATCCGCCATGCATGGGCATTCTGTTTTCCCACATCCCTCCCTGGTGACCCTCCATATGATTGTTCCTGTCCTTGCTCATGGGTTTCCTACATATATGATTATTGGGAAAAATGTTTTTATATTGATCTAGTGATGTCTTGGTTGCATTGGCTCTATGATTACACTTAGTACTTGTAGGATGTAATATGCATGTTAGGTAGGACGCATTGCATACTAATTTTTCTCATTAGAACTAACATCATATGATATTATCATCATAGATAGTTGCAATTAGATTAAATTTGCATTTAGAATAATTTTCTTTTCTTGTCAATTTAACGGTCTAATACTAAACATGGGTGATCATAAGACACCACAAAAACATGTTGCCTCGTGAGCTTGGTCTTTGATATGTGTAGATAATAGGTTTGCGGTCCCAAGAGATTGTTGGTGTTCTCTGTTGAATTTCCACGATCTTGGGTCTAGGTTAGAATCTTAGAATCACTGACGCTACTAAACCAAGAATCTCAACAAAAGCTACTTTGCACAACGGAATATAAAATAGCAGTAAATCACACATGCACAATTATAGACAAATGTTTGCAAAATATTGTACAATAATGTACAACAACACAATCTTCGTTATATTAAACCAATTGAATAATACAACACTCTAGGGCTCCCTTACAAGGGATACAAGATACAATGACAATCTTGTTGCAGTCTTTATGTCGCATCTCGTCTAGTCGGTCCTTCGCTGTCGTTCTGCCCTCTAGTGCCTCTTAGTCCATCAAGAGATAACACATAGAGTCTCTAGGAGAGTTTCCACCTATCACTACTGCAAGTCGCTTCTCCTACAATGAACATGGGTTGATCCAATCTGCTCTTCTAGGCTAGCCAGAACCTGAGCTCCAATTTTCCAATCTAGTAGCTTCCTTTGTCCATCAAAGAGCTACACATTAGGCTACAAACTTCACCCAACCTTAAGCTGTCAACGTCACTTTATGATGGCTTGTCAAGGGGTACTTTGGGCCATCAACACGCTACTCTCCACCAATCCAATGATGCCCAATATGTTGGAATTAATGCTTGCATCCTATATTTGAGATGTTGGTTTGTGATGGTTGAGAAATTCTCTCAACCTCTCCTTCTAACTTAGGAATAAGTTAGATCTGAGAAACTCTATATATTAGAGTAATTTGAATGTAAACACCGTGTGTGTTTTGACGCATACCTCTTTGTGTGGAATATATGACTGCTTTTAATCAGTTTTATTATGGTATCGGAGCCTATCTAGGCTAACCCATTGTGGAAAGGCCGAGGGACATAGAGAGAGTGTAATTTGTTGTTGCTTAATAGTGTGTTAGTTTGTATATAGAAGCGTGAATTGTTGGCCAGTCAAACCTGTAGAGCATGAGAGGATGTCTTATGATGGACATTGCAAATTTAACTGCAGACGCTTAACTTCAACCGGAGGATTTCTAGAGTTATTTAACTGAAAGTTTGATTAATCAGTTTTATCATGGTATCGGAGCCTATCTAGGCTAACCCATTGTGGAAAGGTCGAGGGGCATAGAGGGAGTGTAATTTTTTGCTGCTTAATAGTGTGTTAGTTTGTATATAGAAGCGTGAATTGTTGGCCAGTCAAACCTGTAGAGCATGAGAGGATGTCTTATGATGGACATTGCAAATTTAACTGCAAACGCTTAACTTCAACCGGAGGATTTCTAGAGTTATTTAACTGAAAGTTTGATTATTGTTGTTGCCGTCGTACTTTGAATTGAATTCGTAGAATGAAGTCATCAATGTCTGCATGCAACGAAGCAATGTCGATGGATTTCCATTTAGGTAACAAATCCTTGGAATTTCGACTTCCACAGCGCAACGCATAGTTCTAGTTACTGCCCAGGACGCTTATGTAGATCTGCAGCGGAGTGTGTGGAGCCTGTTCTTAATTTTGGATCTGTGTGGAGTCAGCATAGATCTGTGTATTGAGACCAGTCTCTATTGTTGTGTTGTCTGGCGTATTGTAAGGAATCTGTGCCAAGACGCGTATATGGAATGATTCAACTGGGTACGCTTCATGTGATCCACTGATTCATGCTATCGCATCATGATTTCTAGTTTCGCAGACCTTAAAGCATACTCAATAGAGCAACCGGGCGCCTGATCAAAGCTCCAGTTTGGATTGATAATCCCACTTTGTTTAAAAATATGTGTATCATTGAATTGTTTGAAGGGCAATAGAGAAACTATAATCAAGTTATAATACGAAATTTATTTAGCAATAATATAACTTGACCACTGTTTTCAGAAATACCTCAATGGTTTAAACCCTGGGAATTTGCAGCACATCTACAACCACAGTTCGAAGCTCAGTCACTACTATAAGAAATGCCGCATTGGATCAGCTGGGACATGACGTTCTGCACTGTGAGAAGTAAATCAGTTAGGACGTGAAGTTGCGGGCTGTGAGAAGTAAATTGTTGGTATGATATAGTAGTGTCTAGTAGTTGAAATATCAGTATTATAATCTGTTTGTATATTAAGAGAGGGTGAACTTCATAAGAGATAAATAATCAGTTAAAGGTGTTATTTTGAAAAACTGATTCTAGATACATTCTGTATCTAGAAGGCTTCCCTAGATAACTGACGAGTACAACGGTTAGCACCCATGTATCTCAGTTGATGGGAGGTTGTCCATAGAATGACTAGAAGTTCAATGATGTGTATGAAGCCACTATTTAAGAGATCAAGTGGAAGTAAGGCTCAATATGGATGGTTGTCCAGATAGTATGGCAGTTGTGGATCTAGGGAAGAATCCCTCGTTGAAGACTTGGGAGTTGTCTTCCAATGAGGTCATGCGACATTTTGGGATGTTGTCAAGTAATTGACTTTAGGAGGTCCTTCATTTGGGAGTTCAGGAGCTGAACTCGAGAATCCAACTTGCCAACTACACCTTTACGAGGGTTATGAGGCAACTTGATGGAGCATCTACTGATAAGCTAAAGAATGATTGTGTTTTCAACAAATTTCTGTAATGTAAGCATTAAGAGGAGATGTTGGAATTAATGCTTACATCCTATATTTGAGATGTTGGTTTGTGATGGTTGAGAAATTATCTCAACCTCTCCTTCTAACTTAGGAATAAGTTAGATCTGAGAAACTCTATATATTAGAGTAATTTGAATGTAAACACCGTATGTGTTTTGACGCATACCTCTTTATGTGGAATATATGACTGCTTTTAATCAGTTTTATCACAATATAATCACTGCAAGATCTACTCCTAGTTGAGGTCTCCAACTGCCCAAGTCAATCTAACCACAACTCCCATAGGCTGCGAATGTCCACACAAAAGGACTGATCCACTAGCATCCAATTCAACACAAGATCATCACAAACATACCTCAAATCTAATCCATTATTGTTGTAGGTTAGGTTTCCTGGCTAGGGCTTGACTTCAATCCACGTCAGCCCACTTCAACACCTCTTCTCTGCCTCCTAACAACTGCGGCTTAGCTCCTATTACCCTTGTTTCTTCTTATTGTTGTCCAGAGCCAATTATCAGCCCCCCTTACGGCACCCTGTTCTAGGGTCATTAGGCCTGCGGCCTACTTCAGATTGCTTGAATGGCCTGCAGCCAAATTACAGTGGTAATTACTCCCCTAAACCACACCAAAAACCCTTGGATCATACCCAGACCATGCGGATGCCTTCAGTCCATTAACTCGGACATGTTATAAGGAAACTTGCCCACACTTTAAGCCCAAAACTGGCACTTAGGGTTGCGACTTTCCACCTGTATCTTCCTTGGCCTAGTTTCAGATGTACTTCACCCAAAACAGACCCTTACATCAACGTCCTCCTTCTTCTATAACTCGATTGCCTCATAAGTTTATCTACTATGGATGGATGCACATTGAATGAGTAGAAATAATCACATTCACCTTGTATTTGTAGACTATACAATTGCTCTGCGAATTAGTGAATAGACATGACTTTTGGTTAATTTCTTTTCAAGCCTACATGACTTGAACATCCAAAAATTCATTGTCAACATCAAAAATTCATATCTCATCAAGGACATCTCGGAATTCGACGATTCTCGAACCGTTGGATTCTCCTCGTTGTCCTCTATCATCTCCATCCATCACATGTCCAAAATGCTCCATGGTTTTGGCCCAAATCACGATGGGTGCAAAACCCCAACCTTGGGTTCCAAGCCCACAAGTGACTCTTGTGGTGCTCCACTCTCCAAACCCTGAACCCTAGGGCTTGGATTACCTCCCAAGATACTCAAAAATCAACATTCTCATGACCTCTTGTTCAAGTACATTCATGCACCCTTCTGAGAGCTCATGTCCCAGTTGGTACCAGATGTTACCCACTACCTCTAGGTAGTATCCATAGGAAAAAAAATTATCCTAGATGATTCTTAGCCGACAGCCACCAGATAGCTTGTTGTGCCACTATATCTACCATCTAATCCAACCATCTAGTCCCTCGCCCATATGTTATGATTGTATGTTTGAAGGTGGGCCTCCCGACCCTAAAGGTATGACTTTTCATTGGTGTGATTTTGCTTACTTATTATGGACAATTTTGGGCATGGATTGGTGGGGGGATTCAGCAGAAAGAGTAGGCTAGGTATGTACTCTTATCTCTTATGCTCGATTCGATGGTTAGTCTAATATCCTAGTCCCTTGTTAAAGCATATTCCCCAAACCTAGGCTCAAGTGTTCTCTTAGACCTTCCTAGAGAGCCTATCACTTTGCTTTCAAAGCAAGCAAGCCAATTATTTGAGCCTCTCTTGAGAATACGCTTGAGGAATCACCTCGTACCTTATCATTGACCCATCCATTTTTTGTGATTCCTCTTATACCATGACTCCTCCCATCAGTGAAAGTCCGTAAAGAGTAGGGAGCTTTAGCTTAGGTGACAGTGGGCTATCGCTCCATTGTTGCCCCTTTACCTAGTAGTTTCTCTATAGGATCCCCTCTGGGGGACCCTTCTAGTTTGCACAGTTACATTTTGGCATCATTGCTAGAGAGATGAGACGTGTGTCTTGTTCCCTTATGACATTATTGAAATATCATTATGGCGACTCCATTGGAAAAACAAAGCCCTAGTTCTTCATTGAACTTTAAGGTCGATGCTTGTACGGTGGAGCAAGCATTTGTTTAGGCATATTTAAACTCACCCTAGCGACTCCTATGTAACTTACATGTATAACTCAATAAGATGTCTTTCTTTGATGATTTTCCCGCTTTGGACATCACTAGCATCCCTGGCACCCTAATCATGTCACAGGAAGGATGGTACGTGCGATGCTCGTGTTTGATAGTGATCCACTCTCCGCAATTGATCATGTTGAAAGATTTAATGCACATACTTCAAAGGAGAAAGTGTTCCACCAGGATGTCCCTATCTTGTTGTTCATGAGATCTCTTTGTGGTCATAACTAATGGTTGCAAAATCACGAACCTAGGAGCATCTCATCTATCAAGGAATTCTTTCATGGCTTTCTTAAACATTTTCAAGTATGCCCTACATCAACCGTTCAAGAGGAAGCCTTCATTAAGCATGATGAGCAGGAAAGGGGGTCCTCCCCGAGTCCGCATGACAAAAGATGGGATGATAATTCTGAAAGCATGTATGGTAGGGAGGGTGAGTTTGTAGAGTGAAGTTAGGGTTAGCCCTATCTTTCCCAAGGATACTATCTCTGGTGATCTACCCTTTGAAAACCTTGAATAAGGAAAAGGATTACTCATATATTAAAGAAGGAAAATGGGAGGTCCATGGAAATCGTTTCAACAAGGACCCTATCTATGACGCTGATGACGATGATATTGATGGGACCCTTGTCTTTCCTCACATACCTAGGGTTGTAGTTGAGTCTCGTGTGGACCCTTTCCTCAACGCTTCTTACATTATCATTGATAATGAGGAATTCTCCATCCCTCCTAAGTGTGATCATTGTGGGAAACCTACTTGTGTTTCTCCATCTCATCATTCTCCCTTTCCTACTAATCATAACCCTATGGTAGCCATAAAGCATGGCATAAATGATAAGGACCATGATGGAAGTGATATGCCTGAGGTTGTCCTTCACCAAAAGTTTATGAGCCTGATTATTGACATCTCTATCTTTTGGTTAGAGGAAAGGATCATGTGGAGTAGATAAGATCCTTTTGTTCCCTCTTCTCCCGTGATCCGCCATGCATGGGCATTCTGTTTTCCCACCTCCCGCCCTGGTGACCCTCCATATGATTCTTCCTGTCCTTGCCCATGGGTTTCCTATATAAATGATTATTGGGCAAAAAGTTTTTATATTGATCTAGTGATGTCCTCAATGCATTGGCCCTATGATTACACTTAGTACTTGTACGATGTAATATGCATATTAGGTAGGACGCATTACATACTAATTTTTCTCATTAGAACTAACATCATATGATATTATCATCATAGATTAGTTGCATTTAGAATAATTTTATTTTCTTGTTGATTTAAAGGTCTAATACTAAACATGGGTGATCATAAGACACCACAAAAACATGTTGCCTTGTGTGCTTGGTCTTTGATATGTGCAGGTAACAGGTTTGCGGTCCCAAGAGATTGTTGATATTCTCTGTTGAATTTCCACGATCTTGGGTCTAGGTTAGAATCTTAGAATCATTGACGCTACCAAACCAAGAATCTCAACAAAAACTACTTTGCACAACAGAATATAAAATAGCAGTAAATCACATATGCACAATTATAGACAAATGTTTACAAAATATTGTATAATAATGTACAACAACCCAATCTTCGTTATATTAAACCAACTGAATAATACAACAGTTTAGGGCTCCCTTATAAAGGATACAAGATACAATGACAATCGCGTTGCAGTCTCTATGTCGTATCGCATCCTGTCGGTCCTTCGCTCTCGTTCTGCTATCTAGTGCCCTCTTAGTCCATCAAGAGACAACACATAGAGTCTCCAGGAGGGCTGCCACCTATCACTGTTGCAAGTCGCTTCTGCTACAATGAACACGGGCTGATCCAATCTACTTTTCTAGGTTGGCCAACACCTGAGCTCCAATCTGCCAATCTAGTAGCTTCTTTTGTCCATCAAAGAGCTACACATTAGGCTACAAACTTCACCCAACCTTCAACTATCAACGTCACTTTATTATGGCTTGTCAAGGGCTACTTTGGGCCATAAACACACTGCCCTCCACCAATCCAATTGTTATCAATCTCTCCAACTTCCTAAGGCTGACAGTAGGATTGGAGAAAGGTAACCACAGACCAAACTTTAGGTCAGGTAGCTAGCGCTACCCGGACCAGAGAGAGCTCTCTCTTTGTCACTTTAAACAGTTAAATGAATGGCTGACTATCATATGATTTTAGGCTAGATATGTAAACTTAATAAGTAAAATTTGTTTGATGTTTTGAATGATGGATAGAAAATTCAGTGAATGGACTGTAAATGAGGTTTTTAGGTCTAAACGTCGAGGTAAACCTGTAGAGAGTGTGTGAGGCAAGATAGGTAGTTTGGCAACATATTAATCAGTCATTGAGTATAGGATGAAGATGGAGTAGAGTTTGAATGAGCACTGAGGTGAATTCATTCAATTAAGAAGCAAATAAACATAATATGGTGAAACTTGTCTAAAACAGAGCATGCATAAACATGAATTCTGCTCTCAAACTTACAAAATAGACATATATGAAGAAGTAGACATGGTATTAAGCATAAGATGATAAACAAACATGAGAAACACAGATGTTCCAAAGCATACCACAAGTATCTCAACGCAATTCCTGCAAATCTGTCTCTGATTTCATTACACAAGTTGTTCACAAGAGCTCCACTGCAAAATATGAGACTATCCAACCCCACAAAAGACAAAAGAGAATCTACTTATAGAAAATATAGACTATGACACCTCATCAGGTCGAAATCCCATCCAAAATGGATCATAAATGCAAAAGATAAGTCATTTCCTAGTTTCTAAGGAGGTTAGAAACCATTCCTCGAATTTTAGCTATAAACTAGGAGTGTTTGTCCATTACATTAATTAAAAATTCCTTCATGATAGGAAGCCAAAAATAACCCAATAACTCTAATGACAACTCATATGACAGCATAGCCTCGAATTTGTGATCATTTCTGAGCTTGACAACTGCCCTGAGGGAATCCAATGCTGATCTGTGACAATTCTAACTGAAGATTTTAAAAACAATTTGCAGAATCATAACAGAACTTTGGAGGCACTTTGAGAAGTCCAAATCCATTTCTGAAAAAACGGTCAACTAGCCCTGTGTGTCTAGTTTCCAGAACATCTTCAATTTTGCAAAATGGACCATGGGAAGGCCTTCAAAAATCCATTCTCCTAGGGTCACTCAAAAGCGTAATAGAGGGTCCAAAAAGGAGGCAAAAACATGAAAAATAGGTGGTTTTTTAGCTTTTTCTCCCAAATTGCAGCTTGTCATGCCATGAGGGTTCCTGATCTATGATGTACTCATCAAAAGACATCCATCCATGTAAAGAAATCACCATTTGGATGCCTCCAAAAAAAAATTCATAAGAGTCTTTACCCTTCTGCAATGAAAAATTTCCAGAATTCTGCAAAAACTCATGTAAAATACCAAAATTGCTCAAAAGCTTTCAAAATTGGTTCTTTGACACCTGTAAGAGATAGGCTATATAGCTAAGGAAGCTTCAGCCAATAAATCCAAGCTATCCTTCTCCTTGAGCTTGATTTGCGCCTCTTTAAGCCTCTTCTTCACTTTTTCAACCTTATTTGTGAAATGGTGTCCTCAGTGCGATAATGGTTTGCCATGTGCCTCTGCAGCTTGTTATCCTTTTTAGCCTTTTTCAATAGCTTCTCCAGATGCTCATTAACTCTTGATAGCCAAAGCTCTCTGTCCTCATTGATCTCCATGGCAATGAGCTCATCAAATGTCAATTCTTCATTTTGATGAATTGACTCTCTTTCTCACTCCAGTGCCCTTTTGAGGCCTCTTGTTCTTGGCCTTCTTGTTTGTGTTTCAGACTCCATGCCCTGCATTTGGTCAACAACAATAATCTTCTTGCCTTTACCTTTGTTCGCCTCCATGTTTGATTTGTACTTGCTTTGTAGGAGTTGATTCGCTTGCAATTGAAAATTTTCCCGCCCAAGGAAAGTAATGTTGGATTGGGCAAGGGAGAAGGCCTCTTTCAATTCTACTATCTCTTTATCATTCTCTTTGATGATGTCTTCAACTGATCTAACCTCCTCATGCTCTGATACCTCAGGCTCCAATGGCACTGACTCATCATGCTGATGCAAGAGAGGCTGCTCCTCTATCTGACATTGCTCAACATGGGTGCCAAGTGTAAGAAAACTCCTGGTAGACTTGCGCACAAAAACTTGTCTCTTCCCTCTCTCATATGTGTGAGAAAATCCCACAACCTTAGGGACATCTGAAAGTTGAATAGGCATGCTAGAAGAGCCAATCTCCATTGGTTGTGGTGATGATGTAATAGGCAAGACAGAAAGCGTTGCTAACAATCTCTCCAAGAAGTCTTCCCAGGTCATGTTTATGGAGGACAAGTGATGCAACACAATGAGCTTGATTAGGCCATGATAAAAGAGACTAGTATGATGATCTTCCCTTCTGCTCTGAACCTTCTCAACCATCTTATTCAAAATCCTGTATAAATAATGAGGCAAATCAAGTGTTTTGACTAAGGTCAAATACATCAAAAGCCTGATGTGATACCTATATAGCATGGAAAATCTTCCTTCGCATGTGAAGTACTTCATTATGAACATCATCAGAGGAGTATACTTGTTTCTGAGATGTGTAAAAGGAAAAAAATATTATCGATCTTCTCTAGCATGAGGCTTAAGGAATTGCTTGTAGTTTTCAATGTCCAGGTCCATACCTTTGAACCACTGCTCTACATGAGAGGGGATACCTGTAGCTGAAGAAATTAGGTCATATGATAGGTTGATTTCCATACATGCAAGAGTGACCTTTCCCATATTGTAGTTGGTTGCAAAAACGCTAGACAACTAAAGATGATACCCCCCTTCCACAAGCCTTTCACAAAAAGTTAAACATTGAGTTCTTTAAAATCACCTTCTAGCCAATGGCGAAGCATTAATCTCGTGCATGGTGAATGGCTCAAGCCTAAGATGGTGCCCTCCTTTGAAGCTCTTCCTGTCACATTCCATGGTGTTTGTCACAGGAATGATGAAAACCCTAGAGTGTCAATGAAATGAATGAATGAATGGAAATCTAGAAAAACAGGGTGTAGGAAGGTGTGAGTTTGGTGGATGAAATGGAGGGCCTTGAAGCTAAGAAAAATTCTAGAAAAAATTGAGTAGGTAGTGTTGTGTGTTAGCTTCAAGTTGTAGGTGGAATGAGAGAAAATGGACATGTGGAAGGTATCAAAATGTTTAAAACATAGGAAATTCCCAATTTTGACTGTGAGAATAGCCTGTGCAATAGTAGGGTAAGTTTGTGAGGTGAAATAGGGGTGATGGGGTTGAGAAAAAATTCTGACAAAAATTCAATGAATAGGGTGGTGTCTTGTCTCTACAATGAAAGTGGAACGAAACCAAATGGATAGGTTTAGGATGATGAAAACCTCAAAACATAGTCAATTCCCAATTTTGACTGTGGGAAAAAAACTAGTGAAAAAGTGTTTTTGAAGTTTAAGGGTCATGGAGCCAAGTAAGAATTTTGATAAAAATTCAATGGATAGGTTGACACCTTACCTTCACAGTGAAAGTGGAATGAAAGCAATTGGAGGGGTTTAGGGCATTGAAAACCCTAAAACACAGTCACCTTAGTTTTCACAGTTTTCATTGTTTATTGTGTTAAATAGCTTAGAATTTAGGGTTTTGATGGTTTAAAACATGTCATGGATGATGTGTGGGTGATAGGCATATGTATAGATGGGGCATGGAGGATGTAGGTTTAGGGTTTATGTGATAGGTTAAGGTTTATTTAAATGGTAAGGGTTTTTACAAAAAATTTAAAAAAAACGCATGTATGGACAGTGGAGACATGGTGACAGCGTAAATGATATGAAATGTTTATAAAACCAATCAAAATCCAACCCAAAAGAAGCAAGAAATGATTACTTACCTTGTGAAGAAGCTACACCAAAGAATAGAGGTCGAATCTTTGAAAGGTTGGAGGGTTTCGAGCTCGAAAACACCGAAATTGGTCAGCTACAGGAGCGTAACAAGGCAATTTTGTGCAAGCTATAGGTGCATAACAAAGCAGTTTTCAAGTTACAGGAGCATAACAAGGGAGTGCGTAGCACTTGCGCAGCACTCCAAAAGCGTAACAACAATACGCAACGTCTAGAGGAGCGTAACAAAACCACTCAGAAATGAAATACAATGCCACATAAGCGTAACAAAGAACTTTTTTATGAATTTTAAGTGGTTTTGAGCGGGATTTAAAGGCTATGACTTGGAGTTTAAGAGCTATGGAGGGAAAATGGAGATGAGAGTTGCTCTCACATGAAATGAAAAAGGTATAATGAATAAAATGATGGTCGTTGCCCTTTTATAAACTTGTGAAATGCTCCTTTACCACTTTTTTCCTTTTGACACTTGACAGTGACCTTTTTACCTCTTTTGCTTTTGAAAAGTGACATGCTTCCCTTTCAAATGACATAAGAAAAGATATTTGACTTCCTTCATTCTCCTTGACTTTTGAAGTGACCTTTTTCTTGGCATTTTTAAAAGAGACATTGAAAACACAATTTACCTTTCAAATTTATGAAATACTCCTCACCCTTTGACATTTGCATATGACCTTTTTTGAGCCTTTGTGCAACTTGGAAGATGACATGGTGCTCTTTCAAATGAGGTAAGAAGGCAGAATAAAACTCTTTTGAACCCTTTGACATGAGAAGTGACTTGATTGACTTTTGAATGAAATTATAAAGCAAACTTCTCCTTTTCATGAAACAGTAAGGGTGTTTCTCAAAAGCCTTTGAAAATTTCTCATTGGATATGACCTTTCAAACGAGATGACTCCTTTTGCATTTGGGTGGAACAATAGGTCAGATTGACCTCCTTTGGAGCTCTGACAGTCAAAATGACTTTTTGGATCCTTTCATAAAACAGTGAGACAGAAATGTTATTTTTCATGAGACAACGAAACAAACTGGAGTTGTTTGGAACATTTTGGAACTTGAGCCATATGAAACAAGTGAGATGGCTTTTATTTGAACTTCATAAACATGCTTGCTCCTTCACTAGGGTTTTATGGATGAAATGGAGGGTTACTGCCTTATTTTCAGTGAAAATTTGAAGATTTTTCTAAAGACAGGAATGAACCTAGACTTTGACCTATATGAGATGGAGTGACCTAACCCTAGACCTCTTGAATGATGATGATGAAGATGGTGACCTTGAAACTGATGATGGTGATGACCTTGACAATGGTGATGATGAATGAAATGAAGGAGCAACATACATGGTTTAGACATCTTCAGTGACCAAAATTATTTCTGAGAACATGTTCAAAAAAGTAAAAAAAATTGACCTATGACTTAATGGAAAACAACTGAAAGAGTCATTTGATCACTGACATACCTGGGCTAACACCAATGATGCCCAATACAATCACTGCAAGATCTGCTCCTACTTGAGGTCTCCAACTACCCAAGTCAATCTCAACACACGGCTCCCACAAGCTACAAATGTCCACACAAAAGGATTGATCCACTAGCACCCAATTCAACACAAGATCAACAGAAAGATGTCTCAAATCTGATCCATTACTGTTGTAGTTTAGGCTGGTTGGTTAGGGCTTGACTTTTGTCCACGTCAGCCCACTTCAACACCTCTTCTCTACCTCCTAACAGTTGCGGCTTAGCTCCTCTTACCCCCGTTTCTTCTTCTTCTTGTCCAGGGCCAATTATCAACCCTAAACCACCCTTACGGCACCCTATTCTAGGTTCATTAGGCTTGCGACCTACCTCAGATTGCTTGCTTGGGCTGCGGCCTAAATTACAGTGGTAATTACTCCCCTATACCAAACCAAAAAACTCTTGGCTCATACCCAGATCATGCGAATGCCTTCAGTGATTAACTCGAACCTGTTACAAGGAAACTTGCCCACACTTTAAGCCCGGAACTAACCCTTAGTGTTGTGGCTCTCCTCCTGTAGCTTCCTCGACCTAGTTGCAGATGTACTTCACCCAAAACAAACCCTTACATGAACGTCCTCCTTCTTCTATAACTTGATTGCCTCAGAATTTGATCTACTATGGATGGATGCACATTAGATGAGTAGAAATGATCACATTCGCCTTGTATTTATAGACCTTACAAGGACTCCACGAATTAGTGAATATACATGACTTTTGGTTAATTTCTTTCAAGCCTACATGTCTTGAACACCCAAAAATTCATTGGCAACTTCAAAAATTCATATCTCATCAAGGACATCTCGGAATTCGACGATTCTCTAAGCATTGGATTCTCCTCGTTGTCCTCTATCATCTCCATCCATCACAAGTCCAAAATGCTCCATGGTTTTGGCCCAAATCACGATGGGTGCAAAACCCCAACCTCGGGTTCCAATCCCACAAGTGACTCTTGTGGTGCTCACCCTCCAAACCCCGAACCCTAAGGCTTGGAGTACCTCACAAGCTACTCAAAAATTAACACTCCCTCTTAGCGAGGGAGGTACTTCCAAGACTAGGAAGTAACTCACCATCATCATCACTACTCGCAACACTCGCCCAAATCTTCGCACTCAACACTGTCGCAATCCCTGTAGCATGAACTATGCCTCTCTCGGAACTGTTGCTATCACTAGAATCATCTTGCTTCTTCTTCTTCTCCTGTATCGCTTTCCAATCACTCCATGATTCCTTCTTGGCAGTTGTAGGAGCACCCTTGCTCCCCACTGACCAGGCGCTCTTCTTGGGCTGCAAATTCTCCCTCTGAATCTGCAAGCTCCCGCTAGAACTCGACTCCCTCTGAGCCTCTGGAACTTGGACCTTCTTCTCGGGAACCTGTATCTACCCCTTTGAAGCCTGCACCTGCACCTGCTTTTCTGGAACCTGCACCTGCTCCACCTGCTTCTTCTTCCCATGATCCATAGGCTTGCCCGTCAGCCTGTATAGACCATGCTCTCTAACTCCAAGCACAATACCATCAAAGCTAGAGCCTCTTGGCCTGAGTCTTGCCTTACCATCCTGGAACAAGACATCAAACCCTTCTTCTCGATCATCGAGACAGATATCACGCTATATCTGAGTTTGGTACAAACAGTACAACCTGGACCCCCATCACTCGTCCTGTCTCTATCCTGAATGGCACAACTCCCGATCCTCAGATCTCGTTCTGACTCTTGTCGCTCAACACCATGTGCAACTTCGAGTCCCATTCAGCTAGAGTCCTCTTGTGACCCTGTCATATGTTTCGCCGCACCACTGTCCACGTACCATCCATCCTCATCAATAGTACCCTAGAAGAAATGAGAGATCATAGAAAAGTCCTCCTCCAACCTCCTGGTGAGAGCATCTATCTCAACAGAAGTGTCAACACCGGCGACCTGGTTCCCTTTCCTCCTCTCGTCATCTCCCTTCTTCTTCATCGGACATCTCGACGAAAAATGACCCATCTCGCCACAGCTGAAACACTTGACTTTACTCAAGTCCTCCTTCTACTTACCCTTCATTCGCGCTGCAAGTGCCACGTCCTCATTCGCCCTCTTCGTTGGATGAAGATCCTCGTCTCGTAACTCTTCCTGAATGAATTCATCCCACAGCCTATTCCAGTATGTCAACTTGTCCCTGCCAACGATTCCTTTGATGAAGCGCTTCCATTCTGGAGTAAACCCTTTCAAGGCAATCCTCACCATATCTGAATCTGAAATAGTCACACCGACTCCAGCAAGCTCATCTTTGACCTAAGACAATCTCGTCAGATACGAAGTTACTCATTCACCCCGCAACATGTTGGTGGACTTCAACTTATCCTCCAATACCGGTACCCGGTTCTCGTTCTTATTCTGGAACAAATTCTAAAGAGCTATCCACATCTCATGTGTGGTGTTCTTCCCGGAAAAATGAGGTATTAGGGGATCCTTCACACCATCAAGGATGATTAATCTCGCCCTCGTATCCAAATCCTCGTACACGTCCAGCCCCTTTGGGTCAGTTGGCTTCTTAATGGCTTTCTCGGCAAATTCCCAGATCTTGTTGACCTGCAAGAAGAACTCAATCCCTTCCTTCCATGGATTATATTTGGCCAACCCCTCCAACCTATCCTCATACCGGAGACCAGTCTGCAACTTCGACATTGTAGTGAACCCTTCACCTACAATGTGACCAACTCCCTCTTAAGTTGTACTTCGTTGTGCACTCTCATGATTTATTGTCTTCCAAAGTAGCTCAGACGCACTTTGATACCATGTTGAATTTCCACGATCTTGGGTCTAGGTTAGAATCTTAGAATCACTTACGCTACCAAACCAAGAATCTCAACAAAAGCTACTTTGCACAGCGAAATATAAAATAGCAGTAAATCACACATGCACAATTATAGACAGTTGTTTACAAAATATTGTATAATAATCTACAACAACCCAATCTTCGTTATATTAAAGTTTTAAACCAACTGAATAATACAAGAGTCTAGGGCTCCCTTACAAGAGATACAAGATACAATGACAATCTCGTGTCTCTACGTCGTATCTCGTCCTGTCGATCCTTCGCTCTCGTTCTGCTCTCTAGTGCCTCTTATTCCATCAAGAGACAACACATAGAGTCTCTAAGAGTGTTGCCACCTATCACTATTGCAAGTCGCTTCTACTACAATGAACACGGGTTGATCCAATCTTCTCTTCTAGGCTGGCCAACACATGAGCTCCAATCTACCAATCTAGTAGCTTCTTTTGTCCATAAAAAAGCTACACATTAGTCTACAAACTTCACCCAACCTTCAGCTGTCAAAATCACTTTATGATGGCTTGTCAAGGGCTACTTTGGTCCATCAACACGCTGCCCTCCACCAGTCCAATGATGCCCAATACAATCACTGCAAGATCTACTCCTAGTTGAGGTCTCCAACTGCCCAATTCAATCTCAACACATGACTCCCACAGGCTGCAAATGTCCACACAAAAGGACTGATCCACTAGGACCCAATTCAACACAATATTAACACAAACATAACACAAATCTGATCTACTACTAGTGGAGGTTAGTCTGCCTGGTTAGGGTTTGACTTCAGTCCACATCAACCCACTTCAACACCTCTTCTCTGCCTCCTAACAGCTACGACTTAGCTCCTATTACCCCTGTTTCTTCTTGTTGTTGTCCAGGGCCAATTATCAGCCCTAAACCTCCCTTACGACACCCTGTTCTAGGGTCATTAGGCCCGCGGCCTACTTCAAATTGCTTGCTTAGGTTGCGGCCTAAATTACAATGGTAATTACTCCCCTAAACCACACCAAAAAACTCTTGGATCATACCCAAATCATGCAAATGCCTTCAGTCACTAACTCGGACTTGTTACAAGGAAACTTGCCCACACTTTAAACCCGAAACTGACCCTTAGTGTTGCGGCTCACCTGTTGTAGCTTCCTCGGCCTAGTTGCAGATGTACTTCACCCAAAACAAACCCTTACATCAATGTCCTCCTTCTTCTAAAACTCGGTTGCCTTAGAAGTTGATCTACTATGGATGGATGCACAATGGATGAGCAAAAATGATCACATTCACCTTGTATTTATAGACTTTACAAGGGATCCACGAATTAGTGAATAGAGATGACTTTTGGTTAATTTCTTTTCAAACCTACATGACTTGGACACCCAAAAATTCATCGTCAGCTTCAACAATTCATATCTCACAAGGACATCTCGGAATTCGACGAATCTCGAAGCATTGGATTCTCCTCCCTGTAATCTATCATCCCCATCCATCACATGTCCAAAATGCTCCATCATTTTGGCCCAAATCACAATGGGTGCAAAACCCCAACATTGAGTTCCAAGCCCACAAATGACTCTTGTGGTGCTCCACCCTCCAAACCCCGAACCCTAGGGCTTGTAGTACCTCCCAAGCTACTCAAAAATACACATTCTCATGACCTCATGTTTGAGTACATTCATGCACCCTTCTGAGAGCTCATGTCCCAGTTGGCCCAGATATTACCCACTACCTTTGGGTAGTATGCATAGGAGAAAATTTTCTCCTAGATGATCCGCAGCCAGCAGCCCCTTGGAGCCACCAGATAGCGCAATATGCCACTATCTCTACCACCTAAGCTAGCCATGTGGTCCCTCGCCCATATGTTCTGATCGCATGTTTGAAGGTGGGCCTCCCGACCCCAAAGGTATGACTTTTCATTGGTGTAGTTAAGCGATTTTGCTTCCTTATCATGGGCACTTTTTGGCATGGATTGGTAGGGGAATTCGGTAGAAAGAGTGGGCTCGGTCTATACTCTTATCTCCTATGCCCGATTCAGTGGTTAGTCCTGTATCCTAGTCCCGTGGGATCTCATTTACTTCCCATTAGCTTCAGGGCTGACACTACATGGCAAATATCAATTTTGGTTATGTGGTCTCGCTTCTGACACTATATACATCACTCCCTTCCATTCATTTTAACGCCATTCATCATTTTTCCCATCCGGGTCCACATGTGTCCACTGGGTCCACATAGGGTTAGCCTCCCCCTCCCCTTGTCCACACTTTGGGTCGGGCCTGGAACAATGCCCCGAAGGTTGATGCAGCTGAAAAGAAAAGAAAAAGCATAATTTGGCCACTCTCAATAGGAATTGTACCACAAAATGCAAAAGATGGTCGAGAAATACAAATTTAGCATGTGGGCAAAAGTCGAACATGAGTTTTAGCCCTTATTTAGGGCCATCACCTTGGTTCCTATTGGCCCTATATGAGCCCCCTCCACATTAAGGAACCCATATTGTCCGAATATCCATTGCTATATCCTACACATCACGCTCTCATCCCCTAGAGCCTTGAGCAGTTATGAAGAAAAATCAATAAAACGCAAAAGGCATATGAAGAAGGGTGGAAAAACAAAGGCTGGGGTAACTCATGTACCACGATTTTCTCCCTCATACACTCATATAAAAAGTTTGGGCTTCCCTCATCATAGCTACACTTGTACCATGACATGTGGCCAGGAGAATTCCCCTAATCCCCACTTTGTTCCATCACTATGTCACATGCCACCTACCACATGATGGATGTACCATGGACATGTCACCCCCTCTAAAGGCTGAAACCACCTAATAGGATCCTGGGTTAACCCCTTATTGAGCTTGGAGACATTTGTATATGCCAAAGCCCACTATGAAAGGGCATGCCACCATGAAGTGCCCCATTGATTCCATGACTTGTAAGCTCTTTCACTTGATTATTCTAACGATTTTTTCTATTGGGGGGCAAGGGGGCGCATTGGATCTTATGCAGGATTGGAGGTGGGTCTCCATTTGGGGTTTTGGTCTCCCTATACGAGGTCCACGCCCTCCAAAGGGCTACATTGGCACTTGTAGGGTGAGCGTTGAGAGCCATGGGCCTCTACCATAGCAAAGAGTACTTCATGGATCCCTAGCACTGTTCAGTGATTTCTCGTGTACCACCTTTTGGATAAGGATGATGTCATTGGTTCACCATGCCCAGTCGGCTCCACACTTGCACCATACACTTGGCAAATGTTCCAAGGTCTAGATGAGGATGTGTCTCACTGCACGATACAAAGGGACGCTTATGGCATCATCCTAGCCCTTACAGATGGTTTACACGCATCATCAATCCACTTGGAGACCTATGAGGATGTCCTTGTGCCCCCACACCCCCTTGGGAGCACCACATGTGATGTACTTGGGAAACAAGGGGTCAAACACTTGCCCACTATGATTGGAGTCCATTATCTCATCATGGCACACTTTGGACTTCATTAGGCCTTCTCAATGGCCTAACGACTCATTGTATTGATTATTCTGCCCTCTTGAGAGGCTTATTTTATGTTATTGAGCTATATTGGTGGGTTTGTCACCAAGGGATGTTATTATTGCACATTATTTTATTATTTGGGGCTTAATTAGGCCTTATTAGGCAAATCAAACTCTTTAGAGATCATATAAATTGATGAGAGGTGATTCATTTCTCTCATCGTCACTTGGATTTGGATTCAGTAGCTGCTTGGAGAATTTCGCATTCCCTTTTGGAGGACGAGTTTGGTTTCATGGATGAATTTTGATGTTTGGATACTATTCTCTTGGACTTTGAGCTTCATTCTTGTCATGATTTGATGATTGGATATACTCATTGTACATGTAAGTGATTTCTTTTTCATGTTTATTCTTGTATTTATCATATCACATGAATGATCCTGGAATTTTCGCTATCTAGGTTTGAAATTTACTGCTACTTTATGCGAAATGGTGGAATTTTTTATGTATTGAAATGTTGCATATATTTCATGTGTCATGTATGAATGGGTAAATGTTCCTAGAGGTTATTTTATTGAATATACCTTGATAAGTCATCAATTTTTGCACATCGAAGTATAAAATCTTCTGGCAGCTACTCTCATGCTCTAATTGCCATGCGAAGTTGTCTATAGGTCTCCTTGATTGGGTATAGTTTCTCCAAATCACAAATTCACCTTAACTCCATCTCTCCCAAAGGCAAGGCACTAATCCAACCATTGGTGGTCACGTAAATGATTACTCGCCTCCTTCTCTTTCTAAGCCTAGCCCTCATAGGTCACCTAGGGCACCAATCGAATTCCCTTCTAGCCAACCAATCACCTCAACTTTTGGTCCACTCCCGTGGTGGGCTATTCTCTAGAGGTCCTCCAAGTTCGAAGCAAATAAGACAGTGGAATCTCGAGATATTGCAAGCCCTAGCTACAAGACCAATTCTTACTCTAGATTGACTTGGATAAGTGTCCTCATTGGGATCATTGCATTCAAATCTCCCAAGAAAATTAGTCCTTTGATCTTATTCCCCACCATAATTAGGTCAAGCCCCTCATTGGGTGATCAACTCCATACCCTTGACCTAGTTTTGGGTCCACTTGGCTCTTTGTGGTCCCGCAACTTTGTAACTCCAATTCCACAAAAATTACATAGAAGCCTCTTATTCATAAGGATCGTTAGGTCTAGGAAGCCTCTTGTTAAAGCATATTCCCCAAACCTAGGCTCAAGTGTCCTCTTAGCCCTTCCTAGAGAGCCTATCACTTTGCTTTCAATGTAAGCAAGCCAATTATTTGAGCCTCTCTTAGGAATAGGCTTGAGGAATCACCTCGTACCTTATCATTGACCCATCCATTTTTTGTGATTCCTCCTATAATGGGACGACTCCCATCAATGAAAGTTCGTAAAGAGTAGGGAGCTTTAGCTGAGGTAACAGTGGGCTATTGCTCCACTATTGCCGCTTGACCTAGTAGTTGCTCTATAAGATCCCCTCCTAGGGCCCCTTCTAGTTTGAGCAATAACAGACACATGGGGGATCGTTGAGGCCTTCATTGTTTGACGAGGCAAGTGTGTCTAGTTGCAACTCAGGATTGGGGTTACCAATGGATGGGTAGATATCGACATCATAGAGATACTTGGGCAGGCTGAGTTGGGTCTTCGTCGATATTTCGCCACCAGATTTCAGGGGAGGAGGATACAGTGTGCCCACGATGAGCAGCTTGTTAAAGCCAGAGTAGCGCAGCGACAACATGGTGTTACCCTTCTGAGACTAGCATGGGACCCGAGCATCGCAGTACTGGACAATTCAAAGACCTTTAGGGATGAGCTAGCTACCACAGGGGAAGATCATTCAGATCTTCCATTAGGCTTCTATGACTTGCTGATGGCATGGGGGACTTCATCAACATGGCAGGTTGATCAACAGGAGGATATCAGGGGAAGCCCATGCGGGAGAGACTCATCCCCACAGGGATTGGGTTGTATCCTCAAGAGTTTTCTCTTGGAGTGCAAGAGGTGGACTACTCGGTAGGGAAGCTTCATAGGAAGTTGGACAGAGTCGTACATTATCATGATGCTCTACTTATTGATAATATGTGTAGGCCTTATGGTACCTATACCTGGTTGGAGAGTGAGCGGAGCAAGGGGTGCTTCACAGTGATCAAGATGTATTGGGATCCGGGTATCAAGGGATTCCTTCATGACCAAACAGTGCAAAGATCAGGAAGGATTCAGTGGCACATTTGAGACCCTGGTATTACTGGTGGTGATAGTGGTGATCAACAATTAGAGGGGGTGCTTGTTCAGGCATTGCTTGAGGACAAGAAATTTTTGGGGGGGAGGACTATAATATCCCCAATTTTGATTCTCCACATTAGAAATTATTTTTGGAAGAGGAGGCAATTCTGGCATTGGGACTTATGAGGAAAAAGGGAAATTGCGGCTCTAGTGGAATGTGGGGCCCACAAGAGAGAGAAATTTGGCCCAAGAAGGGAAATCGCACTCTTGGAGGAGAGAGAAAAGAGGAGGGGATTTGAATTAGGAGAGAGGAGTTGGGGTCACCAAGGGAGAGAAGGACAACAGTGATTATAAATAAGGAGAAGATGCCTTCATTTGCATCTTTTGATAATTTAACTTTTGAACACAAGTTTTCTTGAGTTGTTTTGGCAAAGTCAACTGGTGTTGTTTAGCACAAGGGATTCCAAAGCGGGAATTCCACCACTACCTTCAGTGAACTCTGAGTGACCCTAGGAGAGTAGAGAGAAATCTATCTCAGGACTTCTAAAGGAGCTACATTGCAGATCATTTCCAGCTAGTGCGTATTTTCCTTGGGTCCAGATGTTGTTCGAAGCACCCCAATTGAGATCAGCTATACATTGCTAGAGTTCTGGAGGATTTGCAAGAGCTTTCCCCACACATTGCTAGAGATTTTGTAGCGAATTTGTTGCACTGTGAGGCGAGGATTTTTAGGAGCCATTCCTCTCACTCTGAACATTGCACAGGGGTTTCTGGCTTGGCCAGCGCTGGGGAAGAAGGGAGAAGAATATGTGGAGAGATAAGGGTTGGAGATAGGCGGTATTTCTCAATGGAGAATTAGTCAAAGCACGAAGAAATTTCCCGTGGTAGATTCTGGGCATAATTCAGTAATATCAAGACTGTGGAACGTTTTTTGGCTAGATTGGACAATTTGCACTTGTTGGGGGTCACCGGGGGTCAGTGGATTCACCCCAAACCCTTTATGGGTTTTTGTGGGTTTGGTGAGAGGAAGCTAGGATTAATTTTGCAGAATTTTCTAAGCATTTTTTAGGGCAGAATTCCTAGTTCCATCCAACTGCGAGGAGCAGAAATTATTGGAGCGCAGTTCACCCTAGGACCATTGCCACCACTTAGATCCGCAAGATTTTTCTGTGTTATTTTGGGTTCCTCGTGAGGAGGCTCCAGTTAATTTCTCGGAATTTTATGAGTAGTTTGGAGGCATGAATCACCAATTCCACTTTAATAGTAGCAGTAGTTTATTGGGTTGTGCAAGCTATCAGTTGGGGCCATTTCCAGCATTTCAGACCACATCCTTTCACATGGGTTTGGCGTGATGGTAGTAGCAAGCCCAAGTTCTATGGTCTTCATCCTATTGTACTTGATTTATCCATATCAATTAATAAAATGGCTCAGCTTATTTGCCCACTTTCTTTGTGTTTTTTATGATGCATGCATATTTGTGATTTTTTTTTCTATAGCCTAGTTCATGTGTTTGTTATTAGCTGTAATTTGTAAATTTCAATTTGGAATATTACCCAAGGAAAACCCCGCAAGGAGGAAAACCCAACCAAATTCTTCTTCTATAAGATGTTTATCAAATGCTCAGCAGAGATACATAGTCCACGTACATCGAACAAATTAGTCAAAGGTCAAAGCCTTGACTTTTCTATTCAACCAATCCAATATCCAATCAAAGATGAGACAAAAGTCAAATCTCGTCAAACAACAATTTTCCAATTTTCCAACCCTGTCAAAGTCAAAGTCATCAGTGGTCAATGCAACCCTAACCAATCAAAGTCAATGGTCAAACCTGCTCCAAAAGGTTCAGTCAAAGCAACAACAAACTCGTCTTTATTTTCTTGGTCAAATACAATCAAAACAGTCCACAAATATGCCTCACAAATCAGTCAAACTCAAAGTCAACCTTGTGGAAACCCTAGCTTTAGATCTACGATCAACGCTAGTCAAAGTGCCCAGAAAATTTTGGTCTTCTCTATTGAATTCGGCCTCCAAGAACAGACCCAAAAACCAAGTCAATTCAAGTCAAACCACCCAAAGTTAATGTTGGTCAAAGGTGCCAAAACAGAAATCAAACTCAATCAACAAACGTCTCTCTCTCCTCTTCGCATGTGTGAGCTCGAACCCTGCAATTTCAAACCAGATCGAACCAATATAAGATGAAATGATGTGTCTGATGATGCCTCCAAGTGATGTCAAGTGATGTGTATTTATATGAGGTCTAGGTGGACAAATTTCTCCTTTAGGCCGACTTGTACTTTTTGAGGTGACTTAGTTCCACATTAAAAATAATATTTTCCCATGTGCAAATTTATTTTTTCCAAAGGCAAGTGGGGTCTCCTTAGGGTTTGTTGGGCTTCCCAAATGGAGAAATTGCTCCCTTAGCTGCCAATTTTCAACAATAATGGCAAAGCCTTTAAGGCTAAGATAAAAGTTACAAATGTTCAAGTACACTTTCCACCAAACCCAATAAACTAAAGAGAAGTTGTTATAAGTTAAGGTTTCAATGATATGCAAATTTACAACAAACAAAATTATATAATAGAAGAGAAAAAGCCTATAAATGATAAAATCAACAAAGAACTAAAGGCTATTAAAGAGGTAAGCAAGGTCAACTTCAACTTTTTAATGGATGAAATGCATGTAACAACAATAAATATCTAGATGTTAGCCCTATTTTTAGGGGTAAAACATACAATTAATGCGTTGTCTTTTTAAACTTATTAAATGCAATTCCTACCAATAGAAAAATAACATATAGATACGAAATTGCTATAATATGCAGATTTGGGCCAAACCTTAACCCTTGTTACCAAGAAATAAAGGAAAGAATGAAATTTTACAAGGTGATCCCACAACTAGACTAAGATAAAAGTTACAAATGTTCAAGTACACTTTCCACCAACCCCAATAAACTAAAGGGAAGTTGTTATAAGTTAAGGTTTCAATGATATGCAAATTTACAACATGCAAAAGTATATAATAGAAAAGAAATAGCCTCTAAATGATAAAATCAGCAAAGAACTAAAGGTTATTAAAGAGGTAAGCAAGGGATAGGTCAACTTCAACTTTTTAATGGATGAAATGCATGTAACAACAATAAATATCTAGATGTTAGCCCTATTTTTAGGGGTAAAACATACAATTAATGTGTTGCCTTTTTAAACTTATTAAATGCAATTCCTACTAATAGAAAAATAACATATAGATATGAAATTACTATAATATGCAGATTTGGGCCAAACCTTAACCCTTGTTACCAAGAAATAAAGGAAAGAATGAAATTTTACAAGGTGATCCCACAACTAGACTAGTGCATTTATTCAAGGGGGCTATGGAGTCGAAGAGGGTGAGGTCAATGATAGAAGGACATAGATGAAGAGTGTGGAAGATCAAATAGCTTTTCCTACAAACCTTAGGGAATTCTATTAGTTGGAGATTTAAGGTCAAAGCATGTAGCAAGTTGCTCCGATGGATTCTTGAACGACAAATTTTGCATAACTTGTAGAAACAAGATTTCATGAAAGATTTTAAAGTTTTTAATACAGCACATTAAAAACCATAATTTCATAAAATAGCATGCAAAATGGAAGAAAAATGACAATAAGAATCACTTCATCAATTCCAAGATAGTCTCTCCATGCAAAAATATCCCTCTCAAGACACGTTGCTCTATCATTCATCCATAGCGACGAAGAGAAAAGGACAAGAAGGCTAGTGCGCACTCACTTAAGAGAGAAGAGATGAGTGTGTGTGATGATGAATAAGTGAAAATGACTTCCTTCTATTTATATGATGGCAACCAAGTCATTTTTCACTAATTTACAATAAAAAGCCCTAAATGTTTGCTTGAAGCATTCAACTAAGCCTAAAGGAAACGAGTTGGCCTCAAGATAACTTTACAAAACAACAAAACATGAGAAATATGTCATAAATCCTCCATAAGTGTGGGACGAGAGGCTCTCTAACATGATGCCATCCTCCAAAAATGGGCATCTTCATCAAGCAAGTGACAAAGTGGGTCCAAGATTACTCCCCACTCCAAGGGACATCATCAAGGTGCATGGGTACATCTCCAAGTAACATCTTCTCCACTAAGACGTCATCATCAACAAGTTTCACGTCACCCTCCTAGGGCATGCATGGGTGACGTGGCAACCCTAGGATCAAGTGTTGGCATCAAAATAGGGTGTGGCAACCCTCCCAAACCATCTCAAGTGGTCTCCATCATCATCGGGGTTTTGGAACAAGGAAACGTCCATCAAACAAGTACAAGGCCAACTTGGGGGCATCTTAAGTCCATTTGGGCACATCATTAATCAATCCAACACTTTGGCTTCTCGACACATCATCAATCAAACTAATGACTTAACTCCTTTTCCCATTGTTTCAGCATCTACAGGCTCTTCAAAGCCCAACGCTCATCTCAGAAGGTGCAACATTGAGGCTATAGTTTCATATGTTCTCTCAAAACTAGGTTAGACATCCTCTTCACTATGTTGGAAAGGTGTCAAGCCATTCCTCAAGGGATCTCCACTGCATGTGTGTTGAACCACCTAAAACATACCCTCAAGATCAACTAGGATCAACCTCATTAGGGACAAAAACAATTAAAAAATCATATTGGACCATATTCGATGTTAGGGGCACAAAAATACTCCACACAAACCTTGCCATCAAATGTCTTTCTAACTCATGCTTGTAAGCAAGTTACCACACTTATGTTAGGAATGATTATGCACTTATACCTAATAGGTGCTTCCAGCTCCTCGAGGAAGGACATTTCACAAGTAGGCCCATCAATCCATAGATGCATGTGATGATGTGGTCATGGAATGGGAAAGGTTTCACGGAAGATGGCCACAACCATGGCACCAATTGAAGGAGGTCCAACATCTTGAAAATAATGATGATAAGAAGCAGCAATCATGGATGAGTTAACCCTTTACCTGACCTGCTATTTCCACCCCTTTGGTGTGCCTTTTACTTTAAATATTGGTTTTTCTTTTTTGCATAGCATAGGTGAACCAGCTTGTTTTATGCTTTTCCAATGCCCGTTAAGGATGTAGCAGTTCATCACACACTAGGGTTGGGAAATTCATCATTTCCTTTGATTAGTTAAAGCATGAAATGCTTAGGAACTAGGTGATGGCTAGTGAGGATGGTAGAGCTCATGCTAGGCTTTTTCCCATGCACTTATACATGCTGCAACCATCTTTTGCATCTTTTATTTTCTTTTATTTGTGGCTTCATATGATTTTATCTTTCTTTCAATTACATCAACCTCTTAGGGTAAATTTTCGGGGCCTTGGCCTGAATATGAGCATATAGGGTGCTAGTCCCAATGACCAATGACAATCAACCCAAAGAATGGAAGTCGATATGAGGGAAACATAAAAGGTGGCAAGTATGGATTACCTCAGACACATTATATCAATCAGTGCCTCCTATTAGTGCCCCTCCTAACAGTGGAAGAAAATGGCCTCAAGGTAGGTCACATTGGACTACGAACAAAAAGGATAATCTCTCTGGTGAAGCGTGGGAACAAGGGCACATTCAAGAGCGTTCAATCATCAAACTTGGCCTGTGATCTAGACTAGTATGCCCCAAACATAAAATGCAAGCACATGATTACATAATTAGTTAGTGGACCTTTCGATAAATGACACACCTTTCTTCAATAAGTATGGTATATGGGAGAAAGCACTAATAGGTGTTGAATTTTGGTAGCTTGGGAGGTACTCCGAGCCTTGAGAATCGAGATTTTGGAGGAAGGAGCTCCACAAGTGGCCTTGTGGGCTTGAAACCCAAGCTTAGGATTTTGCACCAAAATTTGTTGGGTCAAAATCGTGACAATATTTTGACATGTGATGGATGGAGATGATAGAGAACATTGAGACGAATCCAACGCAATGAAAATCATCGAATTCTGAGTTGTCAATATTTAGATATTAATTTTTGAAGTTAGAGTGTGGGCTTGTGCATGAAGAGAGGCAGCACAGCCCTGCGTTGAGCAAAGTAAAGAAGGAAGATGAGGAAGATGCAGCCTTGGCATCGAAGAAGCAGTCGAAGAAGAAGAACGATCTTTCAAAGATGAAGTGGTTCCAGTGTGGTGAAATGGGACATTTTGCCAGCCATTGTCCGGAGAAGAAAAGGGACAAGGAAGCATTCTCTTCCAAGGCAGTCGTGGCAAATGACGGGTCAGGAGATGATGCAGCCATGAGTGCTCATGAACCATGGAGGTGGGGTGACATGGACATGTAGAGGAGCTACATAGAAGAAGGCGGGAGCCTTGAGCAGCTCATCTCTTGGATCACAAGCGAGCTACGGCAGCCTTAAGACAGTAGCGGGACAAGTGGAGCAATGGGTGCATAGATCACAAATGAGGCCAGAGGCAAAGGCAGATCTGGAGGCTGGGAGGAGCAGCGCATAGCATAGCAGCAGTAGCAATGCAGAGGCTTATGTGACTTCAACAGCGTAGAGCACTGCTGCTTACGCAGCGCAGAGAGCTTCAGAAGGACAACGCAGTGCAGCAGCAGCATGATAGATTTCAGTACAAGGAGCTGATGTGACTTCATAGTACAGAGGGAGTCTGATTACGCAGGCAGAGCTATAGCTGTGCATCGTTATTTAGATGCCAACACAGATCTGTAGCCTATGGAGCTTCAGTCATGAGGATACAGCCCATTTGACTTGTTTGTCAAAGATTGGGCAGGAGATTCAGTTGTTTCTCTCAACAACTGAAGTTGTAGTGCAGCAGATCAGTAGTGGCAGTGCTATGAGCAGCATAGATGCAACATATTGAGAGGGAGCTGCAGTACAGTGGTTGCAGTGGCAGTGGCAGAGTCATGGCAGCAGCAGTGCAGAGTTGAGTGGCAGGAGGACAAGCTTCAACAGCACAGAACCAGTGCCCAAATCATGTAATGCATAAGTGTTATGTGTTACTAGAGCACACCCTTGATGCTAAGAGGGAGTGTTGAGATTTTGTGTATTTGGGGTAGCATCAGTTGTGCTTTAGGTCCCATATTTTGAGGAAGGACTAGAGTTCACCTGATCTACAAGACCCAGAAATGGATTTGGGAAATTTCATCTGGTTTAGGAGATATTAAATTAATTAATTATTTTAATGTATTTCCTAAAACTTAGGAAAATAAAATAATTAAAGTGAATTTAATCAAACATGTGATGAAATTGTCTTAAGTCACACGGATCAAGCTTTCTTTTAATCTTAGCCATTGATTCAAGATTTGATCATGGCCGTTGATTTGTCAACGAGAAAAGTATAAAGGAAAGGCTTGGGGTCATTTGTAAAGACACACAGAGGCAGAGGAAGCTAAGCTGAGATTCTAGGTCAGGGTTTGCTAAGAATACTCATAAGTGTTTCACCTGCAGAGAGGTGAATTTAGACCAAGAGGGTGATCTGATCCCAGGGTCTAGAATACACAAGGGGCAAAGAAGAGATCAGCTCAAGGACAGCGCAGAGGAAGGCAGCAGTAGCAAGGACAACGTAATTTTCAGGAGACCCTTCAGGGGTTACGCAAAGACCCTTAGAGGCAGCATAGTGACTACGTCATCCATTCTAGGGTAATGTAATCCCTTCCGGAGCAGCGCTGAGGGTTTGGAGGCCATCCAAGGCCGACGCAGAGGCTTTCAGGGGCTTCAAATGCTGACGCAAAGTCTTTCAGGGGCAAATCTGGCGTTTCTAGGCCTAGATTTGGCTGAGTCCTATAAATCATGTTTGAGGGTGTGGATAAGTCATTGTTTTGGCCCTAAATCAGCCAAAGATCTGTAGATCTAGTGTTATCTTTGTCGGGTTTTCCAGATTTGGAACCCAGATTTGTGTATTCAGAAATATTCTTAATAATAAAACCCTCTAGCAGCCAGAGACCAGTTTTCCCACATTGGGTTTTTGCGGGGACTATTTGTCCAAAAATAACTGTGTCACTTTGTCAATGTGTGCATGTGCTTATTCTAGATCTGGATTGGTAGAGATTTGTTATGTGTTTTGCTTCGATGTTAACTTGAATTTATTCAGTTGATAACTTATATAAGGAGGAGGAGCTTAACCAGATTAACAGTAATAATTTATGCATAAGATATAAGATTCAGAAATTTCTACATGGTATCGGAGAAATTGCAGATCTAGGAGGGTCACCAGCAGAAGAATCTGAAAGATCTAGCTGCAGAAAGCAGCTGGAAAAGCAGCAGAGAAGCAGATCTGTAGGGACAATGCAATTTTAGGAGCAGATTCACACAAAGGGAAGGGTGACGTTGTCCAGCACTGTGTCCTAGCAAGCCCACACAATTACTGCGCAGAGGCAACTCAGAAACAGCGCTGGTTGGGTCTGAAGCCAGCCAATGTGATTCAGATCTCAATCTATCAAATCCAGAAAAGTTGCAGAAATTCAAATGAGCTGGTGGGGTTAAAACTCTGAAGATTTCAGATTTTTAGCCTTAGCACAAGTGACAAAGATTGGGAGGAGATCAGCTTCTCAGGAAGTTTCTTGCCAAAAGAAACTTAGAGTTTGATCAAAGGATCAAAGAAGAAGCTTAATCATAAATTGATTTGGTAGATTTCCAAGGAGGGAAATCAAGTGTCAGAGGGAGCAGAAGGCACCTGTTTCACGAAGAGCCTTAGATCCATTTCTCTAGCAAAGAGAAAAGAAAGTTCCGACACATTCTGAGCAGATGGCTCCTCATGGACTGCGTGATTACGATAGGCTAGAGGGCCTCTCAAACTTTTCGGTGTGGAAAGCAAGGATCCCGATTGTCCTTGAGGCGTACAATCTAAGAGACCATGCAGAGTAGACTCTCGCCACACCGCCAGATGCGGATCTCCTACGGAAGCATAGGGAAGCTGTTGGGCATGCCAAGCGGCTGATAATGGATAGTATCAAGGACCATATTGTACCACACATAGCTGAGAAGAAGACAGCTAATGAGATGTGGAAGGCCTTTACTTCCCTGTATGATGGAAAATTTGTCCAAAGGAAAATGTTGTTGGAGACCCAAATGAGATCATTCATGATGACCAAGGGAGAAGACATGGAACACTTCCTCTTCATACTACAGGCAATCAGGGAACAACTGACTGCAACGGGTGCAACCGTAGATGATGCAGTGATAGTCAGGACTGCCCTTAATGCAGTCACGGATGAGTGGGAAACCTTTGTCCAAAGTATCTTGGGCAGAGTGGACCTCCCAGATTGGGACAGCTTGTGGTCAATCCTGCAGCAAGAAGAACTACGCAGATTCACCAAGAGGCAGCACAGCCCTGCGTTGAGCAAAGTAAAGAAGGAAGATGCAGCCTTGGCATCAAAGAAGCAGCCGAAGAAGAAGAAGGATCTTTCAAAGATCAAGTGGTTCCAGTGTGGTGAAATGGGACATTTTGCCAGCCATTGTCTGGAGAAGAAAAGGGACAAGGAATCATCCTCTTCCAAGGTAGCAGTGGCAGATGATGGGCTAGGAGATGATGCAGCCATGAATGCTCATGAACCACAGAGGTGGGGTGACATGGACATGTAGAGGAGCTACATAGAAGAAGGCGGGAGCCTTGAGCAGCTCATCTCTTGGATCACAAGCAAGCTACGGCAGCCTTAAGACAGTAGCGGGACAAGTGGAGCAATGGGTGCATAGATCACAGATGAGGCAAAGGCAGAGGCAGATCTGGAGGTTGGGAGGAGCAGCGCAGAGCATAGCAGCAGCAGCGTAGAAGTAGTTGTAGCACAGAGGTTGATGTGACTTCAACAACGCAAAGCACTACTGCTTACGCAGTGCAGAGTCGCAGCAGCGCAGAGAAATTCAGAAGGACAGCGCAGTGTAGCAACAGCGTGATAGATTTCAACACAAGGAGCTGATGTGACTTCAGTAGTGCAGAGGGAGTCTGATTACGCAGGCAGAGCTGTAGCTGTGCATCGTTCTTTAGATGCCATCACAGATCTGTAGCCTATGGAGCTTCAGTGATGAGGATGTAGCCCATTTGAATTGTTTGTCGAAGATTGGGCAAGAGATTCAGTTGTTTCTCTCAACAACTGAAGTTGCAATGCAGCAGATCAGCAGTGGCAGTGCTATGAGCAGCATAGATGCAACATATTGAGAGGGAGGTGCAGTACAGTGGTTGCAGTGGCAGTGGCAAAGTCATGGGCAGCAATACAGAATGGTAGCAACAGTGCAGAGTTGAGTGGCAGGAGGCCAAGCTTCAGCATCACAAAACCAGTGCCCAAAATCATGTAATGCAAAATTGTGATGTCTTACTAGAGCACACCCTTGATGCTAAGAGGGAGTGTTGAGATTTTGTGTATTTGGGGTAGCATCAGTTGTGCTCTAGGTCCCAAATTTTGAAGAAGGACTAGAGTTCACCTGATCTACAAGACCCATAAATGGATTTTGGAAATTTCATCTGGTTTAGGAGATATTAAATTAATTAATTATTTTAATGTATTTCCTAAGTTAAAACTTAGGAAAATAAAATAATTAAAGTGAATTTAATCAAATATGTGATGAAATTGTCTTAAGTCACACGGATCAAGCTTTCTTTTAATCTTAGCCATTGATTCAAGATTTGATCATGGCGATTGATTTGTCAACGAGAAGAGTATAAAGGAAAGGCTTGGGGTCATTTGTAAAAACACACACAGGCAGAGCACTGAAGCTAAGCTGAGATTCTAGGGCAGGGTTTGCTAAGAATACTCAGAAGTGTTTCAGCTGCAAAGAGGGGAATTTAGACCAAGGGGATGATTTGATCCCAGGGTCTAGAATACACAAGAGGCAGAGAAGAGATCAGCTCAAGGACAGCGCAGAGGAAGGCAACAGCATCAAGGACAGCGTAATTTTCAGGAAACCCTTCAAGGGATACGCAGAGACCCTTAAGGGCAGCGTAGTGACTGCGTCACACATTCTAGGGTAACGCAATCCCTTCCGGAGCAGCGCTGAGGGTTTGCAGGCCATCGAAGGCTGACGTAGAGGCTTTCAGGGCCTTCAGAGGCTGACGCAGAGCCTTTCCGGGGCAACGTTGGGGTTTCTAGGCCTAGATTTCGTTGAGTCTTGTAAATCCCGTTTGAGGGTGTGGATCAGTCATTGTTTTGGCCCTAGATCAGAGAAAGATTTGTAGATCTAGTGTTCTCTGTCGAGTTTTCCAAATCTGGAACTCAGATTTGTGTATTCAGAAATATTCTTAATAATTAAACCCTCCAGCGGCCAGAGACCGGTTTTCCCACATTGGGTTTTTGCGGGGACTATTTGTCCAGAAATAACTGTGCCACTTTGTCAATGCGTGCATGTGTTTATTCTAGACTTGGGTTGGTAGAGATCTGTTGTGTGTTTTGCTTCGATGTTAACTTGAATTTATTCAGTTGATAACTTATATAAGTAGGAGGAGCTTAACCAGATTAACAGTAATAATTTCTGCATAAGATATAAGATTCAAAAATTTCTACATGGTATCGGAGCAATTGCAGATCTAGGAGGGTCACCAGCTAAAGAATCTGAAAGATCTAGCTGCAGAAAGCAGCGGGAAAAGCAGCGGAGAAGCAGATCTGAAGGGATAGCGCAGTTTTCAAGAGCAGATTCACACAAAGGGAAGGGTGACACTGTCCAGCGTTGTGTCCTAGCAAGCCCGCGTAATTACTGCACAGAGGCAGCTCAGAAACAGCATTGGTTGGGTCTAAAGCCAGCTAGTGTGATTCAGATCTGAATCTACCAGATTCAGAACAGCTAGTGGTGTTAAAACTCTGAAGATTTTAGATTTTTAGCCTTAGCACAAGTGACAAAGATTGGGAGGAGATCAGCTTCTCAGGAAGTTTCTTCCCAAAGGAAACTTAGAGTTTGATCAGAGGATCAAAGAAGAAGCTGAATCATAGTTGATTTGGTAGATTTCCAAGGAGGGAAAGCAAGTGTTAGAGGGAGCAGAAGGCACTTGTTTCACCAAGGGCCTTAGATCCATTTCTCTAGCAAAGAGAAAAGGAAGTTCCGACACATTCTGAGCAGATGGCTCCTCGTGGACTGCGTGATCAGGATAGGCTAGAGAGCCTCTCAAACTTTTCGGTGTGGAAAGCAAGGATCTTGATTGTCCTTGAAGCGTACAATCTAAGAGACCATGCAGAGCAGACTCTGGCAACACCGACAGATGCAAATCTCCTACGAAAGCATAGGGAAGCTGTTGGGCATGCCAAGTGGCTAATAATGGATAGTATCAAGGATCATATTGTACCACACATAGCTGAGAAGAGGACAGCTAATGAGATGTGGAAGGCCTTGACTTCCCTGTATGAGGGAAAATTTGTCCAAAGGAAAATGTTGTTGGAGACCCAAATGAGTTCATTCATGGTGACCAAGGGAGAAGACATGGAACACTTCCTCTTCAGACTGCAGGCAATCAGGGATCAACTGACTGCAACGGGTGCAACCGTAGATGACGCAGTGATTGTCAGGACTGCCCTCAATGCAGTCACGGATGAGTGGGAAACCTTTGTCCAAAGTATCTTGGGCAGGGCGGACCTCCCAGATTGGGACAGCTTGTGGTCAATCCTGCAGCAAGAAGAACTATGCAGATTCACCAAGAGGCAGCACAGCCCTACGTTGAGCAAAGTAAAGAAGGAAGATGCAGCCTTGGCATCAAAGAAGCAGCCGAAGAAGAAGAAGGATCTTTCAAAGATCAAGTGGTTCCAATGTGGTGAAATGGGACATTTTGCCAGCCATTGTCTAGAGAAGAAAAGGGACAAGGAATCATCCTCTTCCAAGGCAGCAGTGGCAGATGATGGGTCAGGAGATGATGCAACCATGAGTGCGCATGAACCACGGAGGTGGGGTGACATGGACATGTAGAGGAGCTACATAGAGTAAGGCGGGATCTTAGAGCAGCTCATCTCTTGGATCACAAGCAAGCTATGGCAGCCTTAAGACAGTAGCGAGACAAGTGGAGCAATGGGTGCATAAATCACAGATGAGGCAGAGGCAGAGGCAGATCTGGAGGCTGGGAGGAGCAGCGCAGAGCATAGCAGCAGTAGCAGTGCAGAGCAGTGCTGCTTACGTAGTGCAGAGCTACAGCAGCGCAAAGAGCTTAAGAAGGACAGCGTAGTGCGGCAGCAGTGTGATAGATTTCAGCACAAAGAGTTGATGTGACTTCAGTAGTGCAGAGGGAGTCTGATTACGCAAGCAGAGTTGTAGTTGTGCATCGTTCTTTGTTGAAATTTGGTTACCGGAGGACAGGTGGTTCCCTAAGGCTTTGATCTTTGGCCTAGGGAAAAGTGTCCAAAAGAATTTAATTTTTCTCCTAAAGTGACTTTAACTGATAAAGTTGCTAAAGTCTAATTTTAAAGTGACTTTGTTAAAGTCAATGTGAAATTAGAAAGGAAAAGTGACTCTGGAAATAAATGACTACATGTGTCTTTATTAAAGTGGGGTGAATTAAAAAATAGAAAGTGAGATTTAAATGAGCATTTAATCTCAGCCCTAGATATAAAGCTATCTCAGCCATTAGATTTAGGGATTCCCCAAAAGTCACTTAGGGTTAGGTTAAAGGAGGAAAAGGAGGGAAAAGGTCATTCATTCTTTCATGAGCAGATTGAGAGAAGGAGAAGAAGAGAGCAAAAGAGATTTTTGGGCAGTGAGGAGAAAGAGGACAGAACTTGGCACACAAACCGAGGCAGCACCTTAGCAAGTCCGTACAGCAAGGAGAGGCACAGATTTTGAGGCATATTTGGGCATGAGTTTCAAGGCAGACCATACAATAGATTTGGCACGTATTCCAAGGAGGCCGTACAGCAAGGTTTGGCACAAATTTCGAGGAGTTGGTTGCTGATTTTCTGGCATATTTTTCAAGGCAGATTCGTGCACGAAAATCGAGGCAGAAAACCGTACAGCAGCTTTGCTGTTTTTTTGCACGGAAATCGAGAAATCCGTACAACAGCATTTATTGATGTTTGCACAGTTTCCGAGGCAATCTGTACAGCAGCATTTAATGCTGTAAATTCTGGGCACAAAATTCGAGGAGGTCGTATAGCATTTATTGATGTTTCTGTTTTTGCTGTTTGAATTTGCCGATCAGTTCATGTCCACTGCTTATAAAATTTTGAATGGAACTCTTCCTCCATGCTTTCTGCCAAAGGCTCAGGAATTCCTACAGTTAGGACCTAATTGTAAATTTGGAGACTGGTTTGTTTTTGAAGATTACTCTGAGATAAGGCTATATGGAGTTAGTATTGAGCCTTATAGGCTCCCAACCTTTGTTCCCATGAGACTTTTTGCCTTGGAATTTATAAGGCAAAGTCTTAATGTAGATCAAGTTCATTTTCTACCCATGAAGAAAGGACTAATGTACAAGTTGCCTATGAGTGTAGGTCCTTTTGTTGTTAACACAAGACAAGCTTTTGAAGAGGTATCAAAAATATTAGAAGAGACACAGTTGTTGTTGGGAGAGAAATGGGCCTATGATCCACATGGGATTATTTCACAAAAGAGGGTTGAGAATGGATATGCTGCTTTTACTCATGTGAGTAAACCTGATTTAGAGAAATTGGCTAATCCAGGAGGGTCAAGTTCATCAAGGACTAGTATTCAAACACCTGCAATATTGGAAAGAATGAGCAAAAGAGGAAGAGAGGATGTTATTCAGATCGATGATGAAGAACCCCGAGAGGAGAAAAGGACTAAATTAGCGGAAGACCATTCTTCCAATTCACCTGGTTTTACTCTCCAGGTCAATGAAGAACAAGATGGCCCCTCATCTCCTAGTAGACAGGAACTTCATTTGGAAAAGGTTCCTTCCATGAAGCAAGTGTTCACACAGATTGAAGAAAAGAACCAGAGAATAAAGGCCAATATAGAAGCACAAGCAGAGCACCATATACCTGCTGACCAAACCAGACTATTGACTGTGATGGATCTGGAGAAAGATTAGTTTAAGATGGCGCTGTCGCATCCGACAGGAATGTCCCTTGGACCTTCAGGCAGCTTTAAGGAGTTGAACATAGTCATGGACGTTAAAAAGATCCCCTTGTGGGACAAAATGAATCTCCACATGCAGACAGGTCAGCTGATTGTCAATGATTTGAGCAAGACCAATGCTACAGCAGTCAAGACTGAAAATATGCTTGCTAAGGTTGTCAAACAATGCAAAATGGAGAAAGCTAATGCAAGGGCATTAACTACTCAAAATTAAGAGCTGAAGAAGATCATAATGAAAATCGGTGTGGATCCAAATGATAAAAGCGCAATTCAAAAACTTATGAAGAGTGCAGAAGCAAAAATATCTTCATTAAGGAAAAAGTTGAAATTGCCAGCTACAGAGCACTCATTGGCGGCCAAAGTAGCTGAGATTGAAAAGGAGAAAGAGGAATTGCGACAGCAGTTGATGAAGAAGGACGAAGAACTCACTAAGGTAAAGCAGATTGCTATAACCTTACAAAATCAAATCGAGAACCATACTTGTACTTTTGATTTTTCTGCAAGTGAAGCTGATCCTCAAGCCCAGGTTATTCAGTTAAGCACAGAATTAAAGATGGCGGAAAGAGATTGTAAACAAGCCCAGTCAGAATTGGTGGCAATTACCAAGATGATGCAAGGATGGGAAGGAAAAGCACAAGAGAACCAGCAAAAGCTACAGAAAGCCGAGGATGAAATCAAAGAACTCAAAGAGAAATTAAAGGGAAATATTTCTCTGATTAAAGCTAAGGATATCATCTGGAATGAAATTATTTCAGAGATGCAGTCAAAATGGGATTCAATGAATATAATTGCTAGAGAGAAGAACATTGTTTCAGAGCATGAAAAGGAGCTATTATCAGAGAAGCAGGCCGCTATTAAAAGAGCGAATTGGGCTAGAAAATTCATAAATTTTATTAATGCCAAGACAGATGAAGACTTAAGAGATATGGGGATACATGATAGGTACTTCTATGCTGAAGAAGTAAATAAAATGATTATCAAAAATGACCTCCTAAAGGCCTCAGAGAAGCGGTTACAGGGAATCAAAGAGATAATTAAGAAATTTGATATATCATTTGACAAGTTGACGAGAACAGGTTTTCCCTCATGCTGGATGGAGAAAGGGGAGATTATGTCATAGAAATTCTATGAAGATCAGTTGATATTTGCAAAAAGCAGAGCAGATGGCCGGCATGAGAAGACACAGGTTTTGAAGGGAGAAACGGTATTTAATTTCTTACAAAGGCATTTCCTTCTGCTATGGATGGTGAAGACATTGTTCACAGGTAATCTTACTCACAGTCAGGTTGTTGCGTTTACACTAGAATATCATCGTTATAAGAATGCTCCGACAACTCAGGATAAGCTCTGGAAAGAATGCAAAAGATTTCCTATAGACACAGAAAAGGGAACTCCAGCCGCTCAGCCACAAGTAGTTGTTCAGCCACCAATAGTCATTGAGACAGCCAATGTTTCAGGAGCATCAGCTCCCTTAGATTAGGGATTATCACATTTTATCATGTTTTAAATTAATTCATGTAAATGTAATAGAACTTTACGAGGCATGCACCTCCATTAGGTGAGCAGTTAAGCAGTTAGAGTTAGTTAGAATCGATTTCACTACTGGAAACCATTTTGATCATATCGTATTTAAAGACAATTGAAAGAAAGAATAAGGTTCCGAGTTTTGGACCTTGAAGGCTAATTTTGTACTGAAAAATATTGAATGAATGAAAGTTTTTGCAAGTTTCCATTATTCCCTCTGTGTTGAAGAGTTTTCTTGGTTTCCATTTCATTTCCATATCTATGAATAAAGTAGGGTGATTTGAGAAGCAGGTCTCTTGATATTTATGTATCTAAGAGTTAAACATCCTTAATGGGCGCTCCTCTATTTTAGCTTTATTTTTAATCACTTCTTCAGGATTTTATAATGGTAGTTTCTGTTTCAAGCAGCATGGCAATTTAAAATCCTTTTTTTTCTTCGTCTTCATTTTTCTCACTTCAATATAAAGGGTACATGGCATTGCAGAACGTGTAAAGATTTAATATTTGGGAAATATATTATTAATATTTGAAGGTTTAATAAACAGAGACAGACATACACTTTTTGTGACATAATCTTTAATGTCTTGAGCACGGATTCCTGTACACAGCAAGGAATTGTTTCTCAAGGAACAACATTAATTGGCGCCGTTGCCGGGGAACGAAGAGTCGAAGTTCTTCCCTGGGTTTTGTTTTACATTTCCTCTGGTTGTTCAGAGAGGAGGAAATAGTACGCTGTGATTGTTTGAAAATAGCTCTGGCTCCCAAGAAACCTCACACGAGGTCAGACACCTCTCAGCAAACAGTTCCTGTTTTGTCAAATCCTGAGAAACTCGTTTCAAAGAAGGGCCAGAAACCAAAAATATTAGTTACACCTGAAACTACACTACCCGCACCTGGCAGCAGTTCACACGTTTTCTCATCCAAGAAAGCTTCCAAGAAACTCATTTTCTCGGAAGAAGAATCATCACCATCACCCATTCATTTTCAAGAACCCACATTAGAAGAGCAATCTTTGGAGTTTGTGTCTTTTCTTTTTATAGAAACTCAGCCACATATAGCTACCAGCTCTTCCGCGATTGTTCATAGTCCAATTCCCATATCAGTTGTTTCACCTCATTCATCTTTTCCCACAACTGGTATTCATTTTACCCCCGCTCAAGGAGCAGTTAACCCGGGCGTAAACATGGCAGTTCCTGCAGCCCCTGCTTTCTTGATGAACAGATATGCACCTTTAAATCTACCACAACCATTGCATGATATGCCTCAGGAGTATCTCAAGTTACTCCCTAGATTTACTGGTGAAGATGAAATAACTGCAGAACAGCACTTGCCCTTGTTTTGCACTTTTGCAGAGAATTTAAACATTGAACATTTGGATGTTGTCATGAGACTTTTCGTTCAGTCTCTGAGTGGAGAGGCAAGGAAATGGTTCAAAGGATTACCGAATGGTTCCATTAATGATTGGGATGCCCTAGAAAGACGTTTAATTGAGAGATGGGGCGAAAAAAGGGACCACGACTATTCTTTGACAGAATTTAATGCAATCAAGAAGAAATTCGATGAAAATATGAATGATTTTGTTAAAAGATTTAACAAATTGTATAATAGTTTGCCTGTTGAAATGAAACCCCCTCCTATTGGAGCAAGGGTTGTTTTTTCTGGTGCTTTTGAACCAGAATTCAGTTTCACATTGAGGGAAAGAAGGTCTCCTACGTTGGAACAGATCCAAACTGATGCTTTGGAGATTGAAGCCAATATGTCCGCTGCTGGTAAAGTCTCAGATAAAGGAAAGGCTAAAGAAGAAGCCTCAGCTCAAGATCAGAGAATTGAAGACATGACTAAGGTCATAAAAAATCTTTCAAATAAATTGGTAAAGTTGGAAATAGATAGTAAGCCTGCAAGACAAAATAGAGGGGTTTTTAATCCACAATTCAAAAAACAGCCCCTGCAAATTCTACAAAGAGAAAGAAAGGATCAAGATCAGGTGCAAGCACCTTTGTACATAGAAGCAGCCCCGTCCCGTTCAGCCGATGAGGATGACGAGAGAGAAGATGATGCTCGAATTTCTGCTGTGTATATGGAAGACGATGAAACGGAAGAAGAGATCGATGAAGAAGGGGAGAAGGAAGAGGAAGAAGCTGATCTCTCATTTGATCAAGAAGAGATGGATGATTACTGTAAACAAATCACAAATTTTATGCAATCCGAGTTGCATAAAAAGTATGATTTGAGGTCAAAAAAGAGGTTGAGGACGCAAGATAATGAAGAAAAGGAATCAGAAGTAGCACCTACTCCAATGGCGACTCCATTACAAAAGGGAAAGTAGCAAGCTGAAACATCCCAGACGAAGGATAAAGATTCTAACATTTTGGAGAAAGTGGTTACGGTTTCTAATCAGAATCTAAATTCCAAGAAAGATCAAGAAGAACCTGAAAAGTTGACAAAATCAAATCAAACTTTCAGTTTGTCGAAAGAGTTAGAAAAAGTGAAAATACAAATACCTCTTCTTGAACTCATAAAAACACCGGGTTACAAAAAAGAAATCGCTGAATTTATCAATCTGTCTCAACCTGACGAAGTGAGCGATACAGTGAATCTGCAGGAAGAAAAGCCAGTGGTGACATTTGGACCTCATGTGGAAGAGGTAGATTCGTCTGTTCCTCCTTTTTATATATCTCTTCTCTTGCATGATTTCGTTTTGCACAATTGTATGCTGGATTCTGGCGCATCACACAATCTGATGCCATTGAGTGTGATGAAGGAGTTAAATTTACAAATCACCAAGCCATACAGAGATCTTTACTCTTTTGAATCGAAGAGGGTTAAGTGTGTAGGTCTCATTAAAGATATGGTTGTTTCATTGGCTCAAATCCCAGCCAAAAGCATTATGATGGACGTTGTAGTGGCAGATATTCCAGCCAGGTTTGGTATGTTATTATCTAGATCATGGGGGGCAAAGCTCGGAGGAGTTTTGAAACTGGACTTTACATATGCTATTATTCCCGTTTTTAATGGTGAAGAAAGAAGGTTGTATAGAGAGACTAGATTTCAAAAAACTGCTACCAAGAAAGATGCAAGTAATTCACCAATTTATGGCCAAGAGAAGGACGACCTGTCTTGTTTTATGCTGCATGAGGATGTAGAATTTGCTGAAGAATCTCAAGGGAAGCTGGATTCAGCAATTGTACATAAGGAATTACATTCAGATAAACCGTGGAAGTGTTATTTTGATGGCGCATTTTCCAAAGAAGGTACAGGAGTGGGTTTCATCTTTGTTTCTCCAGAAGGTAATCTGGTACCTTTCTCTTTCAAATTGGAGTTCGAATCTACTAATAATGTCGCAGAATATGAGGCATTAATTATTAGTTTGCAGACAGCTAAGTAGATGGGAATTAAATCTATGACTGTGTTTGGAGATTCAGAATTAATTATAAGACAGATCAAGAATTTATGCCAAACCAAGCATCCCAGGTTACGAGCATACCGGAATGAAGTATGGGATCTGATTGAAAATTATTTCGAAGCATTCAATTTACAGTTTGTCCCAAGAGAAGAAAATAGATTGGCAGATTCTTTGGCGGTTGCAGCAAGTACGTTCAAGCCTCCTATCAGCGTGAAACTAAGGTACGAAATTGAGATGAGACATAGACCTTCGATTCCTGATAATATTAAACATTGGCAGGTCTTTGAAGATGATGAGCAGATTAAGCAGTTTCTGTTGATGACCGAAGATTTCGAAGACCATCAGATTGATTTAGAAACTGACGAAGACCAATTGGCTGGTGAGATTCTTAAAAAGAAGATTGGTGGTCAAGAAATTATTCAGTTGAAAGATAACGTCTTGCCAAGAGGCTTAGTACCTCTTGAAAGATTGTTTGGGGCTAATGACGTTGCCGTCAATCAAAAGAAAGCGAACCAAGAGGAGCAGGTTGAAGATTGCAACTTGGGGACTCAACAAGAACCTAAAATGGTCAAACTGTTCAAAGGGATCCCAAAGAACTATAAAGAAAGGTATGTAGATTTGTTCAGACAATTTAAAGATGTATTTGCTTGGTTGTATGATGATTTGAAAACATATGATAAAAGTATCATACAGCACAAAATCCCACTCAAGGATGGAGTAAAGTCACATAAACAGAAGCTTAGGCAGATTAATCCATTGTTGTTGGCTCCGATCGAAAAGGAAATAAAGAAATTGCTGCAAGCCAAGATAATCGTTCCACTCAGGTATTCAGATTGGGTTTCTAATCTTGTACCCGTCCGAAAGAAAAACGGAGAGATAAGGCTATGCGTAGATTTCAGGAATTTGAACAGGGCTTCATTAAAAGATAATTATCCTTTGCCAAAAATGGATTTTGTTTTACAGAAAGTGACCGGTGCTCGTAGATTGTCTATGGTGGACGGGTTTTCAGGGTATAATCAGGTAGCTATGGAGAAGGAAGATCAGAAGAAAACCGCTTTCACTACGCCTTGGGGAACATTCATGTACGCCAGGATGCCATTCGGCCTGATGAACGCCGGGGCCACATTCCAAAGGGCGATGGATATCGCGTTTGTGGGAGACAATTTTGTGGTGGTTTATTTAGATGATGTCACAATTTTTTCGAAATCTGATGAGGAACATTTACAGCATTTACAGAAAGCCTTCATGAAGTGCAGAAAATTTGGATTATCACTGAATCCCAAAAAATCTTTGTTTGCCCTGGAGGAGGGTAAATTACTAGGCCACATTGTTTCAAAAGAAGGAGTAAAGATTGATCTGGCCAGAGTCGAAGCCATTCAGACAATTCCTCTGCTACGAAGTAAAAAAGATATTCAACGTTTTCTCGGAAAAATTAATTTTCTAAGGCGGTTTGTCCCTAATTATGCAGAAATCGTTAAAAAGATAACAGACATGTTAAAAAAGAATGCTGAGGTGAAGTGGGACAAGGAAGCGAGGGAAAATTTTCAGAGAATCAAAGAGGCTTTAAAGGAAGCGCCTGTTTTGGTCAGTCCAGACTATTTGAAACCGTTTCAAATCTTTTCATTTGCTTCTTCCTCAACTATTGCAGCCGTGTTATTGCAGAGAAATGAAGAAAAGCAGGAACAGCCAGTTGCATATTTTAGTAAAGTTCTCCGAGATGCAGAATTGAATTATAATATATTGGAGAAACAGGTGTACGCTCTGGTAAAAGCACTGAAAGCTTTCAGAACTTATGTTCTTCATTCTCAGATTTTAGCATACGTTCCCAATTCGGCTGTGAAAGACGTGTTAGTACAAAGCGATGTGGAAGGTAAGAGAGGAAAATGGATCGCTAAAATTCAAGAGTATGATTTGGATGTAAAACCAACAAAGCTGGTTAAAGGATTGGGATTGGCCAAATTACTGACAGAATCCAACTTCCAAGCATTGGGAATCAATTTACTGGCCCCTGTAGAAGAAGCCGATGGAGAAACGTGTGATAATCAATCAAAGACAGCAATTAAGTATAAATTTCTCTGCTCAGAATGGTACAAAGATATTGTACATTATTTATGCTTTCTTTCATGTCCTCCTTCAGTAAATAGAGCTAAATACAGGGCTTTGAAACTTAAAGCTCAGCCTTATGTCATAATCGAAGCAAAATTATATTGGAAGGATCCGGCTGGTATGTTGTTGTTATGTCTAACAGAGGAAGAAATTTCAGAAGTAATCAAAGAGTATCATGAAAGCTTGTGTGGAGGGCATTACAGCTGGAAGGTGACTGCCCATAAAATATTCAAATCATGTTTCTATTGGCCGTCTGTGTTTACTGATGTTTACAAAACAGTCAAAAATTGTCAAAAATGCCAATTATTTGCAGAGAAAAAAAAGCTAGCTCCGCTACCTCTTCTCCCTGTTTTTATTGAAGAACCCTTTAGACAATGGGGATTGGATTTCATCGGAGAAATCAATCCACCATCCAGTGGGCAGTTTAAATGGATTCTTATTGCTACCGATTATTTTACAAAGTGGGTGGAGGGAATTCCCACCAGGAAAGCAAATGATTTGGTTGTAATGAAGTTTTTGGAAGAGAATTTTTTTAGCAGGTTTGGATGCCCAGTGAAGATTGTGACAGATAATGCCCAGGTTTTCAGTTCACTCAGGTTTATTAACTTTTGTCAAACTTACAATGTGACATTGTCTCATTCTACAGCTTACCATCCGCAGGGAAATGGATTAGCAGAATCCTCCAACAAAACATTGGTAAGAATTTTGAAGAAAACAATCAGTGAGAATCAAAAGAATTGGGATACGAAGCTAGTTTTTGCCTTGTGGGCAACAAGGATGACTACAAGGAGGTCTACAGGCAAGTCCCCTTATGAGCTCGTGTACGGCACTCAAGCTTTATTCCCAACACAGTTGGTAAAACCTGTGATTTCTTTTCTCCAAGATGCCCAAGCAGAACCAAATGCCATGATAAGAAGAATGAACAATGTGTTGGAACTAAGTGAAAACAGAAATCAGGTTCGGGACAACTTGCTCACTTATCAGCAGAAGATGAAGGTAGTATTCGATAGAAAAGCAAAGGAAGTTTTGTTTCAGAAAGGAGATTTAATATTGAGATGGGATACACGAAGGGAAGAGAAAGGCAAACACGGTAAATTTGATCCCCTGTGGTATGGCACATTCAAAATTCATGAAGTCAGAGGAAATAATACTTTCATGTTGGAAAATCTGGAAGGAGAAGTGCTGGATATGCCTGTGAACGGGCAATATCTCAAGCATTATTTCCGACATTAAGCAGTTGCTGGTTCATCATTGTATATATCCGGTGTGGCCATTGTACATTTCCATCAAGCAATATGTGACTCCATGCCCAAGGTGAAGGCACTAATCTGCAGGTTCTTAGTATTTCGTGGTAAAAACACTATCCCCAGGTGGAGCCAGATGTTGTGGATCATTATCTACATATCCTTTTTATTTTTCATTTTGAAGTTCGAAAAAGAAAAATTAAAAAAAATATATATAAGAATTCGAAAATATGCTATAGTATGAAGTTTTTAATACTTTAGCATAAAAAGAGAAATGCAATGTATTTCCATCTTTATTCATATACATGAAGCGGGCGTCAACCTTAGGTTGATATATATATGTATTAAGGTTAAAGCCCGAGCAGCTTCCGGAGTGGAAGTCACAATCACGCAAAGAAGCTTATAGATATGCAATTGCGGGGGGTCAATTAGCCCGTCGGTTATCAAATCCCGACCCCCCGCAGTTGACCGGTCAGATCTCAGAAATTTGGTGATCGACGGTTCTGATTAATTACGGGGGGTATGGGTAGGAATTCTTCGCCGTACTCACAGACCCCCCGCATGACGTCATCTGTCGAGGTGGAAAACAAGCTGTCATTTACTGTTAACTTTTTTTCCACGTCACTCTTGCATTTATTATGGTTTCCGTAGTCTATAAAAGGGGGTTTTTCCGTCTCATTGTGATTTATTTGTGACTGTTTGCCCTGTTTAGCCGCGTCCCGCCACCTTTGCACTATTCATTATTTCGCGAATTGCTTTCAAATTCCTGTCAGTCATGGCCAAGCGAGCATCATTGTCTGGTTTATCAAGTCTCAGTTCCCTCCTAGATAGCGAGAAAGATGTTCATGATACCGCGTCGTCCGTCAACCATCCTCTCTTGCATTACCAAGTAACCCTGAACACTGACCAGTCCCCTGTTTTCTCTGCTATGAAAGGTTCGGGAGTGTTGTCCGCTTGTGTTCCAAAAACTCATTTCTTCCCCGAATTCATTTCTTGGTTAGTTTCGTCTATGTACCCTGGCAAGTGTTTTGTTATGAATTCCCAAGGGGAAAATATTCTGCAGGTTTCAACTCAATTAATGCGTCAAGCATTATGTTTTCCAGAAAATGAGTCTCCGTTGCAGTTCTCTGAAGATTCGTTGACTCAGTATTTCGAGGAGCTTTCAAATGAAGAGTTTAATCGTTGCATGTCGTCTTTGATACCAAGTCCAGAGAAGACTCAATTTGAAACAGGAACGTTAAGTTTGGAGGCGTTCAATGTTCAATACAGGCCAGTTCTTAGCTGTATTATGGAGATTTTGGGGAGAGATGATGATCACGAAATTGATAAGGCAGCCTTGGGGATGTTCGCTCTTATGATGAAACCAGGGGTGGTGCTAGATATCCCGTCCTTTTGGCAGGAAGTAGTAAATTCTCAATTGATCGCCTTCCCTCTGACAGGTTTTTTCAGATTTCCATCACTGGTAGTTTACTTATTTTTATATCAAAATGTTGAAGAGTTCATGAGTGTTGGTTTAAATATAATGGATAGTAATAAAAATAAGTAGTCAGTTTTGCTTTGGACCGATATGGTTAGGAAAGAAGAGAACGAAGCCGGGCTGTTTGAATTTGCCAATCAGTTCATGTCCACTGCTTATAAAATTTTGAATGGAACTCTTCCTCCATGCTTTCTGCCAAAGGCTCAGGAATTCCTACAGTTAGGACCTAATTGTAAATTTGGAGACTGGTTTGTTTTTGAAGATTACTCTGAGATAAGGCTATATGGAGTTAGTATCGAGCCTTATAGGCTCCCAAACTTTGTTCCCATGAGACTTTTTGCCTTGGAATTTATAAGGCAAAGTCTTAATGTAGATCAAGTTCATTTTCTACCCATGAAGAAAGGACTAATGTACAAGTTGCCTATGAGTGTAGGTCCTTTTGTTGTTAACACAAGACAAGCTTTTGAAGAGGTATCAAAAATATTAGAAGAGACACAGTTGTTGTTGGGAGAGAAATGGGCCTATGATCCACATGGGATTATTTCACAAAAGAGGGTTGAGAATGGATATGCTGCTTTTACTCATGTGAGTAAACCTGATTTAGAGAAATTGGCTAATCCAGGAGGGTCAAGTTCATCAAGGACTAGTATTCAAACACCTGCAATATTGGAAAGAATGAGCAAAAGAGGAAGAGAGGATGTTATTCAGATCGATGATGAAGAACCCCGAGAGGAGAAAAGGACTAAATTAGCAGAAGACCATTCTTCCAATTCACCTGGTTTTACTCTCCAGGTCAATGAAGAACAAGATGGCCCCTCATCTCCTAGTAGATAGGAACTTCATTTGGAAAAGGCTCCTTCCATGAAGCAAGTGTTCACACAGATTGAAGAAAATAACCAGAGAATAAAGGCCAATATAGAAGCACAAGCAGAGCACCATATATAGAAGGTAAACCCCAGTGTGTTGTGATGGATGCGAAGATCGGTTTAAGACCGTGTTTACAACGTAGACGAATGTCCCTTGGACCTTCAGGTAGCTTTAAGGAGTTGAACATAGTCATGGACGTGAAAAAGATCCCCTTGTGGGACAAAATGAATCTCCACATGCAGACAGGTCAGTTGATTGTCAATGATTTGAGTAAGACCAATGCTACAGCGGTCAAGACTGAAAATATGCTTGCCAAGGTTGTCAAACAATGCAAAATGGAGAAGGCTAATGCAAGGGCATTAACAATTCAGAATGAAGAGCTGAAGAAGATTATTATGAAGATCGGTGTAGACCCGAATGATAAAGCCGCAATTCAAAAACTTATGAAAAGTGCAGAAGCAGAAATATCTTCATTAAGAAAGAAGTTGAAATTGCCAACTACAGAGCATTCATTGGCGGCCGAAGTAGCCGAGGTTGAAAAGGAGAAAGAGGAATTGCGACAGCAATTGATGAAGAAGGATGAAGAACTCTCTAAGGTAAAGCAAACTGCTATAACCTTACAGAATCAAATCGAGAAACATACTTGTACTTTTGATTTTTCTGCAGGTGAAGCTGACCCTCAGGCCCAGGTTATTCAGTTAAACACAGAATTAAAGATGGCAGAAAGAGATTGTAAACAAGCCCAGTCAGAATTGGCCACAGTTATCAAGCTGATGCAAGGATGGGAAGGAAAAGCACAGGAGAGTGAGCAGAAGCTACAGAAAGTTGAGGATGAGATCAAAGAGCTCAAGGAAAAATTGAAGGGAAATATTTCCCTTATCAAAGCTAAGGATCTCATCTGGAACGAGATCATTTCAGAAATGCAGTCTAAATGGGATTCCATGAACATAATTGCCAGAGAGAAAAACATTGTCTCAGAGCATGAAAAGGAGTTATTATCTGAGAAGCAGGCCGCTATTAAAAGATCGAATTGGGCCAGAAAATTCATAAATTTTATTAATGCCAAGTCAGATGAAGAGTTAAGAGATATAGGGATACAGGATAGGTACTTCTATGCGGAGGAGGTAAATAAAATGATTATCAAAAACGACCTTCTGAAGGCCTCAGAGAAGCGGTTACAGGTAATTAAAGAAATCATTAAGAAATTTGATATTTCTTTTGACAAGTTGACAAGAACAGGCTTGCCCTCGTGCTGGACGGAGAAAGGGGAGATTATGTCCTGGAAATTCTATGAAGATCAGTTGATATTTGCAAAAAGCAGAGCAGATGGTCGGCATGAGAAGACACAGATTTTGAAGGGAGAAACGGCATTTAATTTCTTACAAAGGCATTTTCTTCTGCTATGGATGGTGAAGACATTGTTCACAGGTAATCTTACTCACAGTCAGGTTGTGGCATTTACATTGGAGTATCATCGTTATAAGAATGCTCCGATAACTCAGGACAAACTTTGGAAAGAATGCAAGAAATTTTCTATTGATACAGAAAAGGGATTTCCAGCCAAACAGCCACAAGCAGCCGTTCAGCCACAAATAGTCATTGAGTCAGCCTCTATTTCAGGGTCATCAACTCCACTTAGATTAATTTTTGTCACATTTTATTATGTTTTAAATGCGGTCATGTTGTGTAATGTAAGCTTTACGAGGCATGTGTACCCTAATTACCTCCACTAGGTGAGCGGTTAAGCAGTTTAAGGTTAGTTAGAATCGGTTTCATTACGGGAAACCATTTGATCATATTGTATTTAAAAAGACAATGGAAAGAAGAGAGGTTAGAGAGTTTTGAACCTTGAAGGCTAATCTTGTCTTGAACAATATTGAATGAATAGCTTTGCAAGTTTCCATTATTCCATCTGTGTTGAAGAGTTTTCTTGGTTTTCATTTCATTTCCATATCTGTGAATAAAGTAGAGTGTTTAGAGCTGCGGGTCTCTTGATATTTATGTATCTAAGAGTTAAATATCCTTAATGGGCGCTCCTTTACTTTAGCTTATTTGTTATTCATTTCTTCAGGATTTTATTATGGCAGTTTCTGTTTCAAGCAGCATGACAAACTAAAATCCTTTTCTTTCTTCGTCTTCCATTTCGCTCACTTCAATATAAAGGGAACATGGCATTACAGAACTTATAAAGATTTGATATTTGGGAAATATATTATTAATGTTTGAAGGTTTAATAAACAGAGACAGATATACATTTTGTGACATAATCTTTAATGTCTTGAGCACGGATTCCTGTACACAGCAAGGA